>OU426980.1:33892378-34492378 GCA_911387785.2 Aelia acuminata
AAATATCAAATGTATTAGGTGAAAAGGGCGGATGTTTGAAGGTGGTTAACCTCTAGCCCTCTCCCCCCCCCCCCCCACCACCACATCGTGCCTCATCCTCAGCCTGTTATTTGTGTTCCTACCCCCACCCCTTACCCACTTCCCAATAGGTCACAATGTGGGTAATACTATCAAAACCATAAAAATAACAGAGTAACATATAACACGACTGGATTTTTACTCGATGTCTTATTTAGTTTGACTTTTTTTATTTATTTTTTCCATATTTCCAAATATTCAAGTCGATTTAGAAGATTTATATTCTTAACTAGCTAAACCCGGTCCACGTATTGCTGTGGCTTACTCTAAACGACTGTTTTTGAATTATCGGTGGATTTGATAAAATATTCATAAAAATACTACTTAGACAGGAAGGTGCTTGGCAAAAATTTTTCTTTAATTTTAACAGATGGAAGAAGGGGTTTAGTATAGATGTTTAGTACTTCAAAATTGTTAATACTTCAAAATCTGAAGTCTTAGCAGGAAGTAAGTACTACGGATACTTTCACGTTTTTATTTTCATTTGCACGCAGGAGTTAGCTAATGTTGTATGTAAGAGGCTTGTTTCATGCTGAATTTGACGCTGTACAACTTTTATCCAAAACATTTTTTATTTTAACTAGAGAGAGAGAGATAGAATATTTTTATTATTTAAAGATTTACAAAGTAAATGATGATTTTGAATTATTCATCCTTCCAATCAACATGCTAATTTACATGACTTATTTGTGGAACAATAATAATAAGTATTTAACAATTTTGTGTATCTGAACAGTAGGAAAAATTAAAGACCTACATAAAAAATTGAAACAAGATGTTTTTGAGTTATAGGCGTTGGAACACGGTTTGATGTTCCAAATCCGGCTAAACTACTAAACCGATTTAAACTTCAAATATATCTTTCTATTAGAAATAGTGTTGCCTTTTATAGTAAAGAGAAAGCAATTCTTTGCGATCTGCGTTGGCCGATTTATATGCGAGAAACTGAAAAAAAAAATCCAAAAATGTCACGGATTTTAGACCACTAAGCGCTAAATACTTTCAAGTTTTAATTAATACTGGAATGGGCTAATATTAAAGTTAAGGAGCTTTTTTTACACAGAATTTGATATTCTACAACTATTATATATCTTTCTGTAACATTTTTTATTTGGAGTAGCACTCTTCAAATCACAGGCTTTGGAACACGAGCGTATTTCATTTTTCAAAGTGGCTAAATTGATAATTGTTTTTGGCGAAAAGACTTAACCGATTTTAACTGTGAGGAACTCAGTTGTTCCTCTTCTCTTGACGAAACTTTTATTTTAAAAAGAACACAATTTCCTCTGTGATAAACTGTTTCGAGTTATGAGCGAAAAATTGGCAAAAAAAAAAAAAACAACTCGAAAATTTCGATTTTTGGTTGCCTATAAAATTTGATGGCAACCGATCTGAGGTGGCAGACGTTCAGATTTATTGTCTTTGAATAATATTATATCCCTATTAATAAAAAAAAAAAATAATAAAATTTTTGGTATGATTTTCCTCCAGCTTTTCGTAGATATTAAATATTTTCTGGTTGTGCCTATTGTCTATTATATGTCTTGACGATCTAATTATAGTATCTGATTTTAATCTTTTTATAATTAAATGTCAATAACAACTTTTTTCATTAAAAACTAAAAAAAAGAGTTTCTAGTTTGATTGCGGTACTTAAATGACGATGGACAAACTTATTATTATTTTTATTTTGTGTAATCAAAATTTTCTCATTTCTGATATCAATAGGTAACAATTTTATATTAAATGTATAATAATTTGTTTATCAAATAAACGAGAAATAAAGAAAAATGTTTTCTCAGGTTTAAAATGTTTATTTACGATAATAAGAGTAGCATATATGTATAACATATTTTAAGGAAGCTTTTATAAAGTCTAAAAGTTGAATACCCCTTTTCTCGATCCCCCTTTACTATAAATAGAAAAAAAAAAGAAGGTATAAATGTCGAATAATCAAGATGTAAGGTGCGAGGTACCTCTAGCTAGGCTACCTATATAGCTACTTAGTTATTTGAGGCAAAAATATATTTCATTTTGAGATCATTGTAGAGAAAAGCAAACAAAGGAAGTTATAGCTCTGAAAACAAAGCTCTGTAATTGCTAAAAGGCGTTTAGCAATTTAAAAAAACTATTTCTACTATAAGGTTTAAAAGTAGTTTAAATTAGTCTCAATATTTCATTATATTAACTTTGTTCAATCTATTCATTTAGTTTTTGACGTTTCGCTTTTTTTTTTTTTTTTTTTTTCTATTCAAAAAAATAACTCATAAAATAAGTATATAACTTTATTAAAAGACTATTAAAAATATGCCATTTAAATAAAACAGAAATTCTTGAAAATACAAATCAAGGTAAGGGCATATATAAAACTTTATATCACATCAAATTTTTTTTTTTTTTTTTTTAATGAAAAATTTACCTATTTATTATTATGGGTTTCAAATAAGTCTATGCAAGAATACGTTTACGGTTTTGAAAACTGAGATATAAGCAGTGGTATTTTTCTTCCTATTGACCTAACTATAAACTATAAAAAATTCCAATATGCAGTTAAGTAATTATAGTGACAGAGCGCTGACCCTACTCTTCGCGAGAGTTCGCTTTCATTTCCAATTACTCCTTCAGCTTTCTTTTAGAGATCCATCCAACATTTATACTCCCTGTTGATAATTCATTAGAAAATATCTAGAAAATTCATCATACACGCGCCATACAATGCATCTCAAAATAGCAAATATTTTTGCCCATTTTACGGAGTATTCATGGCTAGTTTTTTACTTATTTCAATTCTGGAAGTTTAAGTTTGGGATTCCCATAAAAATATCAAATACCTCTCACATCCCATCATTACAATTCAAAACCACTAATGAAAAGATTAACTATTTCATTATATTTGCGCTTCCCTTCTCAACAAAATTCAAAATAAATATTTTTTTCGGAAACACCGTCCCCGATGACATTAAAAAAGATTTTCACATCACAGAAATCTGAGAAGTTTACATCTATAAATATTTTGGCGTCTAGTCCACTAAAATCCAAACTGGTTATTAGGAAAAAAAAAATTATTGCCCTCGATAACTTTATAATAGACCTTCATAAAAAAAATGATAAATAGTTTAAATTTTTCAATATCAGGGCGCCTATCCCCTCACCCGAACTTTATAATAGATATTATTTTATCGAATTTATCAATGTCGTCATAATATGCTAAGTTATGGGGTGTAACCGGGTTAGCGTGTAGAAGAAGTTGAAACCTTGTTGGAAAAGGTTAAAATTAAAATGAGAATGGTTCAATTTCACTTGGAAAAGGTTGAATTCGAAATAGAAAAGGTTAAATTTGACTTGTAAATTCTTTATATATATATATATATATATATATATATATATATATATATATATATTATTTAATTAAGACCAATGCTGGAATCGTTGATATTATTTTATCTGAAAATGAAATATTTAAATCAATGCATTAATTATTAAATTATTTCTATCATTCATTTTTAATGCTTGGAACAGAATTTTGAAGTAGGTTTCTGTGGAATATGTTTTATGTCGATTAAAATAGTAGTATGCCATTTTTGTGTTTATTAATTGTTTAAAACAATTATTATTATTTTTTTAACCATTTTATTTATGTTATATTTTTCGTTCCAGGTGTCTTTCGTAGCTGCTCTCTCTGAAGGATTTAACAATAAAATTGACAGGTAATTTAATCCTAATTTTAAACTATATGTTCAGAGTTGTAAAATCATCCAAGATGCAATACTATTTTTTTAACTCGTAGATATTATTTGATAATTGTTAGAAGTATTTTTCCCCTCAATACTCAAAATAATAAACGTAATCTTGCATTACTGGTTAATTCGCCCTAAAATCGCGTAATTTATTAATTGATTTCGCGTAACTTAAGAAGTACTCCAGTTGCCAGGGTTTTTTTTTTTTTTTTTTTTTTTTTCACATACGTTTCTATTTTAGAAATTTTGTTTTAGTTTAATCCAAACAATTATTGTATATATTTTTTCAAAGAATTTTTTTAATGTTAAAGTAATTCCTGGATAAAAGTTACAAGTCCAGGAAAAATATGAACACATTTTTTTAAATGCAGTATTTAGTAATGCATCTAACTTTGATCATAGTTATTACTATGAAATTTATTATTATTACTGCGATTTATTCACTTATTAATTTATTTATAACTGTCAGAGTCTACTAACAACTAAAGTATTCTGCTTTTTTGTTTAGTATATACAAAAGCCATTATCATTTGTGCAATAATAGCACAATGGTTTATTGTATTTGTCTACGTAAAGTAAAGTATTTTGTTTTTAAACACATTTTTTTTAAGTTTATATCATAATTTAAAAAATATATATTAAAAGAAAATCAGTTAATTATTACAGGCAACTGGTGTACTTTTAATTGTAATATTTCTTTATTTGATGACGTATCGAGAGTAAATTGATAAACATATTTGACAGCATTATTGGTCACCCGATTAAAAAATATATGTTCCTTATTATTGGGTATATTTTAAAGAAATTAAAACATTATTTGAATTTCATTAGTTTTATTTCAATATAGGTGAAATGTTTAACAGTTTTTATTTATAAAAAAAAAATGAAAAAGTACATAATATATTTTTAAACATGTTTAAAGCGAGATGAGCAAGTTAAATGTCAGAGGATTAATAAATGAGACAAAATTCAAGTATTCCAAGTTTTATCTTAATGTTAGTTAAACGTTTTATTTGCTTATTGGAAATTTCTTTAATTAAAAAATTAACACATTCATCAAAACTGAATATTTTGGGGCATATTATATATATGGCGTAGGTCTGTCAAATAAATATTTACCAGGTGGGAATCGAATCCACGACGACACTCGGGACCCACGCTTTAACGAGCTTGACCATAATCTCCTCTCATTCACAATAACTCGAGCACTATACTAGAATCTGCAAATATTAAAATTGCATTAATGTTGATTTTTTTAAATAATCATCTTGATCACTACAACGAAATGGAAAACAAATAAATAACGAAAGAGAGAGTCAACTTCAAAAAGCTGTCTTGATTTTTATTTTTTGTTACAAAATTGCACCAGAAATCGATTTTTTAACTTTTTCTGGCAGTATTATTAAAGAAGAATTTTTATCACACATTTAGATTTTATGTACCCTTTATTCGCTTCTTAATAGAAATGCATAGTGCTAGATTAGCTTAATTTAGGGTGTTAAGCACATAAATCAGCATTTATGGATATATTTATGAAAAAACATAGCACAACTTCTATTTTTTATTTTTAAATTACAACACATAGTAAACGCTAAAATTTCAATTGATGTGAACTCAGAATCTTAAAAACTTAAAATTCCGCCTTTTGGAATTGGGTGTTCTGACATTATTCACAGTTCTTGAAGTGTGTCAGAAAATGCGCGATCGGATTATGGTGTGCATATATATATATATGGTATTTTTTTTTTTTTTTTTATATATATATGGCTACTGCAATAATATTACTTAAGTAAACTCTTATCCCTTTATGATCTTAAATTACAATATCTTCTCTGGTACATAGGTATTGGGTAATCCATGTGTCGAAAGGCATTTGGAAACGTTTTGCAAGTAAAACCTGAGCATTTAAGGACATGCTCGGCTCAACTCCTCGTTCCTTCTGGCATCAGAAGAAATGCTGCCCCAGAACATCCTTGAGATGCAATCGGTGGGGTCAGACCGCATTTTACGTATCGTTCACCTCGGCAACGACTTGAAAAAACGAAAAAACAAGGCCATCTGACTGACCCAAGACCAGCTCTCACACAAGGAAAAGAAATCACACTTCACTCTTTTGTGAGTTCTTGTGAGAAAAGGACCTCACGCAGGGTGTCCTGGCATTTAGCATCTTCTCGGTCAGTCACGCTGTCCTCTGTCGATGTCATTTGAATTTTGCTCAGTAGACTTCTTAGTTTATTTCTGGTTAAAGTTCTTCTGATTTGGCTAGGTATAAAGACCAAATTAGGCCTTGTATTATAGTAATAATTAGACGTTATCATTAACATCGTTTCAACTAATGATAACGATTTTAATACCATTCTTATTCACTTATCTCTATATATATATATATATATATATATATATATATATATATATATATATATATATATATATATATCCATATAAAAACATCCATATCCATATATAAATAACACCTATATATATATATATATATATATATATATATATATATATATATATATATATATATATATAGTATGTACATAAATATGTGGATTAATATTTACTTAATAAATTAAATATGGTGCGTTAATTTAGTTCATATAACATAATTGCTATATATATATATTACTGGAATGGATATTAATTAAAATTACTGTTACTTTTTATTTATATATATACAAGCATTTGGGTAATTTTGTCGTTGCTGGGAGTACAGACTCATTTTACATTGTGTAAAGTTTGACAATGAATAAAAGAAAACAGAAAAAGAAATAAAATAAAAAATAAGGAACTAATAAAAAGTTGAAAAATCAAATGTTAACTCTTGTCTTTAAACTATTTACAACAAAATAATAATAATGAGACTTGATAAATAATATTTATCAATCATTTATAGTCATAATATTTCCTTATAAATATCTTTCTATTGTTCTCTGGAGGAAGGCATTCTATCAAAAATAGAACAAAGGTATTTTTGCAATATTATATATAACCTCTTGAAAAGAATCCGGTGTTAATTGGTACTTATTAAGTATTCAATACACAATTTTAAATAATTTATTTTTGAAGAGAAAAGATTTGGCTCAGCCGGGAATCGAACCCGGGTCTTCCGCGTGACATGCGCGGTATGCTAACCATTGCACCACGGAGCTCGCTTCTAAACGGTGCCAAATGGAAGCGAGCTCCGTGGTGCTATGGTTAGCATACCGCGCATGTCACGCGGAACACCCGGGTTCGATTCCTGGTGGAGCCAAATCTTTTCTCTTTAAAAATAAATTATTTAAAAATAAATTAAAAACAAGGTGGTTACCCACAATAATGATTAAATTAATATATACTATACACAGTTTTATTAATCGGTTCCCTTCTGGAATTGATAGCAATAAATAATACGATGTATATTTGATAGATTAATCTCATATATGCAGTTTCTGGAACTCCCGCTCTCCTTTGAAAAGAGAGTAGCCTGAAACGTAGCAGTTGTCCATTTTTCTGTGTTTTTCAGTTCATCGTGATTTTTCAAGTAATAGTTTCATTTTTATTCGAAATCTCTTTTAGAACTAAAACTGGTTTTTAATGAGGCCTCACTATCTAATCTTTTCAAAAAGTTATATTACGTGTCTAATTATATGAGGCGCAACAAAACTAATAAGTTTGCGGGAAAAAAAATGCTCAGTAGAGAGAGAAATGCTTTATTTGAATAATAAGCCATGCTGCCCAAATACATTGGGTTGCTACCTTACACAGCGTACCGATCAATACTTGAATACATGTATACTTATAACTAACATGCATTTTTACATTTTATTTTATGATTATTATATCATAATATTTTTCCTTTTTCCTTCCTTCTATGTATTTTACAATTATTTTTTTTTATCTTTATTTCATTCCTATTTATTCTTTTTTATTTTATTTTTTCTTCTTTCTTATTTCTTATAATTACTCCTTTTCTCTTCCTTCCCTCTCTTAGCGCTCACATTACAAATAGGCACACATACAGACTGCTAGAGAAAACCCCCCACAAAATGAGATATTCCAGTGAAAACCTTATATCTAATAGATAAATAAATAAATAAACATATAAATAAATAAATAAAAAGATATGATATATGATTATACGTAGTCATACATCAATTTCCATACACATGGTGGTGGATGATTCCCAGGGAGTCCAGGATTATGTCTGAAATGTTTAAAATTGATTTATTTTTTATTTTCTATTTACTGAAAGACAGATAAAAAACCTTCGATAATCGAGGATGATGGTGCATCATTTTTAAAAATATTTCCTGAAATTTCAATTTTGTCCTTAATTTCTTAGGCCTGGAACTAAAGATCAGGATAAAAAAACAATTATTTGCGAAATAAATATTTAAAAAAAAAACTATTAATAAAAATCGTAATAAACTATAAAACAGGGGTTGAATGACTATCTTTAAATCGTCCAACTGCATAAAGGTTTTTTACTCGCCTCTTTTCACTCCTCTCACGTCCTTGATCTTTCCCTCAGCTAGGAAAACCGCACTCTATCTTTGTTAGTAAACTATCACTGGCGACTTCCAAGATGGATAAAAGAATGCCTGGAATGTATTCATTTCGCAATACTCAACTACGCTTATGCAATAATGATAGATGTTATTCCTGATCATTAAAATAAAAAAACATTTATCACATAGTAGTAAATTCAATCTGTCTACTACTGCCATCTCTTTTCATTTGACATTATATTTATATTCTTATAAAAATAGAATACATATATAACTGTTACAAAGATCTTTTATCACTAATCTAGTTAAATATGAGACAATTGATGATATCTGTATTATATTCGTAATATATTTTAAAAAAATATATAAATTAATAAGTAATATATTGTAACGTGTGTAATGTTCAATACAATTCAAGACTTTTTGTTCGAACAAACTGTTCGAGAATCTTCTACGCTTGTCGGGAACATTCTAGATTGTTCTAATTCAGACTAAATATAAGGAGCGATGAACTGGAGAGTTAGTCTTGTTCTGAAGATCGAACCATATGGTTACTTTTGTGTAACTGTATCGTTACAAGTTGATACTTTTTGTAACCTTGTTGATTAACGGAGTTTTATTGTTTGTCTGACATAGTAACTTATTTTTTTCTTCTAATAAAACTTATTTAAACCCACAATAGTGTAACAACATGTTATTTATTTAAAACGCCTTAATTGTCCGCAACCGCATCCTCTCCTCTTAAAATAAAAAATGTAAAGTTATCACATTATAATCATTTCAACCCTGTATATTATGGTCACCAACTGTCATTAGGCATTATGCCTGTAGTTGGGCTATACTCTTATGGAAAAAATATATATATATATATATCTATATATATAAGAGGCTTTGTCCTGACTGACAGAATCAACGCAGAGCAAAAACTACTAATGATAGAAACTTGAAGTTCGGAATTAAACGCGATGTAGGTAACCACTAAGAAAGGAATTTCAAAAATGTAACCCCTAAGGGGTTTAAATGGCGAAATTGCCGTGTAACTCTAACGGACACCTATTTTTGCACTTCGAGGAAAAATGTCTAATTTGGACTCATTTTAAAGGTCTTGATACGACGAGTTTAACTCGAAAGCCCCTATGGGGCATCGAGAACGATGTTTTAAAGCTGAAAAATTAAGCGTTCACGACGAGTAAGCAATGTTTTGTTTAGGTGGTTTTAGTGAACTCTCTCCATTGCGCGACTCCCTCTCTTCTACCGAGCCGGCAGCTTCCCCCTCCAACATTCCGCCTACCGGAAGCTCCGATTTAACTAAATCTCCTTAACATCAGTTAACATATTATACTAAATCAATACCAAGATAATGATCACAGAATTGATTTTAAAGGCTCGCGGGCAAAGCCGCGACGGGGAATGCTAATATATATATATATATATATATATATATATATATATATATATATATATATATAAATCACAAAAATCTTTTAGCATTAATACCTTTTAATAAAAGCATTTTTTTTTAACACGTCAGGTGCAGCGGCGTATCCTGGTTTGGACGGTATCGGTCCCCGGGGTCCGACTGCTAGCATGAGCCACAGACGATATCGGACGTTGGGGTCCGATGGGAATACTTTGACGATCTTTTGATTAAATGGAAATTAAATAAGCGTCTTAAGGGCATTATCTCTTGGTATGGATTGGAACTAGACATAATAGCCGCAGGACAAGCCGATACAGGATTTACGCCATTCTCTATCGAAAATCGGACCTCGAAGTCCGATTCTAAATAACAGCTGAATTTCAGCTGTTAGCAACTATTTCTGCACTAAAATGCAATATACTCATTAAAAATCGACTAAATTGAGTATTTGAAGTGTTCGGCATTTCGGACCTATCCATGTGAAAATCGGCTGTTAAGAAGGGAATGTCAGGCATCGGACCCCGGGGACCGATGCCGCACCTAACGTGTCAATAAAGTACCCATAGGTATATTCCTAATATATTTAAAAAAGTTATTTTTAAAAACTTTATATGGTTCCGTATTTTTAAAATTAAATTACTAATAAATTATCTGGATGTTGAGCATCGTCTCGGTGAAATCGCTTTCTCGAACAACCATTGACAAAGGAATTACTTCTTTGATAAACTGGCATAAAAGACTCATAATGGGATGCCTGGCTCTCTTTATTTTTAGAGAATTTGAAATTTAGTTTCTTAAAAAGTTAGTTTGTAGTTTTAACTTTAAAAAATTACTGGTTTTTAAGTTAATATTTATTTTCTACATAAAGTAACGCATTAATATTAGTAATGTCATTAAGTCGTGCTTTATATTATTCTAATATTTTACTAGCACATTAATTTTTTTTATCATTCCTATGAAGATATTTTAAATTGCATTATGAAATAAAAATCAGTTAACATCTTAAAATTAATTCATTTGATTCTTTAGCTTCTTTGTGCGCACTGTAAGTTGTAAACAATTATGATGTAGATGTTGAAACCGGGCACAATAAAAAAAAAACAATCATTTCATTGTGTTCCTTTTAAATTATGCAATTTTCCTAGGGATTTATGTGAATATTTCAAGTGAATGAAAATAACATTCTTCATACGTTTTATTTTTTATTTGTACTCACACATTCAAGGTTTCTGCGTACTATACCGAATCATCAGGAATACTCTGTTTCTATTTACAATATATACACTTAATAATAATAATATGTTTAATTGTGACAAAGAATGGGATATATTGTTTATAAAAATTGTTTTTAAATAATTTATTTTTTGAAGAGAAAAGATTTGGCTCCGCCGGGAGTCGAACCCGGGTCTCCTGCGTTACATGCGAGGATGCTAACCGCTACACCACAGAGCTCGGCTCAAGGCAGAGCAAATCCTTCCTCTTCACTGATACCTTTTGAGGATTTGCTCTGCCTTGAGCCGAGCTCTGTGGTGTAGCGGTTAGCATCCTCGCATGTAACGCAGGAGACCCGGGTTCGACTCCCGGCGGAGCCAAATCTTTTCTCTTCAAAAAATAAATTATTTAAAAATAATTTAAAAATGGTGGTCAGCCACAAATTAAGATTAGATTAATTAATATAAAAATTGATTGATAGATGAATAATGTTTACAGAATATTCCTTAGGATGAGGTAGGGTCAACCGAAACATTGAATGTATGTGTAAAGTTATTTTCATTCATTTATATTATTTTTTAAGAGAGAAATATTATTTATTAAAAACATGATGATTAACAATAAATGCTAAATAATTACTGGCTTTTATCCATACTACATGGCATGTTATGCAGATTTTAACGGGATAAAAGTTTCGGTTCGTGAGAGAATTTTTAATTTTTTTTATTTATATCTGATCTTTTTAATAACTGCGAGCCGATGTTTAGTATTAACATAATTATTGAATTAATAAGCTGAGTAATATTGATTAATTATTAGTGCCTGTTAAAAATATATATATGGTACAATAACGCCCTGTTTGGAAATAATCTTTCCATTTAAAGTTATAAAAGTGAAATGCTATTCTGCACTAATGACAGTTCCCGAGCTCCTCGTTGGGAATGCATAACCAATTTTGATCGTTTAATCAAATAGATCGTTGAAAGCGTCTCAATTTGGAGTTTGGAACTTTCTTTCATAACTTTCCAACTCAATAATAGCTCCCGTTCAGAAATTCTTGCAATCTAATCCAAGAGTTCTTCCCCTCCACTCTCCACATTCTACAGCTGTCTCCATGAATTCTGAATTTCGAAACTTTAAAATTACTCAGTTTTATATAATTATAATTTGAAAAAAAAAACTCAATTATCGTTCTTTTTTTTATTATTGATCTTTATGATGGTAGAAGTATCTAAGTCAGATTGATGTTTAACTCATTTATGATGATTAAGCTTACATAACTTACTCTAAGAAACAGAATCAGTGTATTTATTTTATTATTTGTTCATTTATTTTATTTAAGTTTACCCTGCCTGTAACAATAAAATTCACCACACGTTTTAAAAGTTACAGTATCATAAATAGCAAAAATTATTGTTATCTCTATATATATAAGAGGCTTTGTCCTGACTGATAGAATCAACGCAGAGCAAAAACTACTTATGACAGAAACTTGAAGTTCGGAATTCAGATTTTAAACGCGATGTAGGTAACCCACTAAGAAAGGAATTTCAAAAATGTAATCCCTAAGGGGTTTAAATGGCGAAATTGCCGTGTAACTCTAACGGACACCTATTTTTGCACTTCGAGGAAAAATGTCTAATTTGGACTCATTTTAAAGTTAAACGACGAGTTTAACTCGAAAGCCCCTATGGGGCATCGAGAACGATGTTTTAAAGCCAGAAAATGAAGCGTTCACGAGGAGTAAGCAATTATTTGTTTCGGCGGTTTTAGTGAACTCTCTCCATTGCGCGTCTCCCTCTCTTCTACCGAGCCGGCAGCTTCCCCCTCCAACATCCCACCTACCGGAAGCTCCGATTCTACTAAATCTCCTTAACATCAGTTAGCATATTATATTAAATCAATACCAAGATAATGATCACAGAATTGATTATAAAGGCTCGCGGGCAAAGCCGCGACGGGGAATGGTAGTACCTTATAACTAGCGCTATGCCTAGCTCTAGCGCTTTTCCCCATACTCCTCTTTTAATACC
Source organism: Aelia acuminata (assembly GCA_911387785.2). Classification (NCBI taxonomy): domain Eukaryota; kingdom Metazoa; phylum Arthropoda; class Insecta; order Hemiptera; family Pentatomidae; genus Aelia; species Aelia acuminata. The sequence continues at coordinate 33,905,352 of OU426980.1, forward strand.
AGTGATGTGTCTCACTGTGTTCGATTAGTACAAGCTAGGTGGACAAAAGTCATGATTAGAATTCTAAACATTGGTATTATAATAATGTAAACAATACATCAAAATGTGGCATTCTAATATCTGTTTATGTCCCACACATTCCACCTCGTTAGTAATAGGGTCCAAAGGTGTAAATCCGTGCTATAATAGAATAAATCAGTTGAATTCCATGAATCTCTACAATCATTAAAATTACAGTGTTCCTAATTTTTTATAGATTGTTTGTTAAGAATTAATATTATTTGGACAATGGAATTTGGAATAATATAATTTATTTTATTTCAGTAAATGTATCTTTTAATCAAACCACAATAAATAAAGTATTTGAGATGTTTGCAGGATTGTTTCATCGTTTCGAAACTTTCAAATGATTCTAATGACTTGTACCCATTTGTACCCGGGGTAATTTTTCTGTATATTATAGGGACACCTTTCAAATTAATATTAAGATGTATTATAGTCAGCCCACTCGAGTACAGCGTTCTTTTTTTTAGTACTTTCTTTCCAAAATGGATATTTTTTGATAATAGTTGAACCACTCTATGGGAGTGGAAAAAAAAAATCTTTTTTCTGACGTTGCTTTTATCCATAATAAGTTAGAGCAAAGTCAGAATAAGTGCTAGTTCCAAGCCAGCCGCCTTTGTAATGAAAAATGTTTTATTAAGGTGCATAAGTGCTGTTAGACATCATTGTTCGCTTGACTTTTCACGTTTCAGTGTAAATAGGTGTTCGTTATACGCCGGTACGGCAAGGTTCAGAGGATTATCTGTTCGAAGGTGAGATTCGCACAATGTAAAGGCACCTTAACAGGTTCATCACCCTCTCTTGTTAGAATGCATAAGAAACTATCTACTTACAATTGATAAGAGATAACTCGGGCAATGAAGCCTTATCTCCTGCCCAATCCTGAAGAAAATCATTTTACTGAGTATGCTGCATACTTAGTACCAACTTACATAGTTGGTACATACTTAGTACCAATTTACTGACAAAACCAAACCCTGTAAGCTGCCTTTAAAATAAAAATCTTTTGAGTATATGTCGGTTATTATTTTTTGATGTTAAAGTTGTGATAAGCCGTTCATTGATATTTTTTCAGAAGAGGTTGATAGCATTTTGTAAAATAAAAAACAAAGTAAAAATAAATAATTATACAGATTTTAAATTGTCAACACAGGCAGGTCCTAACAATGAGTTGCTTCTCACTGATAACGTATCTTCTGACTATTTAGGTTAGACCATGACAATATTATCATTTCTTTTTTCCAGACATCCTGTTTTTAAATTATATTTCTTCCTTGTTTTCAAATTGTGACAACCAACTAGCCTTAAAGAATGAAACAGATTTGTTACTATCATCGGATATCTATCTTTTGACAATCAAAAATAGGCTAATTAAAAGTGTAAATGGAAAAAAAATAATAGTTTCAATCTAGTTTGCCCAGATTTACTATCGGTATTATTAATTTAATTGTGCCTTCAGTTTACTCAGTTTCCCATTATTAATGTGGAAAAAATACGATTAAAGATAACATAAAATTTTATTTAATTATTTACTAGTACTTTTCAACATGAGATTTTTTAAAAGTTATTTACTAGTGCTTTTGAATAGTTATTCAAATAGAATAACTTGAAATGGTACATACACTATAAGAATAATTGAGAAATTATTTTGTCTTATTATGATGGTGTGCACACACATTTTAGTTAAAAAAATAATAGAAAATTGATTTTACGTCGCTCGTAATTATTAGTATGAATTTGTTGATAATAAAATATGAATGTATATATAAAGAGTTAAATATATACTTCTACATGTAATTATAAAAATAAAAATAAAAAATGTAAATAAAGGAATCATAATTTATGATTACAGATATTTTATGGATATAAATATAATGAAATAAATTTAAATTACCTATATACTATCAGTATTGAGTTTTTATTTTATTATCTAGAGAATAATTTTTTTAAAACTACCGTTTGTGCAGTACTTATTTTATATAGTGGTACATAAGCTTTCAGAAAAAATATTACATTTCCGGTTAGTAAAATAAAGTACTTTTATGAATTTTAGCACTATGAAGATACATTAAGTCTCCATTTTTCAAATCTACTTTTACGCCTAGTTGAAAACTAAATGTTACCCTCTTAGGATTTTTAAGAATTTCAGGAATGTATTTGACATTAAGGCTTTCGGTGTTTTTTTCTTTAAGAATTTTACAAATTCATAAATTAATGACTTCTCTGGATATTTGAACTTCTTGGTTTATAATGTGATGAATTCTGAATTGAAAAAATAATATTGTTAACCATGTACCTTAAGTTATAACCAGAGCCCAGATTTTTATGCAATTGCATATTTTGTTTGTGTGCTTCTTTAAAATAGCGGACCAGATATGATTACGTTTTTGAGTACGCAAATCTCATTGGCCAAGTTTTATTTAGCATATTTTTGCATATTTGATGATCACTGCATATATTTGCATATCTTGGTTAAATAAAGTAAACAACACATTTAGAAATATAAAAGTAAAATCCAAAGTGGGAGCTATTATTCCCACTTCCGATTGGGGTTATTCGCCGTAAATAAGTTCTTCTTCTTCTTATTAATGATTACTGAGATTCCCGAATTTCCGCCTCCCTTTTTAGTAAATAAAATCATAAATCGCATCATAGGCCATTTTGGAGGAGCTTTGAAAAAAAAAAAATGGATGACGTTTTATGAAAAATTCAGGGCTTGATATACTGGAAAATATTAATAAAATTTTAAACGGGGATAATTCAATTGTTCTCAGTGACATTGATGACCCAATAATTTTAAGCGCTTGTGAATTTGCTCTAATCAGTTGATGTCGAAAGATTTTTTTCGAATTTTAAGATTATTTTAAACAATAGAGGGTTAGGATCCAGAGAAATAAATTTAGAAATGCATTTAACAATTACCGTAAAATGGGGTGACATTGTGACATATGGGGTGACTTTGTGACAAGCCTATTTTTCTACAGTTTTTGAATTTCCCTCCTTAAAAAGAATCAGGTTAGGCAATTCAGTGTACTTGTCAGTTGGTCAGTAATGTGCTGCAACCTACTGGCCACATATAACTTCTTTCATTCCATTTACCATGGTGCTTTATTTCATATATGTTTGATTGTTTTCATTTAGTTGAAATTTTGAAATAAAGCACCATGGTAAATGGAATGGAAGAAATTATAGAGGTCCATATGTGGCCAGTAGGTTGCAGCACATTACTGGCCAACTGACAAGTACACTGAATTGCCTAACCTGATTCTTTTTAAGGAGCGAAATTCAAAAACTGTAGAAAAATAGGCCTGTCACAAAGTCACCCCATTAGTCACAATGTCACCTCATTTTACGGTAATTTTAATTAAGATAATTTGATTGATTCGCTTGTTTTATATATATTTTTGATTGATTTTTAATCTTTAATCATGTTATTCTTATATTTTTTTTTGTTAAATAGTAAGTTTGAATTATTTTTATATTTTAGTTTTAAATGTGTTTTATGTTATTATCGGAAATATGTATATGCTTGTTCCAGATTCAACAAAATTTTTGGTTTCATTTCTAAATAGTTTCCTCCATTTTCATTCCTGTGAAATGATTTCTAAATATTAGTATCTTTGAATATACAGTATTTTAATAGCATATTTAGATTTTATGCTGCATATTTTGACGCTTTTTACTGCATTAAAATCCGGGTTCTGGTTATAACTTGCATTTTCGTGTGGTAATATCTAATTTCTTACAGCTAAACTTCATAGTATGAATTTTAGTATGAATGGGCGGCAATACGTTGAAATACCCAAATATGTCATAACCTAAAAATATGCTTTCGAATTGCGCAAAACGAACAACAAACTGTCGTCGATGATTCTACGAGGATTAAACAAAAATATTTTAAATACATATAGATCCCACCCATAATAAAGTGTATGTAGGGTAAACCGTACAGTTATTGGCACCCTTAGGACTACATTTCTGAGGTTAAATAAAAAAAAAATACTTTTTATAAAGGGATCAAATAGAAACATCCTAGAGCTCCTCATTATCTATCCTCATAAAGACTCAAAAGAGGTTTTTTTGGGTCAAAACTTCAATAGTTTTACAATATGGCAATATTTATTGTAAAAAGTGCAAAAACTAATTTTTGACACCCTGTGGATTTAATGGTGAAATCTTCCCTATTGTTAGTTTTCTAAACACTTGCTTCATAGATGACTTAGAGGACCCATCAAACATTAGACTTATGTATATCTTGTAATCAAATTCGGACTTGTTTACCTATTTCTTTAAGTTTAAGTTGGGGTGCCAATAACTTTACTGGGTGCCAATAACTGTATGGTTTACCCTATGTAACGTATTGAAAAGTGCGGGAATATAAATTCTACTAAAGCTTTACGGAGGAGAGATTCGCTGGTATTACTGAAGCCAACATGAATGTAAATTTACGTTTTAAATCGGGCATCAACCTTCCAAACGGAGTTGCTAAAACTTCCGATTAGGAAGTTGGTAAAAGAAGTTGCGGACTGGCCGAAGTCAGAGACTGAGTGGAGTGATGGTAAGCTAGCGGTACATCCAGCTGTGACCTCTCCAACAGGCCGCTCCATCATTGATCATCCAGTCAGTTTTTGTAGTTGGCTCCATTCGGCTTCGTTAGCAACCGATTAAGCTGGATATCGAGGTTTTTTTTTTTTTTTTTCTTGAGTTTAAACGCCCGTGGTTTGTTCTAAAGAGATTTATATGTGTATATATAATTATACACACCCACAAACACATAGATATATATACTTTTATTTGTCATTTGTTTCAGGTGATTGACATCCTACTATATTTCTATTATAATTTTTTATTATCTTATGACCGTATAAAAAAACATAGATAAAAAGTAAAAATATCGGAAAAGTGAGGATGCATGAGAGAGAGTCTATGGTTAAAAAGAAGGAAGGGGAAAATTTCCAATCCACATGTAGCCAGTGGTTGATAATATGATTTTTGGACACACTCGATCGATTTAGAAATTTAAAGGTATTTAAAAAATTATTAATATGTTGGCTATTTTTCAAAATAATGTAGAAAAGTTCTGTATATGTAATACAGTATATATAAATTTTATACTGAATTACAAAATTAACTTTTAGGTGATGGACAGAGGGTCCGAAACGTCGCACTTGAGATAATAAAAAGATTATAAAAGAAATATAGTTGGATGTTAATCACCGCAAACAAAAGGCAAATAAAGAAATATCAAGAATCGTCCAAAGAAAAAAGAGGGTAAACCATACAGTTATTGGCACTCAGTACAGTTATTGGTACCCCAACTTTAACCTAAAGAAATAGGTAAACAAGTCCTAATTTTATTACAAGATATACATGAGTCTAATGTTTGAAGGGTCCTCTAAGTCATCTATGAAGTAAGACTTTAACAAACTAACCATTGGGAAGATTTCACAATTAAATCCACAGGGTGCCAATAACTAGATTTGGGACTTTTAACAATAAATATTGCCATATTGTAAAACTATTGAACTTTTGACCCAAAAAAACCTGTTGAGTCTTTATGAGGATAGATAATGAGGAGCTATAGGAAGTTTCTATTTGATCCCTTTTTAAAAGTTTTTTTTTTTTAATTTAACCACAGAAATGTAGTATTAAGGGTGTCAATAATTGTACGGTTTACCCTATTAAATATACTCGTAATAATATATTACTTAAAATTAAACGTTTTTTACACTTACTTTTTGTGGGCAAGTTTTTATATTTTAAAGTAAAGCTGGGAATTCCGTGCAGTGAAAATTTGAAACGTGCATTAAAGACTTACAAACGTGCATTGAAAACTTACAAACATGCGAAAACGTGTAATAAAAATTTATACTAATTAAAAATCGTGCATTATATTATTTTTTAAAAGAAAGAATGGTTATTTTGAAAAAAAAACAGAAGTATCGCAGTTTAGATAGGTATATTTTTATTTATTTTTTTACGATATTATTAGTTTTTGATGTAAATATCTGTAAATTAGTAATTCTTTTATCGATAAAAAAGTAATTAAAAACATTTAAAGTATAAAGTTAAACTAGGAGTCTTTATTTTTATAATTAAGGTTTATAATAAAGTAGATCCATTTCTAATTAATCCAATCTTAAATTGTGGCTCACCACCAATTTTAAATTATTTTTAAATAATTTATTTTTTGAAGAGAAAAGATTTGGCTCCGCCGGGAGTCGAACCCGGGTCAGTGAAGAGGAAGGATTTGCTCTGCCTTGAGCCGAGCTCTGTGGTGTAGCGGTTAGCATCCTCGCATGTAACGCAGGAGACCCGGGTTCGACTCCCGGTGGAGCCAAATCTTTTCTTTTCAAAAAATAAATTATTTAGATCCATTTCTAATTTTTTTTTTTTTTTTTTTTTTTTTTTTTTTTTTTTTTTTTTTTTTTAGCATTCGTGGTTTTATCCACTTTTATGTTTTTTGGAGTAAAATTAGGCTTGATTCAGATAACTAACTTCAGTTCGCGTTGTTCTGAGTTGCAATTTCACGGGGAAACGAGCTTTATACATAAAATAAATGAATTGTTTGTTTTAACGTCACTTTATGCCACTAAGGATAATCGGACGATGGTACTGTGGGAGTCCTAAATTTTGGCGATCCAGGTATAATTCTGATAGGGATCTTTAACGGGCACCTGACATCGCACAGGCTCGGGACCTCCATTTCACGTCCTATCCCTTTAAAAAATCCTAGGGCCACCGCCGGACGCGAACTGTGATCATTAGTGTTGTTGGTTGCCATGCTAACCACTGTGCCACGGGTGACGGGTAACCAAATAAATTAATACGATATGTTATAAATGACATTTCGCATTATTTTCAAAAAGTGGAAAAACGGTAAAGATTTCCCTGTTATTTGTGGGCGTGGCCTATTTCGGGAACTTATGTTAATGTGATTTAAGTAATTCAGTAATTATTTGATTAGCTTTATTAGATCCCAGCTTTCGACTCCCGCTCGCTATGCTCGCTCTTTAAATATAAACAAACCCCCAAACGGGTATATTTCAGTTGAAATCGGGGCCTTACTAAATGGATTAGGGATACTAATACCGAAAAAAAAAACATTAGAAAAACTTGTTGTCTTATATTAACCCTTTGCACTCGAGGTCTCCGGAGCGGAGCCATTTAAAATTCGTCTTCATACTCGAGGGCTACGCTACTGAGACAATGCAAATAATTTTCAGTTTTTAACATACAAGGACATAAACAAATCGTAAAAACTATTTATAGGATATTTCGCTTTTGGTGATAAATGGCGGTCGCGGCTCGCGGTGTTTTTCATTATTTGTATGGTATTTTAATCTTTTAACATCGGCTATATTTTGTGGTTTTAATTCATCTTTTATTTCTTCAATTGTACAATAATTTAGTTCGGGGCACCAAATAATCCCTTTACTTTGATTTAGTTTCTCATGTGCTTCTACTTTAACCGGACAGTTATTAAGTATATTTTCACATTTTAGGAGCTTTCTGATTAGATATCTGAGAAATCTCGTAATTTTTTAACTGTTTTTACTTCTCCAATTAGATTAGTTATGCTTTTATATATAATAATGATAGTAATAATAATAATAAAATAATAAAAAAAATATATAAAATTTAAATTTTTTTTGTAATTAATATAAAATTATAAAAAAATATATTTAATTTTTTTTTTGTAACTATGTGTTGTTGAAGCTTCACAAATACATATAACCTAAATTTCATTACAATACCTTTCTTGGTTCTAAAATTTTACTGTATAATATTACATAATATTGTCAGTATGTTTTCGCGAATAAGTTGCGTCGATCTAAAAATCTCGGGTCTGAGTTTTTTAAATCATGAAGGATAAAGACATATTAAGGGTTTACAGAAATTAGTCAGCTTGTTTGGCAGCCAAGGAGGTTGAGATGGGCGGGACGTATAGCTGGAAGCAATCCATCAGGAAGCCTCTACTCAACAATGAACGCTAGTTTAAGAGACTACTCCGGAGGAACAAAAAGTAGATGGGTAGATAAAATAAACAAAGATGCCTTCAGAGTCGCATGCAACGATCAGGAAAGAGTAGCTTAAGATAACAGCGGTGGGGGAGGCTTGTTAAGACTTGTACAAAAAAAAAAAAAAAAAACTTATTTATTTAGAGTTGTTTAAATAATTCTTCGTTAGTTATTTCTGAACGAAAGTGGGTATCAGGCCTTCTTTTTTTACTATTTGAAAAAAGTGATCATGTGGATTCAGGATTATTTTAAAAATACATTTTATTCACTGCAGTGCCTTTAATCTTTAATTTATAACTTAAAATTTTAAATGTTTACGAAACCCTAATTTAAGCTAAAATTCAGCCCTAAATCCGTCTGGGGGGATGCCTACTGTCGAATAATCTTGGATCTTCAAGGGATCTAGACTAGTACCGATAAATTAACAATTCCATTTAAAAACTTAATAAAAGGTTTTTATCATCTATATTAGTACTAAAAAACATTTAATTGTCTGTTTTTTTTAACGTCACTTTATGCCACTAAGGCTAATCGGACGATGCTACAGTGGGAGTCCTAAATTTTGCCTATCCAGATATAATTAGGGCGTACAGGCTCGGGACCTCCATTTTACGTCCTATCCGAGGGACGGCATAGACAAGGATTTTTTACTCCCATTAAAAAATCCTAGGGCCACCTCGGGACGCGAACCCGCGACCTTTAGTATTGTTAGTTTCTATGCTAACCTCTACACCACAGGTGACCCCTAAAGTGTCTGTGTTGATGAAAAAAAAAAAAAAGTGCACATCTTTGTTCTATATTTATTGGAATGATAAATGAACTTCAACTTGATTTGTATGGATTTAATGCTTAATAAATGTATGAAATACGGAATCTGTAGTTTTCCTCTTAGCCCTGATGTATCAATAAATACAATGATTTATTATTTGTAAGTTTCTATCCACTACACCACAAGTGATCCCTAAAGTCTCTGTGTTGATGGAAAAAGAAAAAAAGTGCATATCTTTGTTCTATATTTATTGAAATGATTAATGAACTTCAACTTGATTTGTATGGATTTAATGCTTAATAAATGTATGAAATACGGAATCTTTAGTTTTCCTCTAGCCGTGATTTATCAAGAAATACAATGATACATTATTTGTCCTCCACAAAGTCCCTTTCATCGTATTTTATCTCGGTTGATAATGAGCAGTGATATCAGAAAAAAATAACGTGTTATTTTACATTTGATTGTATTTCAAGAAGTTTCCTTATTCAGGACCTAGATTTTATTGTTTTTCAAGATCTGTTATTATATGAATGGAATGAAAAGTTATAGAAAGAGACCTCACTTGCTTAGTTCTCTTACAGATGGAGTGAGAAACTTAATGGTGTTTTCTTATCTTTTGGGACCAGGTCTTCTGCCAATTAAACCAGTTTCTGAGGAAACCATTAATTTTCTTATCAACGCGCCCTATGTATCACGTCCAGTTTTAATAAAGTTATAAAACAAAAAAAAAAAGAAACACCGAAATATATGTATCATTCCCATCTAATTTATTCCTATATTCTAAGATCTGCATCCATTTTTGTAGACAAAGAGACGCAGAGATATAAAAAAAAAAAACAATTTATTTTTAAAAAATTGACAGTTATATTCGATACAGAAATTGTTTATATATATATATATATATATATATATATATATATTAACATGATTTTGGGGATTTTTTAAAAATAAGTTCTATTTAGTTAACTATGGAAACGACTTTAATAAAGATTAATGATACATACATATGTACATTTATTTAGATCCAAAACAGTTGATGCTAAAAATTAAATAAACGTTTTATTTGCCAATTAATCGTTGCACAGTGGAAAAAATTTGCGATTAAGTGGCCAAAATTCATTAGTCTAGATTAAATTAATATAATATAAATTATGATAAGCGAATAATGCCTTTTTGATTGAAAAAATTGATTTATAATTTTTAAATAATTTTATTAGAAGAGATTTCACTCTTTTAATTCTTTTAATAGGCTTTCCTTTATTAATGATTATTAAAAATATATATACATAAAATCTCTCTACGCATTAAATATTAATTTTTATCACAATATTTTTTTCAGTTTATTGTAAATAAAATAGTTTATTTACAATTTACAGAGTCATGCTAACGAGGTGAAATGTACTAATGACTTTAGCGGCTGAGCTTTGTAAACAATATTCAGGCATTTGTTGCGTTTTCAAGACTTAAACATAATTGTTAGGTAGGTATATCAATGAAAACCAAATTTAAAAATACAATTAAAAATCTACTTTTTCTTGACATTGCAATGATATGCAAAAAAATAAATGGTATATTATATAACTACAAATATATTTTCTGGATTCTGCCCGAATTGAGGGCTAAACATATACAGCGTTCAAAATAATGATCCAGCAAATTTTAGTATGACATTCTAGTACCATACACCCCATAAAAACATTTAGAACAAATTATACCCATTAAAAAAATTATTTTACTTTAAACATTTTTTATTAGAAAATGATATATTTAACATGGACGAAATTAAAAAGCATTTAGATCCAATAATTTTACTGGCATTTTTCTCATTTCTAAAATATATTTTGTGTATTAATATGTAAATAAATCCTAATAATAAATACAAATAAACCTAAAAATTTACTCTCTAATCAAGAAAATCCTGGGCTCATAAATGAAAAAAGAATTGTTAGTTTATCGCAATTAATCAAGATGTTCAATCAATTTATCATGTTCACAATACTTTCATTTTTTATACATTTCATAAATAGGTTGAAAGTTTATTTAATATCCCCCCAAAAAATCTTATTGTTTATGTATGACAATAATAAACTTTATTTATCAGAAAAATCAATGTCTATAATATTATACAAAAAATATTAATAATAATATCTATTTCGCCGAAGAAACGAATTCCAATATGCCTTTTCTATTTTTTATAAATTTCCGGAATTTGTTCATCGATCCCATATTTTAAGGAGATATTTAAAATAATTTCACTTTAATTATCGACACGATTTATTATTTGAATATTTGTTTTTATAGATAAAACTAGAATCCATTTATAAGTCAGAAGACCAAATCTGAAGTGGTGAGATGTTGAGACATAAAAAATTAGAGTGTTTTTCTTTAGAATTTAAATGCTTAAACATTAGATGGAGAATTCTATTTACAAGTCTCAATTCTAGAAGTTCTCAACTATACAATTATTATAATGGTACCGATTCATTTCATATATAAATTTATTCCATCGTCCTTTTAAATGTTTTAAATTTGTATCCTAATTTACCTTATACAGAATATTTATCGGCAAGCAACAACAACTATACATTTTGGCTATTTTAAATTGTCATTAAAATCGATAATAATACATGTTATGATCAGAATAAATTGTCTTACGTTGCTCATCTTGAGTGAATTTTTCTAGCGTTCACGGCTCATATTCATAGACAGAATATATATCACAAAAAAAACTATTCACATGGGTTTTTCAAACTTATTTTCCCAACGGATTCCCGTGCATATGTAGCTTCTTCAGCACGCTTCTGGTTTCCGGTTGCGATGGACAGTGAATCGAATAGCTTGCAACATTTCCGGTCTGCCGAACACGACGAGGTGTAACGGCATCCGAGCGCTGTAGCTTGTTCCAGTCTATGTTCTTCGCGGATTGGCTCCGTTATTTTTTTTTTTTTTTATTGCATGTATTAATTATTTAAACTTTTGTAATAAAATTATCATTATAATCGTTAAATTGTTATATTTTATAGTAGCATTGACGCGTTCGTTCGTTCGCATATATTTGTTTAGGCACTTAATGTTTTGTAGTTATTCAATGTAGTACAAATTTTTATACAAAGAGTTTGTAGTAACCAAAATTAAATAATTTTTTTTTACGTTGATTAACCGTACGTCAATTAACGGAAACGTCAACTATCCGGAAATATTTGGGTCAACCTTTTCCCAAGTTGAAAATTAAATAAGGCTTCGCAAAAATTACTGATTTATTGTATAATTCTTTTACAATAAACCCAGTTCAGTTTCTCTAAGTTTATTTTATTTTTAACATTTATTAAATAATATAAAATATTATGGTCTTTTTTACTTGGCCCACACCAGTTACTTTTTGATATTATTAGTGATTTATTTAACGTTATTTAATAACATACGTGATAGCGTTATTTAATAACATATTTATGTCTATTTTAAGAGGGAAAAAAATATATATATATGAAGGAGGTTACCTACCTAATACCTCCTAGGTTTTAAGAAACGTTGAAGTTGTTTTAGTTAATAATGAATCTGGTACAACTGAGTCGTGTTCTTAAATCGGAAGAATAGGCATTTAAGACATTTCAAACGTTGGAATATTTCATAAAACACGGAAATGTAGAAGAGGATGATACTTTATGAAACTTTATTTTCACCAAAGAAGATCTCCAGTATTTAAATGCAGTTTGAGAAGTTGCAGATGCAGTATATTAAACTATCATTTTTGTTTACATTTTAATCTTTTTAAATACATTACCTTAATCATCTGTTCTAATTTATTATTAAGATAAATCACTCTTTTAGAAATAAGTAACTGGTGTGAGTAAACTAAAAAAAAACCAAATATTATCTTGAAAACTGTTCTGTAGTAATATCTCGTAATTTTATTTCAGAATATTATGATTCTCATTTACTGTCGGTGTAGTTCAGATTCTGAATTCGAGTTTTTTTTTTAATTCATATGATGGGTTATTCATAGGATGCCAAATCCTGGGGGGGGGGGGGTTCTTGGAGCTCACTAATATTGGTCCACCCTGTAATATTGCACCTTAATCATTAAATGAAAAATCAGGAAAAATTAGTAGTTGAAAAAAAATTCAAGATTAATGTACACGTTATTTGAAATGGGCTGGCGGATATAATTTTAAATTTTTAAACTGTAATTTTATAAAGGCATTGATAATAAATTTCTTTAATGTACCAGAAAAAAACATTATTTGAATGTGTGAATTAGTTAGTATCTTATATATCATAAATGATGCGAGTACAATTTTAGAAAACATGGAAATGATATTTCTAATTATCTAGGGAAATTACTTTCTGTTCCGGCTATAATATTTTTTTTTTTTTTACATCCACAGTTTTATAAATATCATAAAATAAACACCTCACGACGGTCTCAAATATTCAATATATTTTTAAAAATATATTGAATATTTGAGACCGTCGTGAGGTGTTTATTTTATGATATTTAGAAATAAACGGTCTATGATCACATTATGAGTTTTATAAATATGTAAATATTGTAATCTCATGAAATAAATTTTAAAATAATTATTTAGAGTTAATTAACAATGAATGAAAACTATGGGTTCGTTGAGGGGTTTTACCCTCCCCCCCCCACCGCTTGGTAAAACTAAGAATCAGATACCCCTTGGTTCTTGGTGGTCTCCAAAGTAAAGGAGCACAGTTTTTTAAATATATATATATATATATATATGTATATATATATATATATATATATATATATATATATATATATATATATATATATATGTATAAATATATATATAATAAGCATTTTTGGAAAATAACAAAAGTATTAATTAAGAGATAGTAAATCTAAATTATTTCTTTCAAAATGTGACTTGGAGCCCTTGTCTTCTAATGTCCACATTTAGTGTATTCATGATAGAGTGAAATTTCTGCTCGACTATTGCTGTTTGTTCCAGTTTTTTTTTTTTTTTTTTTTTTTTTTTTAATCTTTTTCAAACAGTTTTATCTGTTTCTTTAGTTTTATAGACGTAGAGAGTTGAGCTAAAAGTTAGATTGAACTGAACGAGTGTCTTGGCAAGATCTTGAATCGTCTGGAAACCCTATCGCAAGCTGATTTACAATTCAGAATAAGGCTCTGATTCTTTTTTATTTTCTTTGAAATCGGTTTCCGTTTTGTCGCAAGCCCGGGCCCATTCTGTAAATCTACTGTCTTCGATGCTTGAAGTATTACCCTTTTTTTAAAGATTTTTTTTATTTCTCCTTGTATCAGTATTTTTGTAGCTTGCAAAAACAGTTTAATTAAAAAGCGGCAAAAACGTTATTTGAAAACACATCTATGTAACGTAATGTTCGTTAATTGGATTCCAGTAAAAATTGTGATACTTTAAATATTAATATCGCCAGTTACACTGCTTGGCAGGGATTGAATTCAAGACAAAACATTTTTTTGTATACTTTTATTGATATTAATTGATTTTTTTTTTTTTTAACAAGAACCGGCCACCAAGGACCACGCGAATATCATTTCCGTTTCTTCACACCCTCTGCCTTCCTCTTACTCCAATACTCTTTCATCCTCCTGGAATGTTCCCTTCGCTCTTCCTCAGTCCATTTTCTCCCTCGTCTCTCCTTCCTACCCACAAGAACACCAACCCCTTTCAGATTTTCCCTAAAAAGTTCTCTATCCAAGCAATCCTTATCTGTGATTTTTGGCCTGTCCAATTCTTCTTTTATTTGCTTAACATAAACCCCTACACTTTTATAGTTGCAGACTTTGTCAAAAATTTTCTTGTTTTGTCTTTAATATGGTGATTTTGGTCAGATGAATCTGACAAGAATACAACTAGGGTATTTAGCCCTATAGAGTTTCGTTTTAGTTCCTCTATTCCTAGCCTTTTCAGAATAGAGTAACCAGCCGCAACACGTGGAGGCACGCATCCTCAGGAACTTGGGTGGAAACAAAGGCGTTCCTAAGGATGCCGAAACGTAAGCGGCCTTTTTTTTATTTTTATTTTAATTATATTAAAATTTAACATTATATTACAATTTTTATTTTATATTATAAAAAAAAACCCTTTTTAGCTGACTCAATAGTATATTTACATAACCACATGAATGTTTAGGAACTGAAGTCTATATTCAGCACCCTATTCTGCATTTTATAAAATTATTTTTTCACCTGGGATGACGTCTATTTGTTTGAATAATATTAATTTGTTATGACACCTTTCTCTTTCTATATACAAAATGTCACATATGTGATGAGAATTTTATCCATGGCGAGTTCTTTTATGCTAAAAATGGATTTTATTTTTATTATATATTACAAAAGTCTGACTTCCTAGTTTTACCAATACGAACCCATAGATTTATTTTATTGCTCATTAACTCTAAATATTTTTTTTTTTTAATTTTATTTCATGAGATTGCAATATTTACATTTTATAAAACAGTGGATATAAAAAAAAAAATGTATAGAGGGAAATGAAAGTCATTTTTCTGGATAATTAGAAATGTCATTTCCATGTTTCCTAAAATTCATCTTTCATGATATATAAGATATTTAACTAATTTACACTTATAAAAATTGTGTTTTCTGGTACATTAAAGAAAAAAAAAATATTAATTGTTTCGAATTTATTATTATTTTACTAAATTTTATATAGTTTAGTTAGTTTTTTTTCTCAACTATTTTTTCTGGATATAAAATGTTACAGAAAAATTCACGTTTACATTAATCTTGCATGTTTTCTGACAACTAATAATTTTTTCATATTTTTTATTTAATAATTCAGGTGCAAAACAGGATGGAGAAATATTAATGGTCTCCTAGAGCTCCCCCCCCTTTGATTATTATATTAATTGTATGCATAATTATTATGATATATAGACCCAAGGGTTAAGTTAATGCAACTTAAGAATAGTGATTTTTTTTAAATTTAAATATTAATAGTAAACTATTAATATTTTCTTACATATTCAAAAATAAATGTACGTATGAGAATTCTTTTTGTCAGTTGGCTGATTCACAACACTGGGAATGTTACCAGTGCAAGAAGCCTGACATATGTCATTTTCTCTTTCCTCTAAGGCTTTGCTGATGTAACTATGAAATTTCAACAGGTTTGTTGTTTAATCGTATCCGTGCTCACAATAGCAACTATTTGGTTGCCGTATTGAGTACTTTTAATAAATATCTCATTGTTACTCAATTTTATTCTTTTTTTACTAACCAATTACATCGTTATTATTGTTATAATTAGATTAGCGATTTATTTTTGTATTATATAGATATAATACAATTATAATAAGGTTTTATTTCTCTCATTAGTATTTACAATTTTTAAACCAAAACAAAAATAATTTTTGTGGCATTGATCACCGTAACCGTCAGCTAAAGTCAGTTGCCATTCTTTAAAACATTGTAGTAATATTCACAACTAGCTGTATACTCCGGTTTCACCCGGAGAATTTCAATTTTTAAATCTATAAACTGAGACTTTTATTGGCTCTAACGGTCGATTTTGTAAAAACCAATGTAAAGCGAGATCAAAACGATTATTACAACAATAAAGAATATACCCAGAGATCGGCTAAAGTTATGCAATTTTAATATGGACAGGTGTTCGCACCTGGTCTGAAAGAACCACCGAGCGAAATTTGGAGAATTAAGGACAAACGGTATGGATTCCTATAAAGATCAAACAGAATTTCACCTTTATATGCATAGATTATAGCTGTATATCCCGGTTCCACACGGGGAATTTCATTTTTCTAAAGAGACGGTCAATTTCGTAAAAAAAAAAAATGTAAAGTGAGATCATTATGATTTGTATAACAATAAAGAATATCAGCTGAAGTTATGCAATTTTAATATGAACAGGTGTTCGCACCTGGTATTAAAGAATCACTGAGAAAAATTTGGAGGATAATGAATATCAGCTGAAGATCGGCTGAAGTTATGCAATTTTAATGTGGACAGGTGTTCGCACCTGGTATGAAAGAACCACTGAGCGAAATTTGGAGAATTTAGGACAAACGGTATGGATTTCTATAAAGAACAAATAAACAAACAAACAGAATTTCAACTTTATTTATATAGATTAAATTAAATACATTGTATTTAATTTCAATCAAATCAAGTACATTTTCCTATCCGAAATAATATTTACCTTTAAAAACTTTACCATATACGTTAATATTACACAAAAATAATCCTCAACCTATTAATAATAGTCCTAAAACATAAAAATGATTCCCATACAGTATATTAGAGTTTATATTATATTAACTAGGGAATTAGCGCTAAAGTAAAAATAAGCTCACAAAACAACTTATCATCAGTTAATTAATTTTTACAAACAATAAACTCTATTAACCCTAAAGTAAAAATGAGCTCACAACTTATCATCAGTTTTAACGTAATATTTACAATTAAATAAAGTAGGTGTACCTTTTCCTATCCAAAATAATATTTTCCTTTAAAAACATTACCATATACGTTAATATTACACAAAAATAATCCTCAACTTAATAATATTGGTCCTAAAACATAAAAATAATTCCCATACAGTATATAAACTCTATTAAATCTAAAGTAAAAATAAGCTTACAAAATAACTTATCACCATTTAACTATTTTTTATAAACAATAAATTATTTACAAATCAATCAAATCTAATAAATAAAATTACTATATCAGTATTTGACCTCTTTCACATATCTGCTTCTGTTATGCCAGGCTAATTTGCATGTATTCTCTGATATGCATAGACTGTAACTCATAATTTTGATATAGTCAAGTATCAATAGTGATATATCAAAGTTAATAAAATTGAGTAACTTCGTCAACAAAATATATATATATTTTTATGGATGATTTTTTTCCTTAATTGTTAATTTATAGGATAGTGAAATTTTGCATATTGTTGAGCAAATCTTAACGTCTTAAATCAGTCCTGTGAGTATGCTGAATATGTTTAATGTTACCATCTCTGTAGTTATGAGCACTCAATATAACATTTACATAGCGTTCATTCAGGTGGAAGTCAATAATCATGTTCAAATTACCAATGCTAATGGTTTTTTTTTTCGCTCTCTCTACCCATAGCTTTCCAAATGAGAGTTGTTATCCTCCCACTTGCGAATGGGGAAGAACGCATTAAAGTTGAGGCTTTTTGCCAAATTATCCCCCGCTGTACGGTACCAGCAGGTGATCTAACGGAAGGGAGTCGGCCTGGAGTCGGTATATCATATAACTGTTAGCTGCGAAACAGAAAGTGGTTAACGTGTAACGGTCGCAGAATAAACCTTGGCTTAGTGGAGGGTTCCAACCGCATCCCAGAAACCTATCCCTCATTTTCTCCAAATAAAATACTTCCTATCTTTAGAGACTTGACATAAAAAAAAAACTGGTACGATGCGCGCAACACACAACTTTCACTTACCAACTTACTTTAGAAATTGACGTGTTATGTTAAATGCCATTCCTCAAAGTCAAACATATTTCCACACTCATTTACTTATTTTTGTTTGTATTTGCTCTATTTAAAGTACACTTAATTTTTTATTATTAAATAATAGTTTTTACTCTTGGTAATTCGGCAATGCAACCATAATTCTCCAAGTCGTCTGATTTTATAATTCTCTAAGTAGTTGTTGAAAACTCCATATAGTAACCATGAAACAAATAATTTCCATTAAATGAACATCTTTAATCATAAACAATCGTCTGTCATTAAAGACGTACTGCGCATGCGTGGGCTTAACGTGTTTTATAAGTTGACGGAATATTTTTCTTTTTTTTTCTCCTTTATATGTTTACTTGATTTATTCATATTTCATATTTAGCCATTTCTTATTTTTAGGCGAAACGAGAGACAGATAATTTCACCATATAAACAAAAACAAAAGTAGTTTATTAGGGGAAAAAATGCCCCTTCCCCATTTAACCCCCGCAGAACATTTTTATAATGATAAAGCTTACCTGACATTAAAAAATACTTAATTCTCATTAAACATTACGAGTTAAATCAACATCGGTATAGCTATTTTTGAG
The DNA here is from genome assembly GCA_911387785.2 of Aelia acuminata. Taxonomy (NCBI): domain Eukaryota; kingdom Metazoa; phylum Arthropoda; class Insecta; order Hemiptera; family Pentatomidae; genus Aelia; species Aelia acuminata. The sequence continues at coordinate 33,924,286 of OU426980.1, forward strand.
AAAATCAAAAAAACGTAAAAGTGCCCCCTCCGTTTGATCAATTTTGATGAAATTTTTGCTGTCATATCGCGGGAGTGTACATACATCAAATACCCAGTTTTATCAAAATCGTTAGGGCCGTTTTTGAGAAAATCGAGAGAAAAAAACGTAAAAATTGGAAAAAAGTTATGAAATAAAGTACCCCCTCCGTTTGACCAATTTTGATGAAATTTCTGCTGTCACATTGCGGGCTTATTCATATACCAAATACCCAATTTTAGGTTCACTCACACAGACCATTCCGCAGGACTTGGTTATTTGGACTCAGGGGACCCCAAAACGTGTATTTCGGTTGAAAACCGGAAAGTCGAAATTCTTCACGATCGCAATACTTTTCCTTACTATATATTTCATATATAGGTAAGTGAAAGTAATAAAATGCTAATATTATTCACAAATTTCGAAATATAATCTACTATATTCTGAATTATTGTAGTTACTCTCTCTTCCTTAGACTGATGAAGAAATCCGAAATCTCGATGAAACGCAATGAAATGAAACATGGCAATTATTTTTATAAATTACTATTCGAACATAGAATTATTTTCGCGGGGGAGAGAGGTGTAAAGCCAGTATTAATCTGTGGTTAGGTTAAGTAGTTTGTAATGTAGACATCCCACATTTCACGTTTATGATTCAGGTTACAACCTCATTGTTAGATTCTTGCTTATATATTATGTCATATGTAGGTAACTAATTTATAAAAATTACTAAAAAAAAAAAAAAACCCTAAAATGTAGGGTGAACCATACAGTTGGCACTCAGTACAGTTATTGGCACCCTAATTTTAAATTAAAGAAATAGGCAAACAAGTCCTAATTTTATTACAAGATATACATGAATCTTATGTTTGAAGGGTCCTCTAAATCATCTGTGAAGTTAGACTTTAACAAACTAACCATAGGGATGAGTTCACAATTAAATCCACTGGGTGCCAATAACTATATTTGGCAGTTTTAACAATAAATATTGCCATATTGTAAAACTATTGAACTTTTGACCAAAAAAAACCTCTTGAGCCTTTATAAGGATAGATTAAGAGGAGTTATAGGAATTTTCAATTATATCCCTTCATAAGAAGTATTTTTTTTAATGTCACAACTGAAATTTAGTCTTAAGGTGCCTTTACATCTTACGAACTTTACCTTCGAACACCACCCTCGAACAACCTTCGTGAAGCCTTCACGTCGACTGTTCGGGTGTTCTAGGTACTTCATCTGTTCGCCTTGGTTCGGGGGTAGCGCTAGTGTCACTTTTGATTTGGGTTTTTCCTAAGTGAAAGGAGTTGTTTGTGATACTAGTGTAATTTGTGAAAGGTTGTAAATCGTCTCCTATTTTTTTATTTTTCAGATAATATAAAATATATTGATAATGGAGATTTTTTCTTTATCATAAGCTAGCTTTGGGTGTGTCAGCCATATTGGTTCGCTTAACGTAACGTGAAATATAAATGGCTGTTCGCTTCACGTCGGTACGGCAAGGTTCGAAGGAGAACTTGTTTGAAGGTGATGTTCGTAAGGTGTAAAGGCACCTTTAAGGGTGCCAAAAACTGTACGGTTTACCCTACTTATAAAAAAATAAAAAAGACTTGCTATATTTAACAATCAAGAATAAATATTTAAAATAAAAAATATTTAGAGAGCTTAATCGCAGTAGGAAAACACAATAATGAAATTAAAATATAAGCCTGTGATGTAATATATTAATACTGTATATGAACAGTTTTCTCCTGAACTAAGCATGGTCAATGATGTGAAAAAAAAAAATAATTTTAAATAATATATGATAATTATTTGATTTTTTTTTTTTTTTTTTGCATCTTAGCATTTTAATACAACAATTTTTATTACAAAAACGGTTGACTTGGAACTAGCGGCTGTTCTCACTTTTGCTCTAACTAATTATGGATAAAAGCAACATCAGAAAAATGCTAAAAGAAGGCTAAAAGAAGTTTATCTTAAATAACCAACATTTTTTATTTATAAATGAATCCTATGTTTGTGGAAGGTAGCAGTTGGTAAGAGACTGCTGGTCCGGATGTCGAGTTGCGTCTTGAGAATTCCGGTTAGGTCATTAAGTCAAAAGTCCTGAGCTAAAGCAAATAGAGAATTGGTCCACACGCTTCAAACTTTGCGGAGCTTCTGGCTTTTCGGCTCAGTTACTGCTATTTGTCTTCGGTTAGATTAAACCCTGGTGAAATGGTTAATCTGGTTTTGCAGACTAATAATATAAATATTTAATTTATAAATATATTCTCAAAACCTTTGTAGTCGATTCCAATGGTCTATTTATCTTTATTTTACATTCTCATATTTAAACAAGACGTTTTTACACGGGCATACAAGTGTGAAATACTGTAAAAATTATAACTTGAATGAGAAACTGAATAAAAGATTGTGTGAAATATGACACATTCAATAATAGCACTTTCTAGAGCACCGTGAACAAGTGTTGGATTCTTAAACGCGCGAAGAATGTTACAGGGAGTTTTGCCCAGTTCTTTGTTAGATGTTTACACCTATACGTTAGATCTTTGCCTGAGTGAAATGGAAGTCAAAATAAATAGGTGAGAAATCTCCTTACTATTAAGTCATTTTTAATTACACAGTCTAGCAGAAATACTCACGATTCACTCAATAAAATAACTCTTTTTAGAGAACAAGCATTAAATCCATAACAAAGCAGCTCATAGTGAAAATCTCTCATATATTTAATTTGATGTTTCTCCTTATAAATCTCAAGGCAACTCTTTAATTTTAACACGTTCACGCCGGGACTGTTTAATGCTGTTCGCTCTATCGGGCGGGAGCTATTCCAGGGCATTATGCAGTATTGGCAATCCAACAATAATAAAATAAACAATAAAAAATACTATCCTACTAGTTATCTTTATGATACGATATTAATTACCGTAAAATGAGGTGACATTGTGACTAATTGGGTGACTTTGCGACAAGCCTATTTTTCTACAGTTTTTGAATTTCCCTCTTTAAAAAGAATCAGGTTTGGCAATTTAATGTACTTGTCAGTTGTTCAGTAATGTGCTGCAACCTACTGGCCACATATGGACCTCTATAACTTCTTTCATTTCATTTATCATGGTGCTTTATTTCAAAGTTTCAACTAAATGAAAACAATCAAACATAAATGAAATAAAGCACCATGGTAAATGGAATGAAAGAAGTTATATGTGGCCAGTAGGTTGCAGCTCATTACTGACCATCTGACAAGTACACTGAATTGCCTAACCTGATTCTTTATAAGGAGGGAAATTCAAAAACTGTAGAAAAATAGGCTTGTCACAAAGTCACAATGTCACCTCGTTTTACGGTATAATTGTTATTAAAAAATAAATGTTTATACGCTTATAAGTATATGAATATAAATATAAATAAATTAATTTTCGTTAAATTTTCATTATTTTAATTTTCAGCTTTATTGAAATTATTTCTACTTTCTTAACACTTTGGCTGCCATGTCACCTGAAATCGAGTAACTGTTCTCTTATTAAGAGAATAAAAAAAAAATGATATAGTTTTTAAAACAGTAATTATCTAAGAAATAAGGGTATGAATATTTGTTTTTATCTCTCTTATTGTTGGTACTTTTTTTTTTAATTTTATGATTTTTATTGGAATTTTATTTCCTTTTATTATTGCTAAATTTAAATCACATTTACCTAGTTTTTGCTGATAAATCATTTTATTTATTTTTGTAATACGATTATTTTTTAAAAAAAATTATTAGTTGCTACTATAGTATTTACAATCTTTTTTTGTCAATTCAATGGGAACTTTTTGTTCCTCTTCTTTCAAATGAATATAATATATTTTCTTTTTCCAATTATTAAAAAATATATAAGCCATATTTATCCAATTATCTTTTTATTTTTATACATCAATATGTTTGTGTTTGTAGACTACCGATTTTTATATTTACAGCATTGTTATAGAGTCAGATACTACACACAACTTTCCGTTCCGTTCAAGATAGCGTTTTTTTGGGCATTCTCAAATTTTAAAAAGTTATGAAAAAAGTCCTGTTTAACTACTGAAAACTGCTGTGATCTTAAAAAAAGAAAAGGAAGGATATTAGTGGGAACTTCTATATCTCTCGAAAATTAACTGTCTAATATAAAAATTCTAATATTTTACATGAAATCAGTGTTAAGTTATATTTCTTTAAACATAGTTGAATTGCTGATACTTATTATACAAAACATAACGAAGAAAATATTGATAGAACAAGGAAAATGTTCTATGATGTATTTTTTCTTGCAAGAAAGATCAATCAAGCTTAAATTTTAGTGTAAAATATCCGGAAATGTAATTAATAATCATATAATTATTTAATGAAATTTTAACTTTGAATCTTATTTGAAGACATTCAACGGAATATTAAAGTTATGAAATTGATTATTAAGTTCTAGCATGAATGAGGGTCAAAATAATTTATTTCATTTTACCATGGCTATTTATTTACTTTTTATTTATTTCTATTTTTTATATATCACACGTGTAACTGTATAATGGTTTGTGTTTAAAGCACTCTTCTTTGAGTATGAGTACAAAATACCTTAGGGTGTGGGGCAGCACCTATAATTTTTCTAGAAACAAATAGTATTTAAAAATCGATGAATTGATATTCTGCCTTCTGAATATATATATTATTGGCTAGTGTGATGAAATGAGTAGTATGGGTGTTGGAAAGAAATCGAATTTTGTTAAAATTTAAATCTGAGCTTGCTAGAGAAATCCGGGAATAATTCCAGATATTACACTAATCTGTCGATTAAGTTTCTCTTACACCGACTACTGTTCAGATTTAAGAAAAAACAAAACAAAACACGCGATTTTCTCCAAGCGATTGATACGTGATGCCCACGTCAAGGAGGAATAACGCCTCAAGGTTTTCGAAAGTAAAGTATTATGTAAATTAGATCCGAAAATAGATGAATCGAAACTGTGATGGAGACATCTGCATAATGCATAATATCGAGGATACCGGTAAGTATAGCTCACGTTATGAGTGTGACGGTGTCGGAAATAGACGTGTGAACTTACAAGTAGGCTCAGGTGCGAATCGCAATGAGCTAGGACGGTGTGAAAGTGTAGAAGTGTCGATAGAAGTATAACATGAACTGTAAATAGAAATATTTCTCACGTTACAAATTGGCATCCCATGCCTGAGCATGAAAATTGCTCGTAATGAGCCTTAATTGATGTGTTGTTGGAAGAAATGTACAACTCCTTATATAAACCTCAGTGCATCGCGTGTGGAGAATGTTTACTCAGGCAACATTCATATCTCCTTTTATTATTCGAGTGGACACTATCAACGCTCCTACTCATTGTTTGCATCATTGCAGCCATAATTAACCTATTTTTATTATACTCAATTATATTTGATATAATTAAGGTTTACTTAAAAACGGCGGGTCAATGCCATCTCTCAGACCATATGCCTAACACTTTATGATTATTATTATTTTATTTATTTGAACGAAAGTATCAACATGTGTTATGCTTTCAAGATGTTTAAATACTACTTATTCCTCTTACATTGGTAATAGCACGGGTTTTTTTATATAAATTAAAATGATCTGAAGTTATTTCAAAAGTGTTTGGCATCTTTGATTTCCTCAGATAATGTATAAAATTTGAAAGGACTCAGTTGATCACCGTGCTGGATCTCAAATTTTAGCTACCGCAAGAAAATGGAAATATATTACGAGTTCAATATTCCTAGTGTTGTCTATGAGCCCAAAGAACAATATGTTGGTGGTTTTGGGGATATCCCGCCCGCGGCCAAAATTAGACTAGTTAAACTAAAATAGTTTGTTAAAAAAAAGTTTCTTCATATTTTATAAGGCTTTGTGATATCTGCAGTTACTCTAAATGCAGTTAGATGGTTGAACATTTCCATGCAGAGTGTTCATATTTTTTTCAGAACACGACTCCCCGTTTAAACTATACTGGGAATGTGCGAAGATGTAGTTGGTAAATAGTACTTCCAGCTTCTATAGAGTAATATAGACCAAGTGCTGCTTTGGTTCATGTATGAGAAGTACCTTTAAGGCTAAGAAAAGTATAAAAAAAAAAAAAATAAAAAAAAAAAATAAAAAAAACTTGAGAAATTCCACTCTATCGCCATTTCATTTTCGCGCTCTTAAGCATTCTCATTTTTTGGTACACTTCTTTGATTGCAAAATCTTTATTCGAAAATATTTCGAGAGTTCGAACTTTTTGTGTTTGGATGATATAATTAATTTCAAATTTTATTAATATAAATTTCAAGAAAACTTACAACTCAAATTATGAGGTGGTGCGTGTGCGTGTGTGTGTTGATCCACTTATTCTAGATAGATAATCAGGATTACTTCTGACTTATTGTTGAACAAAAAAACCTTTTTTAGTATTAGTAATATCACTTTTTTGGGGGTCTCAATCATTTGTTCCCCACTCCCCCCATTTTTTCAAAGGTTTAAAAACAAAAAACAAAAAAGTGAGGAAGAAATTCAGCTGTTCAGTTGATTTCAAAATGAAAGGGTCTCAATCATTTTCTCCCCCCTCCCATTTTAATCAATTAAATAAGATTTTTTAAAGGAAAAAAAAAGCGTGAGAAGGAATTCAGCTGTTCAATTAATTTTAAAATTCTGTTAGATTTGCCTCCTCCATGAGAAGAAACATTTTTTTTTTTTTTTTTTTTTTTTTTGTCTGTGAACTATCTCTATTTAATGAACTACAACAAGGCATCTTAAGGTGCCTTTACACTCTACCAACTTCACCCTCGAAGAGGTTCTCCCCCAAACCTTGCCGTACCGGCGTTCGACGAACAGCCATTTATACATAACGTGACGTTGAGCGAACAAATATGGCTGACGCCCCCAACCCTAGCTTCTGATGAAGAAAAAATCTCCATTATCAATATATTTTATTTTATCTGAAAAATAAAAAAAATAAGAAGACGAATTACAAACGGCGCACAACTGTCACTTGGGAAAACCCAAATCAAAAGTGACACTAGCGCTACCCCCGAACACAGGCGAACATATGTACCTAGAATAACCGAACAGTCTTCGTGAAGGCTGTTCGATGGTAAAGTTCGTACATTGTAAAGGCACCTTTACTAGTCTTCGTTAAAGCAAGGGAATACAGGATTTCTTGGAACGTAGCAAAAAAAAAAATTGAATTTTCTGTGTTCAGAAACGACTCCCCGTAAACTATACTGGGAATTTGCGAATATATAGTCGCTAAATATTACTTTGAGCTTCCATTGAGTAATGTAGATGAGGTCCTGCTATGGTTCGAGTTGGTAATTACAACTCCTCCAGTTGGTTGGAGATAATGTTTTCTGTATTTAGGCTTCCTGTATTTGTTTTGGTCTTTTTCTTCCCATTTGGGAAGGGGAGTTGGGATATAAGGAATAGCCTTTGATGCCGTGCCGACGGGCGGCCACAATTACCTCCCTTCGGATACCTGTGGGATCCATCGAGGGTCCAGATATTTTCCTGTGGTTAGGCCTTGGGATCTCCATACCTCCTAACATAGCAATAACTATCCTCAAAATCACCTATATACATATTTCATCGATTCATTTATGAGCCTGACCGAAACCCTGCAGTGAGGTAATGAAATTGATATTATTCCAAATTCAATTCAAATCATCAGGATTCCCGATCATTTAATGAGTTGTATCGAAAAACGTGTTTTATTTTTGATTTATTTAACATGAAAATAACTGTTGTCTAATTAAGCCATATTGTTTTGTTTTTTTTATTATAAAAAATATAAAATGAACATTGTTGGATGGATGGTAAGCAAATTCATCCTTCATCCCCTCTTGAAGCTTTCCTCCGAAATTTATTCCTTTTATGAACCTGTATAACCTAAATAAGGCTCTCTTTCAGCTTTAGATTTTATCTTTTTTCGATATCCGATATTTTTACCATTACTATTAATAGCTATTAAAATTATTTATTAATAATTTATAAAAATATATTTACATATAATAAAATGAGAATGCAAAACTGTATGTAGTAAATGTAATACCAAGAATCTTTAGATTATCAAGAAAAGAGGAAGTCAGGAGGTGACGAAAAAATAGTCAGTTCACACATGGCTACCTATTTGGGGGGCTAGAAGCGCTAACCTGTGAAAAATGTGGTGATATCGCACCATAAGTTCAACACTTGCTGATAGAATGCCCAAAATTCGAGAAATACAGGAAGAAAGTTGGTGTTTCTGATTCATTAAAGGAAATTATGGAAGACGAGTGACCATTTTATCCGTGTCTTGTCTAAATTCTTTAAATACAAGTAACACTACAACATAATATAATCTAAGATTATTTAATTATTAAACTTTTTCTACAATTATTAATGAAATATTAATGGCTATTAAAGTAGAGAGATTTTAAGAAAACATTGGAACCATTTTTCACCCCTTAATTATTATTTAATATTACTAAGTTATAATCTCTGGTAATTTTTAAATTATATATTTTAATATGGAGAGTGAGTAGCTCATTGGTAAAGCATTGAGTTGCTGCCGAGTTCGAATCTGGCTTGGCTGGGTATCTTTAATATTCTGCCGCAGTTCATCTCTTGGGCCGATAGACCCTCCTGGGGCAAACCCAGCCTCTATAAAGTGGGTACTCTTAATTGAATAATTAAGGGGGGGCCTGGCGGTTGAGCGTGATAACGGTCAAATCATCTTATTGCACGACCGCTAACCAGAAAACAATACTTCCTTTCAGAGTACTGAACCCAAGACCCTTCATTTGTAAGTGGTACAGGTTTTTTTATGTTTTAATATGCATGCTTTTATATTTTAGTTTGTTTTATATTAACCTACGCTATACTTCTTTATTCAATTTTCTTGAAATGCATTGCTGGAAAGTGAAGGGTCACTTGTGTTTCTCAGCAGGATTCGCGGTCCGTGTGTTTCTTCACGCTAATCTGATACCGTAACCGCGGTCATGGTAGATGGTGGCTGCTTAGAAATTCGCACGATATATATATATATATATATATATATATATATATGATATTTCAAGGTTAAGTGTACTAATTGAATATACAGACTTAGAACCTCCAAAACAGAAAAAAAAATCTGTAAACGTACATATGTCTGTCTGTTAATACTTTTTTTATTTTAATTTTTTAATCTTTTTTATGCCTCCATTCGAAAGAAAAAAGTATCTCTACAGTAGAGGTTTATAGGAAATTGTTTCTTCAGAAGAAGCCAAGATTGGTCTTTCTTCAAAAAGTTGTGTAATGTCCCATTCCTTTTCCTTCTTTGTTGTTAAAACTAGTTGCACTCTTTGAATGAAGTTAATTACAACTGTTTCTCTGTTGTGTAACCTTCATGCCGGTCTCCTTTTACTCTAAAATTTTCTCTCTCTTTTTCTTAGTCCCACTGTGTGATTCTTGGAGGAATAAATACTTTTAACTTATCCTGCAGATGGTATGTAGCAAAAATTAAATCCTTAACAACTTATACCCCTTTGGCTCTAACCGATATTTTTTCTACGTTTTGTAATTACGTCATAAAAAATAGAAAGGTTTCTGTATTTGGTCCTCATATCCCATGAAGACAAACTTGCTAATTTAAAATAACATTTTAGTTTTTAGTGTTTATATTTTTATTTGTAAAAAATCCTGTCATATATTATTACATATTGAAATTATAACTTTTCCGTAAGTGTATATTTTTTTATTTATCATCAAGAATAATAGAAGGGATGTATTGCAAATAACTACTTCAAATATGACAGGATAATTTAGAAACTAAATATTATTATTCCTTCTTCTCTTCAAAATTCTTTGGATGTTTTCTATTTTATCTATTTTTATGTTTTTTATTTGAGGAAATTTATTATACATCCGAACATATGTATTCATTTTTAATTTTTATTTTTCATTTGTACAACGTTTCGGACTTTTTCGTCCATTTTCAAGTACCTAAAAATTTTTTTTCATGCTATAGATATCAATATATAAATTACATTTCCCCATATATACGCTTAAAATCAATTTAAAAGCAATAAAAAACAATAACAACATTTAAAATTTTTTCTCATTTTTAATAAATCTATTTTATATAATATTAAAAGATTTAATTTTTTTTAAATAGCCAAAATCATAAAACAATAATTGGATATACTTACCTCTAGTTTTTTATTGAACATTTTTAAAAAAACGTTACGTCTTATTTTTATTTAAAATTTTCCACAACTGAATTATTCACTGCTTTCTTGTGGACTAATCTTAATTTTTCCTCCCTCTCTTCATCTTAAGCCTATATCATATATCCCCGCTCTTTTCCATATTGTAATCTTGCTAGTTATATTTTTATATATTTTATTTAAAAATCTTTCATATTTTAATTTTATTAATAATTTCAGCAAAGTGGGTACCAATTCCACCTAAATCACTTTTATAATTTACAGTGTTTATTATGTTTTTGGTTATATGTATCGCTTTTTTAAATTTTCTTATTTTGTTCCTTATCTATAATTTTTGTATTATCGAAATCAAATTTATAGTTTTGTGTTATTGCGTTAGAACCTAAAGTTATGCAGATGAGACCTTACAAGGAACAGATTGTTGCAATTAAATATTCCTTATTTATGGAATGACTTGGCCTGTTCTCAGTGACGCTCAAATATCCTTTGGAACGTTTCAGTTTGAAATACGTATTAGGAATATTGTTTATATTTTTATTTGTAAACAGCTCCAGTCATTTATTATTTTATATTAATATTATAAATTTTCCGTAAGGGTATACATATTTTTTTATTTATAATCAACAATAATTGAAATGATGTATTGCAATTTACTACTTCAGAGATGAGAATATAATTTAATAAGTAAAGTTTTGCAGATGGCCTGGTATTTATCGACCGCTATATGTTATGAAGAGATATTAAAAGAAACAAATTCTTAGTTTTTATCAATGATTTTTTGTAAAAAGATCATTAGTTTTTAATAAGGATTTTTGTAAAAAGGTTCATATATAGGTATATTCCAGTCATTTATTATTTTATATTGAAATTATAACTTTTCTGTAAGTGTATATTTTTTATTTATGCAGAAGCATAGTATAATTGATTGACTGCAATTAACTACTTCATAAATGAGAGTATCATTTAGAAAGCAAAAGTTTTGCTGATAGTCTCGGATTTTTCGTCCGTTTAATGTTACGATGAGACCTTACAAGGAACAGATTTTTTTTTTGTTGCAATTAAATAATCCTGATTAATTGAATGACTTGGCCTGTTCTAAATGACTCTCAGTTATCCTTTAAAACGTTTCAGTTTAAAAAAAAAAGAATCATTTACTTAGTGATATAATATTACTGTAAGTTTGTAATGTGTGGAAAATCGCGGTGATGACGTTATGGAGAAGTGTTAGAACGTTTTTAGGGAAAATGTTCATTAAAACAAATTTTTTACTTTTTGTTTGTTTATTTTAACGTCGCTTTAAGCCACTAAGGCTAATCGGAAGATGTTACTGTGGGAGCCCTAAATTTTGCTTATCAAGGTATAATTAGGATAGGTATCTTTAACGAGTGCCTGACATCGTACAGGCTCGGGACCTCTATTTTATGTCCTACCCGAGGGACGGCATAGACAAGGATTTTTTACTCCCATTAAAAAATCCTAGGGCCACCTTCTATGCTAACCACTACACCACAGGTGATCCCGAATTTTTTTGTTTACTTTAAAATTGAAATTCGTGTTAGATTATATCAGCCCATATATTGAAATATGATTGAATATAATTGGAAATCAGAATATTTGAAACGCTGGTTAAAAAAAAAACCTTTTAACGTTTCGTTAATTCAGGAATCATCAGGGAAAAATCAACCTTTAATCAAGCGCACCAAAAAAAATAAAAAACATTACTCAGCAATACTCATACCGAATATTTTTTTAATGTCATGTATTGTTGTATTGTGATTATTTTTTTTTTTTTTTTATAAAGTATGATTTAGGTTTTTTTTCCATCCTGATTAGCTCTGAATTGATGAAGCTTTGATCGGTTTTTTTTTTTTATATATGGATATTAGGGACTCGATGCTTTTCTTTTTATTTAGAATTTTTAAATTACATTATATGTATAAAAAACAGTTTTATTTCAAAATAAAATTACACATTGCAGTAAATATTTATTCTAAAAAGAAATAAATGGAATAAATATTAATTCGATGCGGTTGGTTGCTGAAGTCGAAAATATATCCTCGAGATGATACTGTTCGATTATTCCAGGACCATTTGAATGGGATACACACCCACTCATCATTATTTCTCTAGCATGTGGAATAACATCCCGAACACGGCCCCTGTGGGAAACTGGACAATTATGCGAAAAGAAAGGCCTAAGCGAAAGCATGTTGGAAATGAGGTAATGGAAATTTTTCTCCTAGACACGAACAGTCGATAAAATAAATGATACCATAGTTTAGAGTTTTACATATGCTGAATTCCGTGTACAGGTCATAATCATTAATTGCTCCCTTCGTATTAGATTTGTTTTTTTTAATTCAATTCCTCTCATCAATATTAGTTAAATACCGGAATTAGCGATAGCGAATCGATGAAATGAAATTATTATTTTTAATGTATAGGGTAACTGTATCAATAGTTGACAGTTTAAGAAAAAAAAAATATATTAAAGTTAGGATAAATTTTTTTATAAATTTATTTAGGCCTTCTATCCTTCTAGAAAACTAGGAATACAAAATCCTATGGTCTACATTTACGGTTTTTATATGAATAAAAAATGATTTCTTAGAAACTTCTAAAATGAACCAATAGTTGACACATCAAAATGTAAAGGTTTGGAAAGTTGAAATTTATGGTTTTAAAGTTGACACATGCATTAATTTTTGATTTTATATCATTTTTAATAAGTAATAAGGACAATAAAAGTTAATGTTTTTTTATTATTTATAAACTAGTAAATTCACAATGGAAACAAAATAAAATTTGCATAATTTAATTATTTTACGCACAAAAAGCTTAAATGAAACAAAAAACCAACAAAAATATTTAAACGAAAAATGAGATCATCCAGTTAAGTAAGTATTAAAAATTAGATTTTAATAATGGCCAGAAGTTTTTTTTTTATGTTGTGTTTGCACAATTTTAGACTCTCCAATGATGAATTTCACTCTTCTAGTGCTCTTTTAGACAATTAAAGATGGTTTCATTCATTGATTGGATGAAATATGTAGCATTTTGATAGAGTGCAACTAAAAGCAAATATCGCTGAATTGGGACGTGGGGGAGAGTCAGATGAGACGGGTGTCGCTTCACGAATAGGATTATTGGCAATGTAATTTTGCTCTCAATGATCCATGGATAGAGCACACTAGCTATAAATTCATAAAAAAAGACACCTTTCATCCAGCCAGACTCAGACTTCCATAAACTACCCCCAGATGGAACACTATTTGCTAATTCTGGCGGTAGTTGACGTCGATGTCAACTATTGATATTATGGTTTAATTTCTGTTCTAATAGTTGATACCTATATTTAAGACCTAAAACATGATATAAATTAAAAAGGATATTGAATGATTCTCATGAACTTAATAACCTAAAAGTAATTAAACCATAATTTAACTCAAATAAACCAACTACAAAGCTTATTTAACTTGACTTCTACCTCAATGAAACAGGGTAGAAGAAACCAAATTTTCAGGCCACTAGAAAATTCGCCATTATAACCTTTCACACATACGAATAAGTTTTCATCAAACTAAGGTCGATGGCAGCACAGCGAACTAGTATAACTTGGCAAATTACCGCCAAATTTTGAACCAAAATAATCAACCCTGAATCTTATTATTCACACTTATTGCACAAAATGTCAACTTATGGTACAGTTACCCTATATTATTTTTAATTAGAGAACAAAACAAAAATTGCTAACTCAGATACTATACCAAATTAAACTCCAAACACCCTTTTATAAATTGGTCATTACAAAACTGCCTTGGACTTATAGAACTGGTATTGCAACAGAGCCACTGAACAATCGCCTCTGCCCAACTAAAAAAGGCCACCTGACGTTAAAAGGTAACAAGTTACCCGACACCTCACCAATAGAACCAAAAGGTTGGTCATTTCTAGCTTTCTCAAAAATCGCGCATTCTATTATAAAATAAATGGAAGAACGAAAAACATGTTTTTGATAAATATATATATTTTTTAAAGCATTTATTGATATTTACAACTGTATGAAATAATACCTCTTGTAAATGTGAATATGTACTGTAACGAAAAATAAACAAAAAAAAAAAATTTTTTTATTTAAAAAAATCTCATTAAGTAATAATCGAAGAGGGCTTAATATATTTTTGTATATAATTAAAATATGTGTTGTTTTAAAAGCTTTGTATTAGTTTTTTATTGATATAATATTTTTTTATTTAGCTATAAAAATAATTATGTTTTATTTTAAAAGAAGAGACGGGACCGAAATAATTAATTGAAAAACAGCTGTTATTAAGGCATTTGTTTTTTTGAGAAACAACGAAGGAAAAGAGGGGGGAGATGTTCGCTAGCGTTCGACGAGTGATGATAAAATGAGACTGTTTTAGTGATTAACGTAGTTGTGGTCTATATCGCTAAACATCAGAGAATTGAAGAATAGTGGCGTTCACGGAAGAGATTCCGGTGACGAGAATCGCCAAGCCGAGTGGCTACTGGCAACAAAGCTACGAGAAGACAGGCGAGTTAAGAGAACAGACTGGAGATATTTTTCTTTTAATTTCTTTGTTAAACCTTGCTTTTATTTTTTTTATTGTATAGTTATAAGTTTAAATTGTTTCTAGTTGTGTGAATAGAGTTAGATTTTGATCAGGCCTGACTACAGAAATTGTGAGTAAATTTTATTTTTAATATCGTAGTGTAAATATAGTGTTAATTAAAAGTTTTTTTATTTGAGTTTAATTTGTTTTGTTCAATTTCTTTTTAACTTACCATTAAGTAGTTCATAAGGGTAAATTGCAAATTGTATTTTATGTACAGCCCTCTCCGAGATTTTAAGGTAATCTTCACATATCAAATTTAAATTATTTTTTTATTCAGATTGCTTTAGGTTTTCGCTATTTCCTTAAAATAAATAGCGTGGCGCCCCTTAATTTATTTCAATTTTTTTAATCACTAGTCATTTAAGAACCCGCCCGTCTCCACTGAGCTACCACCTTTTTTGTTACGATTGTTTTATTTATTTATAACCAATTAATATTTTTTTTTAACGTAACAGTACAAAGATTTAAAAACAATGACATGAAAAAACTTATAGAGAAACTTTTAATTGTCTCCATGGATGATTATACGGAGAAGAGTAAAGGTTATTTGATGGGATTTGTTGGGAATGATTTTGATGAATATACACTTACAATAAGGGGAGGGAGGAAATGGTCAGTCTCTCACCGATCTTAAAATATATTTGGAAATTCCTGATCAAAAAATATTTGAGATGTATTTTGCCGTACGCGTAATGGGCCCTACAATCCAAAAAAAAAAAAAGTTATAACAATCAACTAATTTAATGTCGAGTATAAAAAATGATATCGACATGATTCGTTCACAATTTTTTTTTTTTGTTATCTTTGGTTGTATTTTTTAAAAAATATACCGATGTTCCATATAGTATGTTTTAGTTCAATGAAATTGTAAAAAAAATATTTGATCTTGAAGCAAACTAGGCATACAGATTTTTATGAGAAAAAAAAAGAATTAAAAATTCCCATTTGAAGAGGATAAAAAATTATTATTTTTTGTTTTTACTAAATAAACCTTTTTCAATCTTTTTGAGGGTTCAGGATTCGTAACTGACAAAATTTTTTTAGTAAAAAAAAAGTGAGTTAATATGTAATCTTGATAGATTTTTATAGTTGATTGTAGATTTATGGAAATATACAGATGTTCCATGTATCATGTTTAAGGTCAATTAAAATATAAAAAAATGTTTAGATCTAACTCAGTTTCTGATAAAGTACTCCTAATTTTATTCAGTAAAATAAAGAAAATATAATTTTTTCTCTCTATAATGCTCTCTTCAAGGCAGATGAAATTTTTATAGCGATTTTTTTATTTAATATAAAAATCTATTAGGATTAGATCTATAAGTTAGCTTGAAGATCTTATCTTTTTTTTTTTTTTTTTAAGAATTAGATCTTAAAAGAATCTATTGAACGGATGTATTTCTCCTTGAATTTAAACTAAAAATAAAATGTTAGTGCAAGGTTCATTTTGGAAACTCGAGATGTAAAATACAGTAGTTTAAATTCCAATAGTTATCATTTAAATAATTATATCTGTAGAGAAAAGATTAGCGATGGCTGGGATTCGAACGCGGTATCTCTGCATTACAGTCGCAGAGCTGTCGAGCCGTTAATCAGAGCGTTGCATCAGTGCTTTAGGGACCAGGTTTCGAATCCCAACCATAGCCTTTTCTCTTCTGGTAAAATTATTTTATAAAATAGTTTAATCTTTTTAAGCCAATCTGCTTAGATTCATTCCAAAAATAATCAAAATTTATTTATATCCGTGCACTATGAACTCACCAACCGTTTTCCCCGAAAAGGGGCCAGAGGGAATCGTCCATAAAAAAATCTAATTTATCATTATATAATTCACAACACAATTGTCCTACAGAATTGCAAGAACGGAATTTTAAACTTTTAATTTATGTGATTGACCTTCTTTTCCTGGTAAGGATAAAAATTAATTAGGACTCCCCTTTTGTATAAGGAGAAAAATGGCCAAAGACGGGATTCAACTTTAACAATGTGTAGAAGAAAGATTGTAAAAGTTATCAACAGTTAGGCAACGCTCATTACTGAAGGAGTTGGATGGTATCCTCGTTAGAGAGAAGTTCAAGACTTATTTAATAAAATAAAAAACTAAAAAGTTTTTTAAAAAGAAATAGATAGTTCGTTTGCTGCAGTGACATCATCATTTAATCTGAAAGATTTTCTTTAAATTGATATCGTTCTGACAGATTTCCAGGTTGGCCAAAATGCAGTTGGATAGATTGAATCAACAAATACGCTTTAGAGCTTCATAGAATAACTGAAATCTACAAGTTCTGTAAAACCAACAGAAACAAAAAGAAAAAAAAACATTGAAATTATATTTATTTATAACGGGTATAATTCCTTAGTCCCGAAATACGTGAATTCTATAGCATTCTTTTTTTCCTACTTAGGTGGATGATGGTCGACTGATTTCTTTAAAATCCTTCTGTAATAGATAAATATTCTGGATGATTCAGTCAAACATTTTCTGCAGTTTAGTGACCTATATTTTTTTCTGTTTCCTTTACGAACATTTCATATCTTTCGCCTCAGTCTGCTTCAGCTCTGTCTTTTTTGGACTCAATGGTGTGTGGAGGCTTCCTGATGGATTTATTTGAGCTACATGTCCAGGGCATCTTTAAGCTCTTTATCTTCATATCATGAGATTTTGATCGACCAGTTCGTTTAAGCAGGTCTTAATTGGTCCTCCTTATGCTCTCTACGCTGATCCAAGATTGCTTAAGTACTCTTCACTCAAATCTTTCAGTACTTATATGAGATGACTATTTGTCTTAGTCATACCACTCTACACCACTGTTTTAAGACTTTTTTTTTCTCTTTAGTACCTTAAAAGAATAGAAGATATAACCGATTATGGTTATACGCTGATATATTTTTGACAGTTGGTCATTTATTGATGATATCGTAACACTTCTGGGGGTAAAACAATATTTATTCAATATTCAGTTTTGTCATTCAAATTATGAGAGCAAAAATATCGAAACTAAAATTAAGAAGGTTACAAAAATTATCACTTTGTAACACAGAGATAATCAAAGACTTGCACTTCAGAACATTGCTGACTGTCCAGTCAATCCCTCCTTATATATAGTCGAAAGGACAATGGTCTCGAAGCTCGAACATTTAAGTCACAAACACGTGCTATGACAGTTTGTCCCAACTGTTAGTTCGTTCCAACAAGAGGTCTGGGACTTCTAAACTTTTTTTTTTTTTTTTTTACAATATTGTTAAGTAAATGTGTAAGGATCTGTCTATTGTTAGTAGCGATTTACTATCTACGCAAACCCTTTTATTTTTTTTAAAGAATATTTTGGCATAATAGGGAATGTTTTGTTTTGTATTCATTGTCCGGTTTTCTCAGTCTCGCACATCAGAGTGAGTTAGTAAAAACTATGCAAACAGAATGGGCTGCGTAATTGTTAAGCAAGATTTTAAAACAATGTACTTACCTAAGCAAATACCTCTTCAAGTTCCTATTCGATTCCCAATCCTATTGATCTCCACAGGCACTTATAGTCTCGAACTTCATTCTTTTATTTATTTATTTTTTTACTTTCACTTACCTATATATGAAATATATAGTAAGGGGAAGTATTGCGATCGTGAAAAATTTCGACTTCCAGTTTTCAACGGAAATACACGTTTTGGGGTCCCTTTAGTCGAAACAGACTAGCTCAAAAACTATAAACTGTGCGAACCTGAAATTAGGTATTTAGTGTATATATATGCCCGCGATGTGGCATCGAAAATTTCATCAAAATTGGTCAAAGGGAGGGGGTACTTTACTTAATAACTTTTTATGTTCTTTTCGATTTTCTCCAAAACGGCTCTAACGATTTTGATTAAACTGAGTATTTGATGTATTAATATGGCCGAGATATGACAGTAAAAATTTCATCAAAATTGGTCAAACGGAGGGGGCACTTTATTTCTTAACTTTTTTACGAATTTTTACCTTTTTTTTTCGATTATCTCAAAAAAGGCTAAAATATTTTGATTAAATTCGTCATGTTTGATGGAAATAAGGTGTTCTTTGATATCATGTAAGGTTAATTTTTATTAAAATGTTCCGAGGGGGCTTAAATGGGCCTTTTTTTACCTATAAAGTACCTCTTTATTTGTTAATGTGGAGAAATTAACTGTCTCTCGTTACGACTAAGAATAAAATATGGCTAAATATGAAATATGAAAAAAGTTAAGTCAATATATAAAGGAGAAAAAAAAAAATTCAGTCAACTCATCAAACACGTTGAGCCCATGCGTGCGCAGTACGCCTTTAATGACAGACCATTGTTTATAATTAAAGCCGTTCTGTTCATTTAATGGAAATTATTTGTTTCATAGTAACTAAATCAAGTTTTCAACAACTACATAGAGAATTATAAAATCAGACGACTTGGAGTATTATGCTTGCATTGCCGAATTATCACAAGTAAAAACTTTTATTTAATAATAAAAGAAATGAGTGTTTTTTTTTTTGTGCAAATGAAAACAAAAATAAGAAATGAATGTGGAAAAATGTATAACTTTGAGAAGTGGCAATTAACAAAACACATTAATTTCTAATCTAAGTAAGTTGGTAAGTAAAAGTTGTGTTGCGCGCAAGCACCAGATTTTTTTTTTTCTGGTTTTAAAAATTTGTTCAAAAGAAACGTCAGTCTGAGAATTGTTTTTCATTACTTACTGTCTGCGAAAAACAAACAAAAAAAACTATTTTTATGTTATCTATAGATGATTTTTCCAAAGTTATTTTGTCAGTTATTAGTCTGTCGTATCAATTATTGACATTAAACCACTTCTAACGGTTTCAATAAAATTAATAAATAAGATGATTTTGATGATGACAAAAGGTTAAAAATACCTAAAGTTTATATTTCCAAGCGACCAAGGTTCAGTTGCATGGTTGGAGACTGCGGTTCCCTCGAAAGTTGTTTAGGAATGCGGGGGAGAAGTGTGCCAGTCGAAGACCCAAAGCCGTTCCCCTCCATGGTAAGATCCCAAGGATAAGATCTGGGTCAACTTTGCGAATCATCCGGAGGCCACCGACCGTTTCACATACGTTTTCTCAGGGTAATGGACCTCGAACATAAATAGTACATGCCGTCCAATAAAACCTGGTGAAAGCTGCCATTTCAAATGACAAGAAAGGCATTTATTTATCTTCATATTACATACTATATATTATGCTACTCTGCACATACCTCATATCTCACTTCCAAGGCAAAGGGGGGAAATGGGCAACAGGTAATTTTCGCACTCTAAATATTTAAAAAATACGACCTGATTTTCAAGTAAAAGGTTATATAGTAAGAGCGCGATGGGGAGCTCCGGTGTCGACCTCAGTTAGTGAGTTGTCATGTTTTTTATGTTTATGCCGGTTTCAAAAAATTGGAAATACAAGTATTCATCCTGGTTTTATAACCATTGGAGGGTATTTACGCATGATGCTAGGATTAAACCTGCGTAATCTGTAAAATATTTTTAGTGCAATATTCCAGTCGTTGGCCTCGTACTCTTACAACATGATGTGGTTGATAATTTTGGCATTCTTTGTTCTGGTATTATGGGACTAATTTTTTAGGATGCCCATATTACAAGCTATTTTTACACTTTCCTCGGAAACTGCTAAAATCTACCTAATCGCTACTGTTTGTTGAAGATGAACACGGGAGGAACATTTGTGACACCAATCATTTCATTTTTTTTTTTCCAAGGAGAAATATATTTTAATTTATCAAACTTAAATTTAACTTTTATTCTTAAAAGAATTATATGTAATTTATGTTGAGTTTTATCTTTTTACCACAAAAATCTGAGGTTTTTTTACCATAAATACATTTGATTTAATTTTATTTTTAACATGGTGCCCATATTACCAGCACAACTAGAAATTATCTGAAAAGGTACATGTATAATAGTAAAAACATTTTTTATAGGTTAAGTAGCAGGACTAATTTGGTTATAATACCATTAAATGTTTAACAGATGTCAAGGTTTTCTGTAAATCTTTAGATTTATTGAGGAGGTTATTTAAACCTTTGGTAGGAAAAAATAAAGAGGATGCCCATAATACCACCAAGGTAAATATATATATATTTACATTTACCTTATACTCTCATAGATATGCTCCCTCTCCTTGATCTGCCAAGTACGCCTATTTATATATAATAAAAATTCAGAACCATCTATTTTTTAGTTTCACTTACCTATATATGAACTATAGAGTAAGGGAAAGTATTTCGATTGTGAAAAATTCAGATTTCGGTTTTTAACGGAAATACACGTTTTGGGGTACACTGAGCCAATAAGCAAGTCCCGCGAAATGGTCTTTGTGTGTGAACAGACTAGCTTAAAAACTATAAACCGTATGAACCTGAAATTGGGTATTAGGTGTATGCATATGCCCGCGACGTGACAGCAAAAATTTTACCAATAGTGTTCAAACAGAGGGGACGCTATATTTAATAAATGTTTTCTAATTTTTACATGTTTTTTTTTTTTTCGATTTTCATAAAAACGGCTATAACGATTTTGATCAAACTCGTCACGCTTAAAGCATTCTTTTGTATCAGGTAAGTATTAAGTTTGTATCATAAAAATGTTCTGAGGGGGCTTAAATGGGGAAGGGAACTTTTTTCTCAGCATAATTTTAGTAATGGTAGTGAAGTATTAATTTGGGGTGCCATTTTTAATTTTTATATATTTTTAGGTTTTCCAGTGACTTTTCGTCATAAGATTAAACTCTATTGATGAGAATTTTAAAGTATTTTCGTATGTTTCTTTTCGAACTGACCTTCGGCTTTTGGCTTTTTTCTTTAGCGTGACGGGGCTGGAATGGGCTTCCTCGCTAAGTCACGTAGAGAGTGTCCGAGGTGGCCAGTGCTCGCCGCCCGCTCCTTACTTTCCCCTCTCAAACCCTTATTTAACTTTTACTTAAATTTCCAATTTGCACCGCCCTTGGAGAGAGTGGGGTCAGTATGATCTCAGCCCCGGTCCTGGAGAAAATAAAATGAAAGATGGTCTCTGATAAGAGGTCTAATCACTCTTATCTATTCCCTGGACGCTAACCATACACTCCCGAAAGATTCCGGATAACTAAAGCATGTAGAAGAAGCTTATGGATATATATTCATAAGCCTATCATGATGATAGGGGAGGGGTATATAAAATAATAATATTCGAATTAATATCATTAACTTTGTAAAAATTAATTAATCTAATAAATATATTATAGGTATAATAATTATTCAGGTACAATTTATACCTAATAATTCTAAGGTTGGTCGAAACGCTGGAAGAAAAATGTCAATGACCTTAATTTTTGTGACTCTATGAATAATATATATTTTTTCCATTCATCAAAACCCTTATTTAAAAAAGATACAAATAGGCCTGTATTTGCGAAATAAAAAAATATTGTAAATTGTAGAAATAATTTTTATTAACGAAAATTATAGTTTACAACGTCAGACATGCTATAAAAACTTAAATTATCAACAACGTTATAAAAAGTATCAACTTGTAACGACACTGTAACGCAAACGTAACCATTCGATCCGATTTTCAGATCAAGACCTTCAAGTCCACCGCTCCTTATATTTAGTCTAAATAAGGGCGGATTCACACTATCGGTTCGCTCCCGGTTCGATCTCGATCTCACCCATTCACACTATCGGTCAGCTACCGGTTCGATCTCACTGGCAAAATATTCTAAAAAGGAATAGAAAGAGGGTAATCACAATATTGGTACACGTCCCGTCTCGCTCCGCTCTCGGTTCGATCTCAAATCTATCCCATTCAAACTATCGGTTCGGTCTCGCTCCGCTCCCGCTCCATCTAGATCGGTCTTGATGAAAATGTATTTGAGGGAGATTGAACTCGTTTCAGCATTTACCGATAGAGTTCTCTTCTCTTCCTGATTCATATTTTAATTATTTTTTGCTTTAATATATTTTTTTTTGATGATCTGAAATTGTTCATAATATACTGCATTTTTATTCAAGTTTCAAATTGACCGTTGTTTTATAACAGCAATGTGTAGATAGTCAATAAATCGTTTACCGTAAAACGAGGTGACTTTGTGACTTATGGGGTGACTTTGTGACAAGCCTATTTTTCTACAGTTTATGAATTTCCCTCCTTAAAAAGAATCAGGTTAGGCAATTCAGTGTACTTGTCAGTTGGTCAGTAATGTGCTGCAACCTACTGGCCACATATAACTTCTTTCATTCCATTTACTATGGTGCTTTATTTCATGTATGCTTGATTGTTTTCATTTACTTGAAAATTTGAAATAAAGCACCATGATAAATGGAATGAAAGAAGTTATATGTGGCCAGTAGGTTGCAGCACATTACTGACCAACTGACAAGTACACTGAATTGCCTAACCTGATTCTTTTTAAGGAGGGAAATTCAAAAAATGTCGAAAAATAGGCTTGTCACAAAGTCACCCCATTAATCACAAAGTCACCTTGTTTTACGGTACCGTTTTTTACATTAATTCATTGCAAAATATGAAATCATTTTTATTTTATTTTTACTTTCACTTACCTATATATGAAATATATAGTAAGTGGAAGTATTGCGATCGTGAAAATTTTCGACTTCCGGTTTTCAACGGAAATACACGTTTTGGGGTCCCCTGAGTCAAAATAACCAAGTCCCGCGAAATGGTCTGTGTGTGTGTGTGTGTGTGTGTGTGTCTGTGTGTCTGTGTGTGAACAGACTAGCTCAAAAACTATAAACCGTGCGAACCTGAAATTGGGTATTTAGAGTATGTATAAGCCCGCGATGTGACAGCAAAAATTTCATCAAATTTGCTCAAAGGGAGGGGGTACTTTATTTATTAACTTTTTAAGTTTTTTTCGATTTTCTCAAAAACGACTCTAACGATTTTGATTAAACTGAGTATTTGATCTATTTATATGCCTGAAATATGACTGTAAAAATTTCATCAAAATTGATCAACCGGAGGGGGGACTTTACTTAATAAATTTTGTATCATTTTCACATGTTTTTTTTATTTACTCAAAAACGGTTTTAACGATTTTGATCAAACTTGGTATTTGATGTATTTATATGCCAAAGATGTGATAACCAACATTTCATCACAATTGATCAACCGGAGGGGGGACTTTACTTAATAAATTTTGTATCATTTTCACGTGTTTTTTTATTTACTCAAAAACGGTTTTAACGATTTTGATCAAACTTGGTATTTGATGTATTTATATGCCAAAGATGTGATAACCAACATTTCATCACAATTGATCAACCGGAGGGGGGACTTTACTTAATAAATTTTGTATCATTTTCACGTGTTTTTTTATTTACTCAAAAACGGTTTTAACGATTTTGATCAAACTTGGTATTTAATGTATTTATATGCCAAAGATGTGATAACCAACATTTCATCACAATTGATCAACCGGAGGGGGGACTTTACTTAATAAATTTTGTATCATTTTCACGGGTTTTTTTTTATTTACTCAAAAACGGCTTTAACGATTAACAAAAATAAGATATGAATGTAGAAAAATGTGCGACTTTGGGAAATGATATTTAGCAAAACACGTCAATTTCTAATCTAAGTAAGTTGGTAAGTGAAAGTTGTGTGTTGCGCGCACGCACCAGATTTTTTACATTTCGATCCAACTCTGGACTCAGAAGCCCTGATGAAGATCCACAAGTTGGAACGAAACGTTGGATTTCCAAAATAAAAAAGTGTTAACTGAAAATCCTGACAATCATTTAATCTATGATAAAACTTTAGATCTGGCCGGGAGCGGACCGATAGTGTGAATAGGCCTTAAGAACAGTCTTGACGTTCTTACAAGTCTAGAACTCATTTAAATATTTTTTTTTTTTTATTCCACTTTACAATATTTTTAAACAAATTAACGGACGAAAATTTTATTTTTAAGCTATAAAATACTTTGATGTCTGCGGACCTGTTTACACAGATAAAGTTACACGTTATTTCGTTATTAGACCGCCAGGGGCGATGATTACAGTGGACGAAATAGACCTTTTTTTTTTTATACGGTTGTTTTATGATAAATCACGGGATGAAAATGTAGTTCACTTACTAAACAGTTAATAAGAATAATAATCATCACCGGTTTATAATCATATAAATAAAATAAAAATTAACAGTAAGGTGAATTGGGGTAGTAAGTGCGTCAAATGGAATGCGTTGTTCAACTTTTAACAAGCATAAAAAAACAGCTATCAATGCTAGGCCACTGTACTTCAATTCATTTAAAATTTTTAATTCTAGCGGTACCTATAGTTGCTTTTTCTATTTCCTAAAAATTGTTATAAGAGAGAAGGAAACTAGTCCAATTTACGCTTACCCCTAAAAGGGTAAATATCAACGAATTTTCCGCATATTAGAAAGTAAAAAAAAATTTTTTTATTCAATTCCTAGAAGTTTTAACCTTGTCAATCGTTCATAAATCGAATTTGATCGCTAAAATATTGGTATATATCATTTTTATCATGAGAGAATTTCCTCTGTGACATTATTCGTTTAAATGATTAGGCATGTACGTTCGGTCACAGGAATTTAAAATTTTGATGAGTGAAAGTTGTTCCTTGATGTCGATTTTATGGTGAATAAATATTTACGATGTGGTTAAAACCTTTAGATCGAATTGTGAAATATCGCCTCTTTTCATTTCGTTCCTCTTGAATTTAGGCGCGTAAGTATATTAGTATATGTAGGGGAGAGTGGGAAACAATGAGACGGTTTTTTTTTTTTTTTTTTTAAATTGGCAAAAATAATAGAAAAACAATAGCTGGAGTTCTGACGTTTCTGTAGTACATCTTGCTACAATTACTACTTTGTTCAGTAGATGTGAAATCTGGAAACGTTGCACACAAAAATATTTATTTTCATAAAACCACAAGAAGGTTTTTGCCTCAGTGTACCCCACTGCAGGGAACACTGAAGCATTGCTCGGGGAACAGTGAGACATTACATTAACACTAAATATTTTAATAAAATTAGAAATAATAAAAGATAATAACATTTTATTACAAAATATTATCATGATAAGTAACATGAAAACGTTGAAAATATTAGTATCACTGGATATAATTCTTTTCTGTTTTTTAATTTAGAGACCAATGCTTACTACGAGAATTTGAGATTAATCATTAACATAATGATAATAAATAAAGTAGAATTACGATAAAATTAGGTGATGTAGGTAATAAAAATATATATATATATTATATTTTAATGAAAATAACTATTGTTGATGACCTGTTCCTTTAAAGGTATTCCTTCCTTCTTGGGATTAGATAGTACAATTTTAATTTCCTATATAACACTATAAGTGTCTTCGTAGGCTGTCTCATCATCCCCATAGGGCCTTGCCTTCTTTCATTACGAATTTCTGTTTCCGAAGTAAACAATCATTGGCTGCTTACAGGTTAATACAAAGAGTTTTAGTTGGTGAATAAAAGGCATTAACAGAAATTCGGTGAAATGGACAATAGTACCCACACTGTCAACGAGGAAGCAAGTCACAAAAAAAATACAACTTGCCTCGAATACAAAATGAGACAAAAATAGTCACAAACGTATGATAATGTTGGTTTCTTTCCTGGAAAAGCTTCTTTGACTTATATTCTAATCTACAACAAATCCTACACTAACTGGGTCCTTGCAATTGCTAATTGTCTCACATTTAGGGTCTTTTTTACTTTACACACACCAGTTATTCTTTTATTTAATAATTTACGTTATTTAATAACACATGTTTATTTTAAATGTATTTAACAAGCCTAAAATGTAAACAAATTGATAGTTTAATATACAATTCGTTGAATTATTCATTTAGGGGGCCAATGCGCTTAAAATATAATCAAATGTATCCTTATTCTTGTACCTTCTTCTGTAAACAAACTCACATGACATTGGTAACAGGGCGTATAAATTAATGTGTCCTATACTACATTTACGTGTTTTATGTAATATTCCTAACCTTTGAAATATCTTAAACGCCATTTTTTTTTATTTAAGAACCTTACTCAGTTTTTTCAAATTCATTGTTAACAAAAACAATTTTAACGATATATATATATTTTTATTTAAATAAACATGTGTTATTAAATAACGTATTAATAACGGCAATTATTAAATAAAAAAATAACCGGTGTGGGTAAAATAAAAAAGACCCCACTCGCCCCTATATAACATCGAAAAGATTTTTGTTTTTTTAAAGACAATTTCATATAGATTGAGTAAAACTAGTATTATTGCCGTATTGTATACATATGTATAAATTTTGATTATGTAAAATAAATAATATATATACAGAAGACTGTGGAGGGGGGAGTGTTATTTGTGCAACGATTTTTTTTTAAACTCTTGGTTCTGGCACGAATCGTTTATAGGTTGGTCAATCCGGTCCTATCGAAACAATGTAATGGTTCTAAAATCGTGATTTGAATTCTCCTTGGCAAATGAATCCATACATCTTCTACCGTAAAAGTGGAGTATACAAAATGTCGGAATGAAGGGGGATAGACATAGTTGATGTGATAGAGATAATTGGTTATTTTAAAAGACCATTAATTGAAGGGAAGGCTATCCTTGGTGCAAACCACATAATTTCATGTGGAATAATAGCTGGAAGTAAAAAAACAATTATTTTACAAGCCTTGTGCCTTCAAACAAGCGATCTTAAAGGACTGCCCCATCAAATAAAAGTGGAAATCAAATTTATTAATAATAATAAGCAATTTTCTTGTCATTGTACGTGTAAAGCTGGTAGTTCTGGTAAATGCAAACACATCATTGTAACTTTACTCTACTTTTTCGATTAGTAATAACATTAATTAACTGTTCATACAATCATTGTTATGACAGCTGTCATTTTCATGACAGCTTAGATTCTTTGTCATATTTTTTATTTAATTGTCAAAACTTTCAGGCATCGCATTGAAAACTTGGAACAATTAAGCACAACAGATGTAAGACAAGAATGGGGAAAATTAAAAAAGAAAAACAAATCTATGACACTATGGTCCCAATGTTATTTGCATAAAAATTTACCTGGATAAATATAGTCACTTTTTTTAAAATGAAGACTGCATATCGTCATATGTTTTGAAACAGGCTTATCTATTCTTAATTTCACAATACACTCTTTAAGAAGCTTTTTATTTTTTGGAAATAAATAGAATGATGCGTATTTTGATTTTCTAATTGAACACTGAGGGACCGAGCAATACATATTAGACATTTTTCAAATAATATTTTGATCATTCAGGTTTTAATCATGGAAAAATAAATTAAAACCGCCAAAAAACCCTATGAATCCCAGGTACTGGCCCGGCTTCTATCCCCGTTCCTCTAATTCCAGTCAAGAAGCAGCACCGTCGCTGGCGCCCGCGATTAGGCTTTAAGGAAGCTTAAGACACAAATTCTACCCTTCAGAACGTCCGTAATGATGCTCAACAAGTTAGAATTACGTAGAAAATCAGGGGTAAGATTGCGTGCTACGCATCAAAGGTAGGCCTTTGCTCGAGGTATACACCGTCTTACAGGGACCGCTTTCTGAATACTGATGAATCTAACAAGCTTCTGGCGCCATGTATTAGCGATGCCACCCAACAACGGAAAATTCTTTCGCTCTGGGAAAATATTTTAAATGGGGACGGAAAGAAATCGTTACATCATTACAAACTCTATTATTACATCGCCCATAATTTTATAACTCTTGAAATGAAGAAACTTCCTGTTTATTATTTTGCAGATATTCGCAGAATTTTATTTAAAAAAATATAAAATTAACTACTTTCTCAATTCTTCGTTTAGTTTAATTTCAAAGGATTTCATTTTTTTTTTTTTAATATTGTTTGAATATTACTTTCATTCATCTCTATTTCAAATACATAGTAAGGGACTTAAAGATTCAAGATTTCAATATGAATAAATGTTTAGGATTCCGAACGACCAAGTCTCGTTAAACATAGTGTGTGTGGTGAGGCCCTAAAAAACAAAATAAAAAACACATCAATGCTATGAAACTGAAATTTGGTGTTCGATTTAGGCATTTTGATATGCCCGTGATGTTACAGCAAAGGTTTCTTCAAAATTGAGTTAACGGGGAGGGGGGGGGGGCACTTTATAACTAGGACATTACGCCTCTTCACGATTAACATGTTCTCGCCGGGACAGTCTAATGCTTTTCGCTCTATCGGGCGGGAGCTATTCCAGTGCATTATGCAGTAGTATTGGCAATCCAAAAATAATAAAATAAACAATAAAAAACTATCCTACTAGTTATGTTTATAATACGGTATTAATTATAATTGTTATTAAAAAATAAATGTTCATACGTTTATAAGTATATGAATATAAATATAAATTAATACTAATAAATATAAAAATAAATGAACCTACATTAAATTTTCATTATTTTAATTTTCAGCTATATAGAAATTATTTCTACTTTCTTAACACTTTGGCTGCCATGTCACCTGAAATCGAGTAACTGTTCACTAATCAGAGAATTAAATATTAAAATTATGTCGAAACGAGAGCGTGATTCTCAGGTATTCTTTTTCGGCAGTCAAAGTTTTAAAGATCTAATTATTTGGCAGAGGCGGCATTCCAGTGTGAGCCACCGGTGCTACACGCCGCCCGATGAGGCAGTCAAGTGTGAGCCACCGGTGGTACACGCCGGCGTGAACGTGTTAATCAAACAGCCGCTCTAACGATTCTGATCAAACATATTATAAGGATGAACGAATAAGTATTCTTTGGAAAGAGGTAGGGTCACCATAGGAATGTTCTAATGTGGCTTAAATGAAAATAAAAATTCTTCTCATAAAGTACCTTCAATTTTGATTATTTGAAGTAATCATTAGTCTTGTGTTATCCCTAGTAATAAGAAATGACATATTTTAAAAATATAAAATAATTTTATAATCAATTAAAGGAGAAATAAGAAAACTTTGTACACATGATGAACCTTTAAATTTCCATTGATAAAAGGAGTAATATGTATATCGTTGGAAAGCTGAGAATTTTAGAAAGAATAATATTTAGACAAAAAATTGGTACAAGGTAAGGTAACTGATTTGGAGGACAAGTGGTACTACCATTTTGGATTATAATAAAACCAAATCAAAGCTATTTGAATGGCAAACAATATTTAAAAAAACAACAACTTTGTAATACATGTTACAAGGGTAAACAAAGACTAATATTGATAAATTAATATTCTCAGGGCCTACATGAGGAGAATTGAATATCACTCTTTTCTTTCTCCTGAGTTTTTGGGCTATACGCGTTTTTCCCAGGCCAGGGGCGAGGTTTGTGGAAAAAGGTTTTATGTGTGCACCTTTCCAATGGTACTTTCACCTTTTCAAAAAGATATGTCCGTCTATGGTCAATTTAAGTGAAAGTTCTGTGTTGCACGCATCGCAAAAGACTTTTAAATATAAATTAAATCATAAATATATTTGAATTTGATATTTGTATGTGTTGGTTTATTGGCGTAATGCTGGAATCACAGTACTAATTCTAAAGCGTTTTCCGTTTATTTTTTCAAGATTTGAGTCAAATATGTTTTTAGCCCGAAACTATTGAAATGCGATGTGAAAAAGGGGTAGGTTTGGGGAACGTTATTGATAAAAATTGACATTTTGGTGGTTGTTCGTGAGTGATTAGGAAGTTTAAAGTGATATTTTAAATTGAAAAAAAATGGATCTCATTATAACTTAAAGGGAAATGAGTATACGGTTGAGTCGTGAATAGATATGATGCTACCTACAACTAAAACCTACCAATTCTTTATAATTAATAAAAATATTTAAATTGTTATTAGGAAAAAAAATTATTTTACCTCTAAATGTTATTGTTAATTGAATGTCACAGTTTTTATAATAGTGTTCCTTCACAGGAGTTGAGAGAATTGCGCTCAATACATTCCACAGTCCAACAAGGTCTACGAATGTTGACCATATATCTTTGGCTCTTGAAAGCAAACATTATTACTCGAGTGCTTTTCTGGGTACAACAGAAGCTTTCGCTCTGGGTATGGCAGACCACCAAATACACTTTTATCAGGAGCTAAAATTTTTATATTTATTAAACGATTTTATTTAAAATGAAAGATATAATGTAGCATTATTATAAAATATCCTTTTGCTTGGAATCATCCCTTTATTATCCTGTTTCCTCCCTATATATGTTATTAAAAATTATAAATAGTTTGAATGATTATCAGGATTTTCAGTTAAAACTTTTTTATTTTTAAAAGCCAACGTTTCGATCCAAACTGAGCTCAGTCTTTGTATTACTCTGGACTCAGAAGCCCTGATGAAGATCCACAAGTTGGATCAATCCACAACTGAAAATCCTGACAATCATTCAACCTAGCATAAAGAATTACAGTTGACTATCTCTCACCTCTAAAACTTATAAATGCAAATATTGATTGGATAAAAAAATATCCTTACCGAAAAATTGCATGACTTTTCCCCACCGTTAGAAAACCGCTTGATGACAACGAAATAGGTCTATTATTGACATGGGAATTATTATTTTTCCGATACTCGTTTACAACACTGTAAACAGTTTTGTAGGGTTTTCCGTTGTTTTGTTCGTTTTTTTTTTGGCAATTTTTGCAAATACAACAATTTTAGGTTTCCTATTTCATTGTGTGTAATCTTTTGAACTGGATTGTATATATACAATTATTAGTTTTTTTTTGTGTGTGTGTTGGTAAAGAGTACAGCTTAAAATTGCAATGTGTAAAAAGTTGCTCCGTAGTACTACTTCAAAGTGATAAAAGAATATAAATTATTATCTTTTTTAATTGTGTTTAACTGTAGATTAGCTGCAAGCTTCATATTTATAGTTAATAAAGATAATTGTTTTTTTATTCCTAATTAATCATGTTAAAGGAAGATCAATTAGTTTCTTTAACAATGCATATATTTCAGCGAACCATCTTCGGTGCTAAAAAATTGGCAATCATTCGTCACATTTAATGTGTTCGTCAACAACATTCAACGTCACGTTTTGTGGGATGAGCACTGCCTCGTGGTATCATTTTCATATATATATATCGAAAAAGTCCTGTAGATGCTCCTATGTATTTACCTGTCAGAGCACATTAAGTATCAACACCAATAGGCATAGACATTTGATCATTCTACAAAACTTTATGTTCTCCCTCTTTTTCTACTATTAAATGCAGGCAGCTGTTAAAATAAGATCATTTATAATTTCAGATTAGTATTTAATTTTTAATTTTCTTATTATTACTTTTTATTATTATTGAGTTTAAGGTGACAGATAATTTACATATTGTTATCCTTGTTAATATAAACAAGGAAACTTTAATTATTTTGAATAAATAAATAAACCTTAATTTGTTATTAGATTATAATTTATATATTATTTTGTTCTATATGTGCTCTATGGCTAACTTTATTTGTACGGGGAATACCCCAAACACAAATAAAGTAATTATTATTATTATTGACTGAACTTCAAGAACCTTATAACATTCACTATCAACAGTCAAGAAAACATATCCGAGATATATATATATATATATATATATATATATATATATATATATATATATATATATATATATATATCAAAGAAGTCCTTTAGATGCCAATTTAAATTAATTATCCTGAACTCTCCCTGAATTATCTTATTCCCAAGAGATAACAAATCGATGCTGAAAGCTTTTGATGACTTGAAAAAAAAAAGTTTCACTTTTCTACCATATCCGGAAATTCGTCCCACTTCGCGCCGCCTGGCTGTTAACATATAAATGTGTCCCCAATTTGAAGTTCGGAGGAACTCCTATGATTGCCTATTCCCAATTACACAAATATTGTAATGTAATAATAAAGTACCTCCTCTTCAATCCATTTATCTCGAATAATCTTATTTGGAAGACTCGAAATTGGGTTGGTTGGTTAATCCGATCTCTAACTGACGTATTGCTAACCGAATCATGGAAACTACCTCAACCAAGTTATTGATGGATCGTCTTTCTTATCGGATTATTTAAACCCTTTGGTTATATTAGATTTTTAAATTTCAATGGCGAAGTTTAAGCTATATTTTTTAAAAATATTTTTGTTATTAGTTTAATTTGAAATAATCCATTTTAAAGTCACAATATTACATTTTTTCTAAAAAACATTGTCAGCAGCATTTTGTACCTGCTTTGCTTTGAGTTCTGATTCACATCGCTTAATGCTCCTTCTATGTCATCCCCTAATCTTGGGGCAAAAAAGCCTTTTTCTTTACTTAAATAAATCTTCGAAGTCCACATATGAACACTCATTTTTTTAGTTTTTTTGTTCTTTTATTCGAAAAATGTCTCAAAATTTTAAATTCGGTGATTTTAACAATATGAAATGTGTAATGTTTGGATATTTTATCCGTTCCATTTTGGAACGTAATTTTAAAATATAAATACATTTTACAAGGCTATACTGTAATATATATATATTAGAGTATAGCTATGTAAAATATATTTATATTTTAAAATTATTTTGGAATATTTATTGAGAGTACTACATGCCTTCATCTTACAGTAAATAATGGTAAAGAATTTAAATAATGTTAAGAACAGGTAAAGAATGCTAGTAAAATGGTAAACATTAAATTGAAAAATATTTATTTTTTTTTTACTTTCACTTACCTATATATGAAATATATAGTAAGTGGAAGTATTGCGATCGTGAAAAATTTCGACTTCCGGTTTTCAACGGAAATACACGTTTTGGGACCCCCTGAGTCGAAATAACCAAGTCCCGCGAAATGGTCTGTGTGTGTGTGTGTGTGTGTGTGTGTGTGTGTCTGTGTTTGTGTGTGTGAACAGAATAGCTCAAAAACTATAAACCGTGGGAACCCGAAATTGGGTATTTAGTGTAGGTATATGCCCGCGATGTGACAGCAAAAATTTCATCAAAATTGCTCAAAGGGAGGGGGTACTTTATTTAATAACTTTTTACGTTTTTTTTCGATTTTCTCAAAAACGGCTCTAACGATTTTGATTAAACTGAGTATTTAATCTATTTATATGCCCGAGATATGACTAAAAATTTCATCAAAATTGATTAACCGGAGGGGGGACTTTACTTAATAAATTTTGTATCATTTTCACGTGTTTTATTTATTTACTCAAAAACGGCTTTAACGATTTTGATCAAACTGGGTATATGATGTATGTATATGCTCGAGATACGACTGTAAAAATTTCATCAAAATTGATTAACCGGAGGGGGGACTTTACTTAATAAATTTTGTACCAATTTCCCGTGTACATATTTTTTATTTACTCAAAAACGGCTTTAACGATTTTGAAGAAACTGGGTATTTGATGTATGTATATACCAAATATGTAAAAGCCAACATTTCATCAAAATTGGTCCAACTGAGGGGGCAGTTTATTTCATGACTTTTTTCCAATTTTTACCTTTTTTTCGATTATCTCAAGACCGGCTTTAACGATTTTTATCAAATTCGTCATGTTTTATGAAAATTAGGTTTTCTTTAATATCAGGTAAGCTTTATCATTATTAAAATGTTTGAGGGGGCTTTTTTTTTGGGGGGGGGGCCTTTTTTGTTTGTTTGTTTCTTTCTTATAAAGTACCTTTGTTTTTGTTTACATGGAGAAATTAACTGTCTCTCGTTACGTCTAAAAATAAGAAATAAAGAAAACATAAAGAGGAGAAAAAAAGAAAAATATTCAGTCAACTCATAAAACTCGTTGAGCCCACGCATGCGGAGTACGCTTTTAATGACAGACCATTGTTCATAATTAAAGCCGTTCTGTTCATTTGAGAAGGGGAAATTAACAAAACGCATTAATTTCTAATCTAAGTAAGTTGTGTGTTGCGAGCACGCACCAGATTTTTTCAATATGTGTTTTTTATATTTCGGGTTATTTATGCATCCGAAAATATAATCTACTAGCTGTATATCCCGGTTTCACCCGGGGAATTTCATTTTTCTAATAAACGTGAACAAATTTAAAGTGAATCATAACGATTTTTATAACAATAAAGAATATACCCAGAGACTGGCTGAAGTTATGAGATTTTAATATGGGCAAGTGTTCGCACCTAGTAAGAAAGATCCACTGAGCGAAATTTGGGGAATTTAGGACAAATGGTATGGATTTTTATTAAGAAAAAACAAACTAACAGAAATTCATCTTAAAGCTGTATAACCCGGTTTGATCGGGGAATTTCATTTTTCTAATGAAACGGTTGATTTCGTAAAAAACCATTGTAAAGTGAGTTCATTACGATTTCTATAACAATAAAGACTATCAGCTGAAGATCGGCTGAAGTTATGCAATTTTAATATGGACAGGTGTTTGCACCTGGTATGAAAAAACTATTGGCGAAATTTGGAGAATTTAGGATAAACGGTATGGATTTCTACAAAAAACAAACAAACAAACAGAAATATTGGCCTGCAGTTTCAGCTTCTCGCAAATCGGCTTGCCTAAGCCTTTGTGGCGCAAAGCGGGCCTCGTATTCCTGGGCAGACTCAGTTTCCCGCGATTCTGCCTGTCTAAGCCTCTGTTGTTCAATCCTATTTTGATGTTCGTCGAGAGTTTCAGCTGCTCGTATTTGACGTTGTTCTTTAGCTTTTGAGCTCACTACTCCTATTGAAGCTCGCTTCTTAGGAGGCATTTATAAAAAATAAATTCACCATACATGTAAATAAAAGTATTGTAATTTAAAAAAAAAAACAAAAAAAAACATATGGTTTAAAAATCCCAGAACTCGACGCCTACCAAGGGACGGTCTTACCGGGCCTTGTTGGCCTCTATAAAATGATTTTTTAGGCCGTTTTTTCGACTCAAACGGTCGATTTCGTAAAAAAAACCATTGTAAAGCGAGATCATGACGAATTTTTTAACAATAAAGAATATACCAAGAGATTGGCTGAAGTTATGCAATTTTAATATGGACAGGTGTTCGCACCTGGTATCAAAGAACCACTGAGCGAAATTTGGAGAATTTAGGACAAACGGTATGGATTTCTATAAAGAACAAACAAACAGAATTTCAACTTC
The DNA here is from genome assembly GCA_911387785.2 of Aelia acuminata. Taxonomy (NCBI): domain Eukaryota; kingdom Metazoa; phylum Arthropoda; class Insecta; order Hemiptera; family Pentatomidae; genus Aelia; species Aelia acuminata. The sequence goes on from OU426980.1 coordinate 33,960,256, forward strand.
ATTTATATAGATTTGATGATTTATTTTCAAATTTAATTTATTAGATGAATATTATAAAAAAAATAAATAGACAAATAAAATGTCGAACTATCTCTGAAAATATCACTTTCGAAAAACCCGTCATATCCACAGAAGTCGACTCTCGTTTTAATATATTTCGGAGCTCATAACTTGGCAAGAAATATAATGAAAGAGATTAATGTTTTTAATTCTAAGCATTAAGGGATAAATATCGGAGAAAATATTTAAGCTCATAGTATTTTCAGTTAGTTTTTCTTTTATTTAAAAAAAAAAAAAAATCGGTTTAATATCACCGAATGTTAAATGTGTAATGTTAGGATTTTATTAATTTATACGTTTCATTTTCAGAACACCAGGCATAAAGGGGTTTATATATATTCATTTTTTATTTATTTAAAGGTTTCCAAAATAAATGATGATTTGCACTTCAGCATATTAATTTACATGACATTTTGTAGTGCAATCGTAATGAATATATAAAAAAAATTTGTATGTGGAACGTTAGAAATATTTTAAAAACCTACATACAAAAATTAAAAAATAAAAATAATATAAAAAAAAAATAAAATGAAAATTAGATAAAATAATAAGATGATAAATAAAATGAAAAAAAAAATAATAATAATTAGGTAAGGGGGGGTGCATTATATTAAGAATATGGTGATTAGTTATTATGTTTTATTCAGTTATGACTTGTTGGGAAGTCACCTCTTCCTTTGTTGCAATTAGAAAAGGGAGAGAAAAAAAAAACTTTATTCAAAATGTTCAGACACCAGTATATTTAAGTAAAATATAATTATATTTTAAAATTATTTTTAAATATTAATTGAGAAGAGAATTCAAAATACTTTTCCACGAGTCAGCAGTTCCAATATTGGATGAACATGAGAACCAAGTAAGCAAGTTTTAAGTATCTTCATTAATAAGCGTACTACCTAACTCTAAGCGATACTAAACCCTTGATCAATTGGTAGTTTCTCTACATGTTTTATTTACTGTTTATAATTTATTATACATTTGTAAATTTCAATAAATTAAATTTAAAAAATATAATAAATAAAACGAATTTTGCATTTATTTCTTGGGACATACCCCTCTGTCCCACTGTCTGACATACCCCAGAATAAGCTGGTTATCGCACTGTGGAAGTAAACCTGTGCGATAACCTGCTTATTCTGAACTCTATGCAGTCCTATAAACGTAGCCAGTTATCCACAATGGATGAGAAGACAGTCTATTTCTGTTTTCTTGTAAAAGAGACAATCCTCAATGCTGTTCATACCCTCTAATGCGCATTGCTAATTGCTAACTGCTAATAGCTATGGATTTTCAAATAGAAATCCTCTAGACAACTCCTTGAGGGCAATCAATACTCAATAATACTTAACTCTAATTGAGCTCAAACCCTTCTTAGTTCTTCGCTTGCATAATGGGATGTACCACGTAAATAATACGATTTTTTTACTCAATCCATACTTGAGAAAAAATTGTACAGAATTGTTTACATTGATTGTTAATATATAACTATTTCTACCATGAACGTAAAGATTTTTTTTTGTACTTTTATTTTAATTAGCAATACACTCTAATTTCTAAGATAAGACCAGAGAAATACTAAATAATAATAAAATTTCAAAATACTTAAATTTAAATCAGTCGTTTGAGTAACGCAATATGTCCATCGATTCAAATTTATGGACAGGCGAAAAAAAAGTATCTACTGTTGCATCAAAAAATACTTAAGGTTTTTTTTAAAGAAGGAATCTTTTCAATGGGTTATTATTTATTTTATTCTCCAAACGTTTCGGGTTTTTGGCCCATCTTCTAGGGGTACCTATTTAACATTTTCAATATTCCACGAACCGTTTGTCTCTGTCCATAATAATTGTTTTATATGAAATACATACGTCATTTCCTTAATTCACTATAATTAACATTTATAACAATTTTTCATTGGTTACGGAACCATTTCCAGAGATTCTCAAATTTAACAAATATAAACATGGAAGAGATTCCTTCTTTTAAAAATCCCTAATACATAAAACTATGAACTTAAATATTTTCACCGATATGTATCCCTCAATATATCTTAGAATTAAAAACATGAATCTCTTTAATTATTAATTATTTTCTAGCATGCTAGGAGCTCCGAAATATATCAAAACGAGAATCGACTTTAGTGGATTTGTCGGATATTTCACTAGAGTGATTCAGCGATAGTACCATATTTTATTTATCTATTTATTTATTTGTTTCAATATTCCTTTAAATCTATATAAATAAAGTTGAAATTCTGTTTGTTTGTTTGTTTATTTGTTCTTTATAGAAATCCATACCGTTCGTCCTAAATTCTCCAAATTTCGCTCAGTGGTTCTTTGATACCAGGTGCGAACACCTGTCCATATTAAAATTGCATAACTTCTGCCAATCTCTTGGTATATTCTTTATTATTAAAAAATTCGTCATGATCTAGCTTTACAATGTTTTTTTTTTACGAAATCGACCGTTTGAGTCGAAAAAACGGCCTAAAAAATCATTTTATACATTTTGAAGAGGCCAACAAGGCCCGGTAAGACCGTCCCTTGGTAGGCGTCGAGTTCTGGGATTTTTAAACCATATGTTTTTTGTTTTTTTTTAACATTACAATACGTTTTTTTACATGTATGGTGAATTTATTTTTTATAAATGCCTCCTAAGAAGCGAGCTTCAATAGGAGTAGTGAGCTCAAAAGCTAAAAAACAACGTCAAATACGAGCAGCTGAAACTCTCGACGAACATCAAAATAGGATTGAACAACAGAGGCTTAGACAGGCAGAATCGCGGAAAACTGTGTCTGCCCAGGAATACGAGGCCCGCTTTGCGCCACAAAGGCTTAGGCAAGCCGATTTGCGAGAAGCTGAAACTGCAGGCCAATATTTCTTGTTTGTTTGTTTGTTCTTTATAGAAATCCATACCGTTTATCCAAATTCTCCAAATTCGCCAGTACTTCTTTCATACCAGGTGCGAACACCTGTCCATATTAAAATTGCATAACTTCAGCCGATCTTCAGCTGATATTCTTTATTGTTATAGAAATCGTAATGAACTCACTTTACAATGGTTTTTTACGAAATCAACCGTTTCATTAGAAAAACGAAATTCCCCGATCAAACCGGGTTATACAGCTTAAAGATGAATTTCTGTTAGTTTGTTTTTTCTTAATAAAAATCCATACCGTTTGTCCTAAATTCCTCAAATTTCGCTCAGTGGATCTTTCTTACTAGGTGCGAACACCTGTCCATATTAAAATTTCATAACTTCTGCCAATCTCTTGGTATATTCTTTATTATTAAAAAATTCGTCATGATCTAGCTTTACAATGGTTTTTTTTTTACGAAATCGACCGTTTGAGTCGAAAAAACGGCCTAAAAAATCATTTAATAGATTTTGAAGAGGCCAACAAGGCCCGGTAAGACCGTCCCTTGGTAGGCGTCGAGTTCTGGGATTTTTAAACCATATGTTTTTTGTTTTTTTTTAACATTACAATACGTTTTTTTACATGTATGGTGAATTTATTTTTTATAAATGCCTCCTAAGAAGCGAGCTTCAATAGGAGTAGTGAGCTCAAAAGCTAAAAAACAACGTCAATTACGAGCAGCTGAAACTCTCGACGAACATCAAAATAGGATTGAACAACAGAGGCTTAGACAGGCAGAATCGCGGAAAACTGTGTCTGCCCAAGAAAACGAGGCCCGCTTTGCGCCACAAAGGCTTAGGCAAGCCGATTTGCGAGAAGCTGAAACTGCAGGCCAATATTTCTTGTTTGTTTGTTTGTTCTTTATAGAAATCCATACCGTTTATCCAAATTCTCCAAATTCGCCAGTACTTCTTTCATACCAGGTGCGAACACCTGTCCATATTAAAATTGCATAACTTCAGCCGATCTTCAGCTGATATTCTTTATTGTTATAGAAATCGTAATGAACTCACTTTACAATGGTTTTTTACGAAATCAACCGTTTCATTAGAAAAATGAAATTCCCCGATCAAACCGGGTTATACAGCTTAAAGATGAATTTCTGTTAGTTTGTTTTTTCTTAGTAAAAATCCATACCGTTTGTCCTAAATTCCTCAAATTTCGCTCAGTGGATCTTTCTTACTAGGTGCGAACACCTGTCCATATTAAAATTTCATAACTTCAGCCAGTCTCTGGTTATATTATTTATTGCTATAAAAATCGTTATGATCTCACTTTAAATTTGTTCACGTTTATTAGAAAAATAAAATTCCCTAATAAAAATAAATTCTAGATATACAGCTAGTATTCAATATTCATAAAAACACTTTTATAATCGATGATGTGCATTTCTAAAATAGAGCGCGCGTTAAAAATCCGGCACTGGTTCAAATATTTAGGCTTCAGAATTCCTCGCGAAAAGAGGGGAAAAAAGAAGAAATTTGTACAGATAATGGATGAAATCTGGCTGTGGGAGACACGGCTCGTATTAAAAGGAAGAAGATAAGATAACATTAGCTCATCAATTCTTAGAAGATGGTGAAACGGGATGTGTTGATAAACAGCTGGAGAAAGAGAAATGGATGGCATTCTTATCTGTTAACAGCTCTCAGAAACGGAGGCTGAAATAGTACTATTAATGATTTCCACTGTTGTTTGTTGTTATACAGATTTTTTTATTGAGCTATTTTCGACTTACCATTAAGTAGAATAGTTATCGAAAACAAAGTCTTATATACTAATATTTGCCAATGATAATATTGAATCAGAATATTAAGCTACTGTAGGGCATTGACTTTCTTCTAGATAATTTTATTTCATTCAAGATTACGAAATTTTATTCTATTAATCTATATAAATAAAGATGAACTTCTGTTTGTTTGTTCTTTATCGAAATCCATACCGTTTGTCCTAAATTCTCCAAATTTCGCTCAGTGATTCTTTCATACCAGGTGCGAACACCTGTCCATATTTAAATTGCATATCTTCAGCCAATCTCTGGGTATATTCTTTATTGTTATAAAAATCTTTATGATCTCGCTTTACTTTGGAGACAAGTCAAAATTTGCAGGTCCTGTCCCTCCCCACTTCTCTCTATCCAACCAGCCCCCTTCCTAAAGCCCCCTGCCGGCCATCTCTTCGGTTCGAATCATCCTCTTCACCGTTTTCCTGGGTGTTCCCAGAGCAGAAGTTTCTTTGGCCACCTACGTTCTGGCATCAGCTGGCAGTGCCCATACCATCTCAATCTGTTCCTCCCAATCCTCTCCGGAACTTCTTCAGTCACCCCTTCCTGCCTCGAATCTCCGCATTCCTGACGCTTTCTAGACTTCTAATCCTCCAGAAATCCATCTCTGCGGTGTAGCTGAGGGAGGGTTCAAAAATACTACTAAAAATTCTTATTTCGTTGTTCGTTGAGATGACTGTGTTCCAAAGAACTGGGTGCAACATTCTAGTTTCTTGCCAGGCCCACTCTCCTCTTAACTTCGGGTTCTGAAGTGCTATTCTCGTGTATTATTGACACCAGGTATTTGCCATTCGTCTGACAGCACTTCTAAATTTATTATATAATTCAAATTATTTCCCTTCCCTTGTACTCTGATGACGCTAATTTTTGAAGTACTGTTAGACGAAAGGCAACACGTGCGTGTGAGACCGGAGGGGGGGTGTCGTGATCCCCCCGAATTTTAAGGTAAATCTGCCCATAAATTAGACACCACTCTTTTTTATTGAACCCTTTGAGACTATAAACCTTTAACTCTACACGTTACCCGAAGCTCTTTCTATATAAAGTCTAAATTATAATATCCACTCTTCTATCATACACTTTACGTGAAGCTCTTTTAATCCTTTTATTATACACTCTAAATTATACCCCACTATTTTATCATAAACTTTAAGTGAAACTGTTTACTCTTTCACGCTGTAAGTGGCATCCCCATTCCATTCTACACTCTAAATTATATACTACTCTCATTATACACGTAAGGTGATATACTCACTTTCAATGTATACGTTTACGTGAAACTTCACTTTCAATACTCTCTACATTTGGCTGCACTCTTTTATTATACACTTTACGTGACACTCTATACTTCTTTCACTGTACACTCCACGTGTAATCCCTATTTCACTCTACACTCTATGCCATATTCTACTCTTTCATTATACACTTCACGTGATACCTCTTTCTTTTCATGTTGATTTTGGCAGTCTTACCATAAAATTTTCGTTTGAATTAATTAATAGAAGTCATATTCTCGAGGTCTAACAATTAGTAATTCTTGTGGTGCAAAGCTTTATACCTCTGCCACGAGATAAAAAGAATGTCTGTTTATGCTTCTTCGTTCCTATAGGACAGACGGCCAGCCACGTGGATAACGATAAGATACCCAAACTAAACAAAGAGGGCAAGAAAACAAGTGAATTCAGGTACGTGTTGCTTTAGGCAGATATACGTAATAATATTCGGCATGAACTTAAAATTTTAGATACAAAGACCTTTTATTATTCAATTTAATTTTTACAAATCATTAAAATGTTTAGTGTTTTAATTGTTAAAGTCTATATTTTAGAATTAAAACTTTATTTTACAATTAATATAAGAAATTTCAATTAATTGAAAAAAATTATTTTTCTTTTCTTTTTGTTTGAAGGCGTCTGAAGGAATTGAATATTTTTCAAATAACAAAAAAAAAAAATTATGTGTGCGGTAGACCGCGATAGGTTTAGCAGTTCGTAGACAAAACTGGTTTGTTAGATTTTGGTTTTGTTAATACTGAGTGTGAGTATAGGGGTTTGTGTTTGTAGCCATGATTTGACAGCACAAGCAGTGTTTTGTTCGTGCTGTGATAACCCAAAACAAGCTAGACTCGAAACATACAACTACATAAGAAATATTTCAATGTATCTCTTATGCCTTATGTAAGACAAAGGTGTATTTATGATGTTATATTGAACAAATCGTCGGAAAAAATACTGAACTATGTTATATATATATATAAAATTGTAGATTTTATTATTATTTGGTCATATTTCATAATTCATTTATATTGAAATATCATCCAGGTTTTGCTAGAGTTTTTTTTTTTTTTTTTTTTTTTTTTTGAGATTGTCGACAAGACAGGTTTCGTTTATACCTTCCAACACTTTTTAATATTTTTCTTTAATTTCCTTTCGGGTATCTGTTCTAAAATATTTTGTGGGTCACGGATTTTCCACTCATATCCACGCATGACTGCCTCTCCTTCTTCCACTGAATATTTCTGTTATAAGCCTCTAGATTTTCTCATGCATTTAATTTATTTGTCTTTGGGGTAAGCCCTTCTATAAATAGATCTCGGCTTGGCTGCACACTGATACTTTTTAGTAATTTAGGATGACTAATAGTCAGGATTTTCGGTTAAACATTTTTTATTTTGAAAAGTTTCGATCCCAACAAGCCCCGATGAAGATACACATGTAAAAACAGTTGACTATTACACGCCTCTGAATTCTAGTAATTTTATCATGTGTATCAAATACTTCACATTAAAGTAGTTTACATAATTTTTGTAAAAATATTTCAACTTTAATTTATCTAAAATAAAGCTTAAATGAAATAAGATTATAAAATAAATAAATAAAAAAGAATCATAACTAAATAGTATTTTTACAGTTAGATATTTTAAACATATAATTAATTTTAAGCTGTATACATTAATCTACAGGTAGTATCAGGTCATCCCATAAGTAATGTCCGTTTTTAATGGCGTGCTATTAAATGTGTGCTAAGGTATAGGATAAAATCAATGAAACACGTTCAATCTAAAATGTATTTACCATCTTGTTGTATAATAGTTTGCCACCTTGAGACCAAATTTTGAATGCGTGTTCTGAAAAAATCCTTTGGTTTTGAATTAAAGAAAGCTTACACCTCGTTTTTACCTCATCGACTGAATTCATGTTCTTGCCGCTTAATGAGTTTTAGAGACTGCGGAAAAGGTGATAATCCGAAGGCGCCAAGTCTGGGGAATACGGTGGATGAGGAATAATTTCCCATTCAAAGTCCTTTAATGTTTGCAATGTTTGTTTTACAACATGGGGCCTCGCATTGATAAGTGATGGACGTTTCTCCTCAATTGCTCCCTTCAATCGGTCCAGCTGATCAATGTACATATCTTTAGTGCCGCGACCGTCTAACATTCCGATAGAAAACCCACTTTTCATCTTCAGTTACTGTCCTGTTCAGAAAAGCATAACATGGTGTAAGTGGTTTATTGGGAGATCCATTTTAAATGAAATTTCAGCACAGAATAAATAAGTTTCACTAACCAAACCATCATAAATAGAATTGTATTTAATGCTATAATAAACAAAAACTATAAACAAAGATAAATTGAAAAGGAGGGATTAGTAGGGGAGAGCGGGGTTGGTTGGCATAGGGGGTAGGTTGGCCATTGGCTTATAGTTTCCGTCACACCTGTTTTGAAGGCCCCACCATTGTACCATGTGACCCGCTCAACCTCGGGAGATCGATACTATAATTATGTAGCGATAAAGTTGTTATAATTTTATTGAATCTTGAATATTGAGTATTGATATTTTAAAATATTATTGTTGTGGCTTATATGGTGGTTTCTAATTGAAAAATAAATAGGGAAATTATATGTATTCATATTTCATATTGTACATATTTCTTTAGGTTTACCTGTTACATGCAGGATTTTGGTTAGTGAATTTAATATGCTATTTTACGGAGAGACGCGCCTGTGTTATTCTTACAATGTTGAACAGAATGCTTTCAATTGTTACATTACTCTGAAAAGTTGAAGTAGATCTGTAAATTATATTTTAAAACTGGCTATACTGACTTTTTCTTAAGGATTCAAGATCATTCTTACTCAATAATTGTTTACATGAAGCAATAATAGTTGGAATTTTCTTTTCCAAGATAGACGAGTTGCATATCTAGTCGCTCAAGAAGGATGGTTAATTATTCCTAAATCTTCATTGCGCTAATCAGGACAAAGAGAACAAACTAATTTATTGAAGAAGACAACTAGTTATAATTATAACTACTCATCCGTCTACCAAACGCGTCATCAAGCTGTTGACCAGAAAAAAAAAAAAAAAATAAGCAACTGCAACGCAGACGTCACGACAGCTATTACTAGTCTTATTAGCTGATTAATCTGGGGGATCGAAATTAATGTGATGCATGGTGTTTTAATGAATGTTGCATAGTAACTATTTTTCTTAAGGCAATAGTGTGTCAACATTAGGTCTAATCCGCACTCATTTGAATATGTTAGGACTTAGGGTAAACCGGACAGTTATTGACACCCTTAAGACTAAATTTCCGTGGTGAAATTAAAAAAAGTAAAAAAAAAAACGTTTTATGAAGGAATCAAATTGATACTTCCTATAGTTCCTCTTTATCTATCTTTATAAAGACTCAAGAAGTTTTTTTGTGTTAAAAGTTCAATAGTTTAACCATATGGCAATATTTATTGTCAAAAGTGCAAAAACTAGTTATTGGCAACTTGTGGATATTATTGTGAAATCTTCCCTATGGTTAGTTTCCTAAACAATTACTTCATAGATGAATTAGAGGACCCTTCAAACATTAGATTCATGTATATTTTGAAATAATATTAGGACTTGTTTACTTATTTCTTTAAGTCAATAACTGTCTGGTTTACCCTATGTTAGACTTGTGATTATTGCCTTGGAATAAAAATTTGTGTAGGTTCATTCAATTTTTCCATTAAAAATATTGTAAAACTAATTTTGGTTTAAAAATGATTTTACTAGTGTGAAATTATATTAAAAAAATGTCACAAACAACGTAGTAACCATGTTACAAAAACGTAACTACTTCTGACAAATCGTGACTTAAAAATAACCATATGCTTCGATGTTCAGGGCAAGACTAAGCCCCCAATCCTTTACTTCTCATATCTGGTCCGAAATGGAACAATCCAGAAATGCCTACATTATTTCAGTCACATGTAGAACATGTGATTATGTACTAATACGGTTAGTAACGGTTCTAACAAAAATTTGGAACTCTTAGTTGTAACAGAAATGATCATCTGTTTTTGTTTCATTTTTCGCTATTATTAATTTTATTTACAATTTTGTGTTGTATAATAGGGGATTAGTTTTTTGGTATTAAAAAAAAAAAAAATATTTTAGGTTAAATGATTGTCAGGATTTTCAGTTAAGACGTTTTTATTTTGGAAAGCCAACGTTACATAACTATATTAGTACATTTGGGGTAAAAGTTTTGAACTGAAAATCCTGTCAATCATTTGTTTGTTCAAATGGTTGGTTAAATTATGGAGGTATCACTCTGGACTCAGAAGTCCTGATGAAGATCCACAAGTCATGGATCGAAACGTTGGCTTTCAAAAATAAAAAAGTTTTATCTGAAAATCGTGACAATCATTTAACCTATTGTAAAGAATAACAGTCGACTATCTCTCACCGCTAAATATTTATTTTAGAAAAGTAATTAAAGCTAGTATACTCAAGTGCATTTGGACAAAGAGCTCTCACCACATAAACAGATTAAATAACTCATATATTTAAGAAGAGAAAAAATTACAAATAGATTGTAGGTGTGTATATTCGGGGATGCCCGAAAAGGGTGCAAATTACCCCATCAGAAATTTTGAAGGGGTCGCACTTTAACAGGGTTACGAACTTATAAATGGGGGCTCATTTTTTTCGGGGAACTGAATTTTTTTTTGGAATTTTTTTAAAAAAGTTCTTAGGAGGTGGACATTGCGCCATTGCTCTGGGGGGCACCCCTGTGTACAATTGGTAAAAATAAATACAAAACTGATTTTAAAAAGTTAGTTTGACTGAGTGTAAGTCCTGTGTACAATTTTTATAGTCTAGGAGACTCCGAATAAAGTTTTCACACCTCGTGTAGAAGATGAAGCATGACTCTTGTTGATCCCAACACTTCTCCCCAATCCGATTCACTAGTATGAGAAGGCAGGATGAGTTTTTTTGGTGTTATGATCTATGCACCAGGGTATCTACTGGAGCTAGAAAATCTCAACGTTTGAGGGAATTTCACTAAGTGGGGAAAACAAGAACAAATTTTTGCTTTAATTTAGAATCATGGACTTTCATAAAATGTTTACAATATTGATGTGTATATCTTTTGTAGACAAATTTTTGTTACCTTAAAATTCGAAAAATAGCAGATGGATTTTCTTGAAACTTTTACATCAACGTTGCTGTTTAGCCAAATAGCGGCCATATTCAATGTTTACGCTAGCGCAACCAAGGGGGGCTTGGGGGGCTGAAGTGCCCCCCCCCCAGGCTCAAAAAGAAACTTTCATATTAAAAATTACATTTCGTACAAGTTTATCTGTGTACCCAGTTTTTGTATTATGTGCTGCAAAAAAGAATATGTATAGTCTTTTACGCTTAATGTTTGGCGGGAATACTACGGGAATATTATGAGAAAGCAAAGTAGTTTCCAGATTTTACTATCCCATTTACAGAGGTGAGAGATAGCTAACTGTTATTCTTTACGATAGGTTAAATGATTATCACGATTTTCAGTCAAAACTTTTTTATTTTTGGAAAGCCAACGTTTCGATCCAACTTGTGGATCTTCATCTGGGCTGAAAGAAAACAAATATATGAGTATCTATGCTAGAGGATTACAATAAATGCATACTGATAATAATATAAAAGATGGTAAGCATTATACATATATATTTAAATAAGTTGCTGTTTAGCAAGATAAAATGAAATCTGATATTTAACTCCTGAATCCAGAGTGATACAAAGACTGAAGGTAAAATAAGGTGAGAGGTAGTGGTAGGGGGTTAGTTTGGTGACTTCAAAGGTTTATTATGTGGAAACCCAACGCTTTTGAAGTGATAGGCTACATGACAACTAAGTGAAAATAAAATATAAAAAATAACAAAATAGATGGTACTGTATACAAAATGTTATGTCTGGACTCAGAAGGTTAATTAAATATTTTTTCTTTTTATTCATTAAAACATTTCAAATAAAATATTTAAAATAATTGAAATACGTATTATGATATGTACTAGTAAAAAAAAATATACATATGAATTATAGGTGCCCTAGAAGGTTTCCTACCTGTATTAGGGCCACCCTCACATTATGAAGCAAAAACAAAAGTCTTATTCAGTGTTAATAAGTTATAAATAAGAATGCATTTTTTTTTTTTTTTTTTTTTTTTTTTTTTTAAGGATATGCCATATAAAATGTTTTTTGGCAGATCGAAATAAGCTAAATATTTTTTGATAAAACAAAATGATTTTTTTAGGGTAATTTCTTAAGTCGGGAAGTACATTAAATTTTTTCGGTGGAAAGTAATTAAACGAATATTAAAGGTATAATAAGGTTTGGGTATATTAAACAGATTACAGTTTCTAGTTCTATGAATAACTGAAATTTAATTTATATTGCCACTTCTAATGTAAAAGTTTCTTAAACTTTTATACAAAAACTGGTAAGTGACTGGTAATATTTTTAACAATAAAAAAAGTGAGCTGGAAGGTTCTTTAATGCCCTTCTTCAATATAGTATTAAGGGTATTAAATAATTCTGCCCGTTTTATAAGGATTCCAATCATGTCTTTTTCTAGCCGGGGTGGTTTTGGTTGAAAAGATATCGGATTCCGTCAGCTAGATCCTAACGAAGAAGGAAATAATTGATACCCCCCCCCCCTTCATTGTGATAGCTATAGACAAACGTGACTCGGGTTTAGAGTGACGGATGAAGTGCTGTGACGCACACCATCCGTTGTCTGCTTTTCCACGCCACCCATGGTTTCGACTGGACAGCCGATCGTCGGGTATTGTTTATTGTCGTGCATGCTGATGTTTTTGTTGCACTTCGTGTTGCGTGCGGTCACGGAATGGAAGAGATTGGCGACAGTGAGTGTATGTGGCAATTGTTTTATTGTTATACGAAATGAAAAAAAGAAAAGAAGAAAAAAAAAAAACAGCATGAGTTGGACTCTCTCGTGGTTTATCAAGTTGCACTCGATAGGAGGAAGTAAATCAAACATGGCAGGTTCATAACAGTTATCATCTAGAACACCTATAACTATTATCTATGACGGTGTCGTTACACAATATTTACGACTGAACCTGATCGTTAAAAACTAAACATCATGATTTATTCTTTTTTAAACTACTACTTATAGAAACATTTTTTTTTTTTTTTTTTTTTAACGTTTTACCTTGTTTTCACAAGGATATTTTGATTTTTTTTAACACGTTAATTTCTCTGGTGTTGGTAGATTGTTCAGTTGGATATAATGGATGTGATTGCTAGTTTAAAAAAAAAAAAACTGAGGCTAATTTATTATTTTTTTTGGTATAATATAAGAAAATAATTATGAAAATTGTATTAAATGAATTCAGGCTCTGATTTTTAAAGAGTATTTAGAAGAATAAATGGAGACATATTATTTGGCTGAGAATATAAAATAAGGTTAAATGTGGAAATTAATACCATTTATGGGAATAAGGATAGTCAAATTCGTTAAGTCACGGGAGAGTCGGTTGGTTAGGGCATGTTCTAAAAATTAATGTTCTATGGATGACCAAATGTCTAACTGATTCTCTTTGATTAACCTTTTTGCTCAACGAAAGTCCACGTAAACGCTGTCTCGAAGATCTCGAAAAGATGTCAGGTCTTGAAAATCAAATTTCGAGATCAACAAGAGTACCGGAGGCCAGTTTAGTTTTATTTTGAAAAAATAAACAACTCAGATTCTTAAATTAGCTGTCTGTTCATCTTCCTAAAGTATGAAATTACTTTAAATTAAAAAAAAAACTTATGGGTTATAAATCAATAAAAGTTTAAATAGCCAGCAAATTTATATGTATATATTATATTACTTTCGTTATTGACCAAATTAGCAGGATTTTAATAGGCCCGGGCACGACATTAAATCGTTTGCATGAATATTAGAAGAAAAATTTGTTAGAAATTTAAAGGTGAAAACCCTAGCAAGTTGATAAATGTTAGTTCATCAATTACGAGTAATCGGAAAGCAAGACCGGAAAGACCACTATTAATCTATTAAAATTAATACCGAGATTATTATACTTTTACTTGAATCGTTTAATTTTTATTTATTGCTCTTGCTTTTTATTTAATTTTAATGGAGGGTATTAATGGTACTGATAATTAGTTTTATTACAATACAAATTTAAATGATCTATGATATCTAAGCTCATCATAATCATAATATAATCAGTTGACAGAATGACTAACTCCAATTTATACATTTTGCAGAAAAGCACTTCAAATAATATTTCTATTTGGAAAATTCACACTTTTATTTTGTAAAGGTATGGCAGAAATAAAAACAGTTTACAAAAATAAACAGAAAGAAAAAATTGCGAATTTAAAGTACTTTTCTGCAAAATGTATAAATAGGATTTAGTCATTCTGTCAACTGATTATATTATGATTATGATCTGTCATTATGGTTATAGTTTATCATATATTTTTATAAGGGGAGCTTAGCTATCATAGATCATTTCAATTTGTATTGTTATAAAATACCTATCGTAAGACGACCCCCTAAATGTCACATGCGTTGCCTTGGCGTTATGATATACTACTATGATTTAAACTCTCCTAGTGTATCAGGAAGCTTCAGAATTTGTTTCGTTGAAGATGGTTTCCATAACAGGGCAGAATTGAGAACCATTGCGGAAGAAATTTATTTTCTCAACCACAACATGGGCCTACTCGTTATATTTGTGATATCTCCTCTAAAATCAAGTTATCCTCCTACGGAACGCGTTTTTTTTTTTTTTTTTTTTCGCAGCAGTTGCGGGCAACATCGCTAATGGTTTCCTACAAAGGAGCATGCCTGGAAACTGATCTCACTTTCATTGCTGTCACGTCAGGTACGATTTCACTTCCAGAGCCCGTTCGTCATGACTTGCCTCATTACGCTATGATCGACCATTTGCCGTTACCCGAATCCGTGCTTTATCACGTCTTTTTAGTCGAATATGATCATCCAGGTGTACCACTTTATTGAAATCTCCTTCAATAATACGTTTCGATTTTCTTTTTCTTTTTTTGTAGATTAAATTCCAGGCCTCGTAACCTTTAAAATGACAGATATTATTTCTTAATATTTTCTGTACCGGAAAACTTTATTTAATAGGGGTAAACCAGACATTTATTGACACGCAGTCCAGTTATTGACAACCCTAAATTTGACTTAAAGAAATAAGTAAACAAGTCCTAATGTTATTTCAAGATATACATGAATCTAATGTTTGAAGGCTCCTCTAAGTCATCTATGAAGTGTTTGGCAAACTAACCATAGGGAAGATTTCACAATTAAATCCACATGATGTCAATATTTAAAACAATCAATAAAGTCATACATTTAAAACAATTTTACGTAATATTCATATTTTTTTTCTCGCTTATTTGATGATTTGTTTTTATCTCAAATATCTCCCGATTATCCGGATTTTCATTATTCGGATTGCCTTAGATTCCTATTTTTTTTTTCGAAAAAACAAAATAACGAGATTGTACTGTATAATGTTACTAAATCATTTTCCTGTGCATTTCCATGGCAAATGATATTAATAGCTAATGCATACTACACTATCTGGAATAACTAATCCTATTTAAATTAGTAGAACAAGAGACTGAAGATTGACTTGGGGTCACCTATGAGTGGTTAGCATAGCCAACTAGAAAAGTCCCCTAGAACTAGAAAAAAAACCCTAGGATTTTTAAAGGGAGTAAACAAACTGAGCCTGTGCGATATCAGTTACACGATAAAGTCCCTATCCTAAGTGTACCTGGATAGGAAAATTTAGGACTCCCACTGGTCTGATTAGCCATAAAGTGACGGTAAATAAACGAATACTGACTTGACTCACTTATTGAGACTGTTGGTATTAAATACTTTTATAGAGGTCTTGATGTTCAATCGACTGAAGTGAACAAACAGGTTAGAATGAATATATAAGCTTGTTTTACCTATGTAGCTTATTTATATGTATAGAATGCAAGGCCTCAAAGTCTCGTATAATTTCAATAATTCACTTAATCATGCAGGTTACATGCCAAATTTTCGCCTATTCAGGCATCTTCAGGGCTACAAAAGTTTCACATGCAAGCTAGAAACAGACTGAAACCTTCCCATATGGAAGGAGGGCTAACAGGGAAATATACAGTGTTGCCAACATTCAAACAAAGAATCTATCAGCATAAAAATTCATGCACAGAATACAAAAATAAAAATAAAGGAACAAAAGAATCTAAAACTGCACTAGCTAAACAAACATCCGAGCATAAACATAGCTTCGATTATGACAAAACTATAATTTTGCATAAAGAAAATTCTGAGCAAAAATTAAAATATCTTGAAGCACTATATATAGCTGCAAACATTAATAAGGTTGTCAATTTTAAAACTGATGCAAGAAATCTTAACAACTTTTTTGCTGAAACTATTAACATTTTAAACCAGCAGTGAATTATTTATTCTAGATTTGCCTTTGCTTTTCATATGGTTTTTTTATATATATTTATAATTCTAGTGCATGATGTTATGTGTGTAATGGGTGTGAGTGTGTATGTATATATGTGTAGATGTAAAATTAAAATTACTTTATTTGAACCTTCTTCAACTTTAATATTGTGTTTAATTTTCTATAGACCTCATTCAGTTATTATCTCTGTTATCTAAATTTGTTTGAATGTTGGCAACACTGTATATTTCCCTGTTAGCCCTCCTTCCATATGGGAAGGTTTCAGTCTGTTTCTAGCTTGCATGTGAAACTGTTGTAGCCCTGAAGATGCCTGAATAGGCGAAAATTTGGCATGTAACCTGCATGATTAAGTGAATTATTGAAATTATACCAGACTTTGAGGCCTTGCATTCTATATCTATAATTCAATAGTCTCTTCCTAAAAGCTTGTTTACTTATTTATATGTATATATTAACATTTTACATTGTTTTTCAATGTAGGGCATACTTAAGAGAACAATCTAGTTTCGATATATCGCCATCATATAATTGTTACTTTGTATAATCAAGAACTCTGTAAAAGCTTATATAATATATATAAGGTTATATGTGTATATATATATATATATATATATATATATATATATATATATATTTAAATAATTCATTTTTAACAGAAAAGATTGGTCTCGGCCGGAAGTTGAACCCGGATTTAATATTTATACATTAATTTAATTATTTGATTGTGTGTAAAATTTATTTATAATTTTCAATAATATTTTTTTTAAGAAATTATTTTTTTGTAGTCTGTGTTTGTGTGTGTGTGTACCTACGTCTTTATTCAGTTTAATCAAATGACCTCTCTCATGCAGGTTTAATTCAAATCCAACATGGGTAAAAATATACTACTTTTTTGCTGGATGGTTTTATATCTACGCTTTTCAAAGATAAAAAAATATCGAGGTCCAATATATCGAAGTACTCTTTCGATATATCGGATTACTATATCACTATATTTAGAAGCCTATCGACAAGATATTTCTTCTCGATATTTACATATTCCTTGCGGACTCATGATATTTGTACTCGAAATATATTTGAAATTCTGGCTTAACTACTTAGAATTTATTTTGCAATAATAATAATAACAACGTTATTTATCAAAATATTTCGCTCTTCTAAACTAATTATTGTTGAATCCTAATCATTTTACATTTACAATAAAAAAAAAAAAAAACTGCCTCCCACGGATAGGAAATTTCAAGCTTTGAATATGACTCATTGGACGGATACAATGAATCGCATGAAGTTAATCTTCTTTGCTGGAGGCGTCCATTGTGTTCCGCTGTCCATTAAACCATTCTTCATTGAGGGAGAGCTTTGGATGATTGAAACAGTTGAGAATTCCTCATCTACCGATTCATTTTTATTTTATTTTCTTTGTTGCTTTAATCATTATTTGCTTAGCCTTACCTTAATTCCGGTATCCTGTGTAAAAAAGTTGCATTATCCATCTTGTACATTATCCATTGTAGCTTTATTCAATGACCTCAATATTTTGAATTGTATTGATGTATACATGAGAAACCTATATATTTAGTATGTTTAATGTAGGGCATTATTATGAGAACAATACAGTCCTGAAACGTTGCCATAATATATTTTTGTATTATTGACTGAACATCAAGAAACCTAGCATAGCACTTATCAACAGTCAAGAAAATATATTTATACTTGAGGTAAAAAAAAAAAATAGTATGGAGGTTCATGAGTGCTTCGTGCGTAACCTCGTATTTGTTGATGGAAAAATTGACCTACATATATGTATTTATTTATAATTATATACATATTTATAACTAGTTTTTGACTGCTTCGAGCGACTTTTTATCATTCATATGTGAAGAACATGAAAAATATGTGGCGCTATATTGTACGTAATCAAATATAGTTTTACAAACCTAGGGAGTGGCTCCTTCGTATATATGTACATATATAATTATTTATTTTAAATATTTTAATAACAACAGTTTCGTTGGAGACAAAAGGCTTAAATTGTTTACGGATGTTCTGGAGAGGTAGAGGGGGTAGTTATTCGACATATAATGTTTATATTGTTGCAAATATCATTTTTTGAAACGAAAACGCTGTTAGCGTAAAATTGATAAATTTAATGTTTGGTCATTCATAAAAATTAATTTATGAACTGGCACTTAATGTGCTCCGAACAAATAAATTAAGGTAAAATCGCTCAAAACTATCATGATCCTTAATCGAATTTACAAAATTTGAGCATTAATTGTTCACCTCATTAAAATATAATCGTGAAGAGGATTTGTTATCATTTAAATTTAACAAATTAATTATGAAAAAATTCGCATTTAGCAAGTTTTTCTGTGGAATTTTGAGAAGGTGCTTGTGTCAGAACATTTTCGAATTTACATAGATAACGAAGAAGAATGCCAGATTTTAGGACAGAGAATTCCAGAACTTGGTTGAGTGAGAATGGAATGCGTATTCCTTCTCTCCACCTGATGAATTCCTGCAAAAACTTTATTTTATTTTACAAAATTTTCGCATCTAAATAAGCATGTCATTAGGGGCATAATCATTAATTAATTCAACAAAATTGTTTAATGTTTAGCTGTTTTAATAAATTAATTTAAAAACTGTTTTTTTTTTTAAATTTAATTTAGCTTCGATTTTTTAGTTTCGTTTTACGATTTTATATGACTAATTTTTATTGGTTTTATGAAAAATTAATTTTTTTTTTCTTTCTAATTTCGCATTAGTAATCCGCTATTCAACATATTTTTTTATTATTGATTAACAAGAATCCTGGTTGATACAAGTCACTTAAAGGATGAGGTGATGATGGTGGTTGATAGCAATTTTGTAGCGTTATATTTTTCCTACATCACATAAACAGAGATTAGTAATTAGTAAATAAGATGTCCGTTAATTGTAGTTATATAAATATAATATTAACCTTTGTAAAACACCCACTTTGAATAAGGAGTAGTCTTCTGAAGATTTTTAACGAATGAGAATTTTATTACTTCGACTTCTAATATATACATTTTTTTTTTCGCAGGGTCCTGTATTCTTGCTTACACTGCTTTTATCTGGAGATCTTTGAAGTAAAGCTGGTATGGGTAATTATATTTCTATGCCTATATTCACTGATATATATATATATATATATATATATATATATATATATATATATAGGGGAAAGTGCCATATTATGGGATACTTTTTTTAATATTTAATTGGTTGACTCTATATTGCTTAGATGATTCATAAAATGTTTTTATACATTTAGCAGTAGTAGTAGACGACATCAAAAATGAAAAACATCCCATATCTCCTTTTTGAAATTTTTAATCATGGTTAATGTGAGAAAAGTAAAATTTTGTTCTTTTTGGAAATGGGCTCTTAACATGAGATAGGGGGGTGTATTAATATGGGATACATATCCCGTATTAGGGACCATGATATAAAATGAAATATATAAGGAAAAATTTGTTTATTATACAGTAGATATTCACAAAAATATATCTTGTAAATGCCATGGTAACGTATGATCGGAAACCCGAAGATAAAAAGTTCAAAACCCAGAGCCAGGGGATATTTAATAATATTACTCGGCATTAAGCCCCCACCCTCTCCCCTGGCCCGGGAAACCCCGTATAGCCTAAGAGACGAGTAAGGGGAAGAACAAAAAAAAAGACATATATAGATATATTTTGTAAATAAATCCATGTTTACTATGTTACAAAAAAGAAAAAAATCACAATTTTTTTTTTAATAATTTTCAAATAATCAAAATTTGATAAGACCTTTATTTGAACTTAGAACTTTAGTTTCTTCATTTTTATCACAAAACATACACGTTTCTAAAAACTCAGTATTTATGTAATATTTCATTGAAATCATTTTAATCTAATAATAACTATTTTTATTTCAGTGATAAAAAGGTGCCTCAAAATGGGATGTCCCAGGAAGTAATGGGTATCCCATATTAGGGGATGTGGCTTCTTTTTTTAAGTTATTGTGCTTCAGTATGTAATAAGAAAAAGAAAGCAGTTAGCAAATATTGCAATGAAACGTTCAAAATTTAAGATAAAACAATGATGAAGGGAATTCGACTTACCTTGAGGCCTGAAATATCAGGTCAAAATACTCACGAAAAATGTTTTTGAACCCTAAAACAACAATTTACTGAAAATTAATTAATCTTCAATTTTATAGAATAAAATCGAGGTTTCGGTACGAACTATATCCAGAAACCAAACATCCCATATTAGGCAACCATCCCATAATGGGGCACTTTTTCCCTATACATTACTTTCTTACTTATTCGAGTTTTCTTTAATAATGTTAAAAAGGTTAATGAGATTTATAATTTTTCCTCACTCAAATTCAGACAGAACAGCAGCGATCTGAATACACATTGAGTACTTACATACTACTATCGAATTCAACTGGAATGTAATCATTGGTAAAACTGTTCTTTTTTAGTTATTGATAAATAATATTCACTCTAATGGAATAATAATGAGCAGAAAACCACGCTCATCAATTATAGATTAATCCTGAAAAAATATTTATATCTCAACAGTTTTTTATTGAAAATGCAATGTGCTACTAGTGATAAATTTTTGATAAGTATAATTTGGATTTAGTCATCTTTGTCGTCTATCAAATAGTAATATTAAAAAAAAAAAAAAATCAAAATTAGAAAATGTGTTCCAACACGGCTAGAAAAAATGGTTAAATGAAAGAGTTAAAAATGAACTAATTTGAACCAGTTTATATGAATTATTTCCAGTTTTCGTGCAGATATTTTTACCATTTATAATTTATTATATTTCTCATAAAGAACAAAAATATATATAAAAACATTATATTATTTTATAGTATGTATTTATCTTGAATTTTTTGGGGGGTTTCAATTAATTAAATTAACAGATAATACGGAATATAAGAGTTGTCTATTAATACAGATAATAATATAAAAAATAACATAAGAACTGTATAATTAATGAAAAGTGTGTTAGTAAAGTCCCTTCCATCGGGACGGATGCAAACCCTCATAGCTCTGGCGTGATGCTCCGTAGGTGACAAGGTATTTTCTCATTTTACCCAAGATTTAAACAAACAAAGTAAAATTAAACAATATAAGTTAAATACTACATTATTCATTATTTGAATAAAATTAAAATATATATTTAATATTTTTTATCTTATCGTATTTATATACATTACAGTACATTAATCAATTCCGAAGTAAATTCCTTAAACAGATTTTTTTTTCTATTATTGGGATCTTATAAAAAACTCTTATTCAACTATTACTTTTATTCTTTTTAATTTATTGAAATTTCAATTGTATTTATAATAAATACATCTTGTAAATGTGCTGGCGAATAACAAAAAAATGTCATGAACAAGAATGAAGAAAAACTTAAATGAAATCATATTTTCATATTTTGTATGAACTCTTTTGTAACATAATTTAGTATATTTAGATGTAAGATTTTTTTTTTTTTTACCTTAAATAATTCAAGGGTTTTAACGGTAAACTTTAAAGTACTGGGTTATAATTTTATAATAAAAAATAAAATGAATTTGTTTTTATTCTCTTTTCTCTGAAATCAAAGATTTTTTTTTGAAGTTATTTCTAGCCCATATTTATGAAAATCGTCTAAGTCAAAAAAATAAATAAATAAAATTGATTTATTAATTATTTTACACCAGATTACTTAAACGAAATGAATTTTATATAATGTTGGAATTAAAAGCATTATCTAAGGGGTTCGTTGTTGGAAACACATAAAAAAATTAAACTGCAATAATTTACTTTTAATGTATATAAGTGACGTGGTGTTAAATAACTATGTTCTAGTTTTTTAATGTTGACATAGAAAATTTTTATAATTATGGATTCAATTATATAATAAATTAAGTAGGCCTACTATGTTAATATGATTTATTTTACTTTTATTTCAATTTTCTTAAATATATATATATATATATATATATATATATATTCACATGTACACATATGTTTTGTGTATGTTTTTTTTTTTTTAACCCACTTTTCTACCCCCTCCCTGAATTTTTTTTTCTGGCACCTCCACTGCTTACAACCGGTGCTAATGGATTCATGGGGTGATATTAAACATTTCGTAGAACCTTTTAGCCTGTAACAAAACATCTCCCCCAAACTTAAAATTCGTATATACTTAAAAACTTAAAAACATCTCTAAAAAGCTTAACATTCTTTGCTCTAACGTTATTAATTGTATATATATTGTAAAATACCTTGAAACCCTGAAAATTGAAGAAGAAAAAAAGATGAATTTAATAGTATCTTGATCTTTGAGAAGAACCGTCAAAAGCATATTTATAAAAATAAAACAAAAATAACACAGAAATAAATTTGATATGAATAATTAAAAGTAGATTGATTGTTGCATTTCGTTTACACTATAGTGAATATTATAAATTTGACCAAAAAGAACGATATAATGTTATTACATATATATATATATAATATTATCCTATTTGCCACATTGAAAAGGATATGCTAAGGTCTTTGTTTGAAACCAATAAAAATAATAATAGATCGATTAAACTATTCTTTAATTGAGCAATTTCTATAGACGAAAAAAAAAAAAAATAATAAACCCTTAAAGGTTTAATGTCACTCAACAGTCGTTTTTCATTGGAAATTCAAATAACGTCCCCTACTTAATATTCATAATATTAGAGGTTAATATTTAAAGAATTACGGAATTCTAATATCGAATATATCTTTTAAAAAAAAATTGTCTTATTTTAACCAAATAGCATTATAACAACTTTAATATCTAAACGGTAAAGAGATAATGAATAAAAAGTTAATAAGACTTTAAGGTTTATTAGTGTGAGTAATACGTAATAAATTAATACACCTCCCTCCTAGAAACAAAAAAAAATTAAAATTATTGATAATTAATTTGAAAACATGTGCAATTTTTTTCATTTAAAACAAAAGAATGAAGTTTAATTTTAAATTTTAAAAATCAATCGATTATAATTCTTAAAAATTTAATAATTATTCCTTAACGGTCATGATTTGCCTCTCCCATTTTTGATCCTAGGTTCGCCCGCGTGAATATTTAAAT
Organism: Aelia acuminata; assembly: GCA_911387785.2. Lineage (NCBI taxonomy): Eukaryota > Metazoa > Arthropoda > Insecta > Hemiptera > Pentatomidae > Aelia > Aelia acuminata. The sequence continues at coordinate 33,983,952 of OU426980.1, forward strand.
TATTACGGCCTAATTATCAACTTCATGTTTGAAAATTAACCAATATTTTTCTTTGTGTTTTATTTCTGTTTCTTTTTTGTTTATTATTTTCTAGCATTATGCTTTGTTTGATTGTTCCAGGTTTGACCGTCTTACCGAAAGCAGATACAACAGAAAATATTCAGGAGTGCCATGTAGCCTTAATGCCTTTATGTCACTTAGACGTACTTTTCGAAATAAAATGTTAAGGTGATTTATTTTCCAAGTTAAGGAATATTCCGAAAAATGAGTAGAGATTCAATTCTAGAGATTCAGCACAAAAGAGAGCAAAGCCACGACTCAGGGACGTATCAGGACTGGACCCTTGAGGAATCCTTCCAGCATAGCCCCGGTCAGCAGTGCAAGAACTCCGATTTCGTCACTGTTGTCGCAGTTGACGAGAAACCTTTCGTGACTGTGCTTTCTGTCGAAAACGGCACTTCGGACTCAGAGGATGTTCTAGTTTATAGGCTACCAGGAGAGAGGTTAGGATTCGGGTTGAAATTCGATGGTGGTATAAAAAATGCTGAGAAAGTAAAAAAATTACTGATACAATCTTGTGCTGACGACAGCCCTGCTTCGAGAACCAGAGCTTCCTGGGGTCCTTTGGCACCAGGTGACGAAATCTTAGTCATAGATTCTGTCCCAGTTTCGGAAATGACAAGGATGGACTGTGTTAGAGCTTTGAAGGAGTCTAACGTCGTCATAAAGCTCCGGGTCAGGAAAGGGCCCGGCAAGGAAGATGACAAGGAAGCCCCACCTATCCCACCACGGAAATTTCCGAGGAAGAAGGAGAATGTGGAACCTCCGCCGCCACCTCCGTATGTACCGCCTCAGCCAGTGGAGGAGCAACAAAAGAACAGTCCTCCGGTACTGCCCCGTTCGCGGCAGTTACCTCAAGCTGAGCTCTACACTGACCTTATAGCCCAAGAGAGTATACTGCCCACAGAATCGGAATCTGATGATACTGGTAGCAGCATTTCCACCGTGGTCAGCAGGATATCATCCACACCGACAACTTGTAATTCGAGCTTCTCGGATGGTAGATCTATCGACCTGGCTCCTCCTCCGGTCCCTGGGGCTAAGCCGACTGCCTACGACTTGGACAAGGTTCTAGAACCTTTCCTAAGGTTGGAGCGAGAGTTTTCCTCCTCAGCTATAAACGAAGCCAATCTGTTCCATAGCCTGGCGGAGGCTTCTAATCTCAAGTCTCCTTCTCCTGTTGAAGAAGAGGAAAGTGCCCCAAAGCCCGCCCCCAGACAAGAGCGAAGACGCCCGCCGCCGCCACCACCTCCGAGGGCAGACAGGCACGAACAACGTCACCTTCCGCGGCTCATCGACTTCGTGCCCAAGGACAGGACCGACCTCGTTGTGCCGAGTCCTCTCGTCCCATCACAGCTCCCAGCACAGTGAGTTTGAATTTATTGTATTCTATTTAGTAGCTGATAGTTTTAAGTAAGTTATTTATGTCCTTTTTTTACCAAAGCAGCCTTTTTATTCTCGACTCCCTTAATCAAGAAATTATGCAAGAGGAAAACCCTTAACTTTGGAAGATAAAAGTGATAGAAGTTAGAGATAGTCAACTGTTCTTCTTTACGATAGGTTAAATGATAGTCAGGATTTTCAGTTTACAATGATTTATATTTTCGAATTTTTTATGCATTGTCCCATTATGTATTATCTCATTTTTATGTTATTATTGAGTCCAGAAATAACTATTTGTATACAGTACCATCTATTTTGTTAGTTTTTAATATTTTTTGTTCACTTAGTTATCATGTGCCTTTCACTTCAAAAGCGTTTGATTTCCCCGTCATAAACCTTTGAAGTCGGCAAACTAACCCCCTACCACTACCTCTCACCTTATTTTTACCTTTAGTCTTAGTATTCACCTCGACTCAGTAGGTAAATATCAGATTCTATTGTATCTTGTTAACCAGCCACTTATTTTAATATTCATGTATACACCATCTTTTATATTATTATCAGTTCTATAATGTATCCATTTATTGTCACCTTCCAGCATAGATACTCATATATTAGTTTTCTTTTAGCCCTGATGAAGATCCACAAATTGGATCGAAACGTTGGCTTACCACAATAAAATCATTGTAAACTGAAAATCCTGACTATCTTTTAACCTATTGAAATATCTTAGTTTTGTTTCCTCTTGCAACAGTAACATTTAAGTAAAGTAATACATGTAAATTCATCTAAACCTTTAAAGTGAGTAGAATAGTAGACATGTGTTTGTTGATTTTCAAATAATATCTTAATAGACTACAAAGACGAACAATTCGTCGTATTAATTTACAAAACTTAAGAATTGAATTACTTCAACAAGCCGATTTTAGGTACGAATATAATCTTTCGAACTTTGAAATATTTATTGCCAAATAATTAATATATTGAAGTTGGAGCGGTTGGCGTGGCTTGTTTTTTTTAGTTCATTTTTATCTTCTTCTTTTTATTCACTTACCATAGGTTACATCGGCCTCTAAGAAATTTAATAATTATTAAAATATTTGATTTCATTAGAGATCTCAATAAATATTGCATTTCTTTATTCAAACAAAAAACCATGAATGGAAATAAGTAATGTTACTATTGAGATAGTTCGGAGTCACTCTCAAACGCTTACTGATATTACTCCACCCTAGAGGTTCTGCAGATTCTTTTGTTCCCGTACATTTAATAAATTGTAGGTTACTCTGAATAATTAAATGTAAAAGTTTGATTTACTTATTCTTAGCTATGTTTAATGTATTATGATTTTTTTTTTTGGGGGGGGGGATATTTATGTATCATGCTCAACTCTGTTATATAACAGGTTTTCAATGATTCTTTTTTTATTTGTTAATCGCATGTTTTAGAAATTGAAGCATGGAAATGCAAAAGGGTATAAGTGCCTTAGACATTTTTTCTAGAAATCATATGAATTATACCCACTAGGGTGAACTATGTTCGGCGCATACGCCCATGCCATCTTTTATACGTTCAATGAACTACTTTCTAACAACGAACTATTACATTTATTTCTGAAGAATGGCTTTTGCACATTTAACAATTTGAATAAAAAAAAACTTTTTTTTTATTTATTTGGCACTTTATAACCTTTTGCATTTCCACGCTTCAATTATATTAGGGATTTAGGACCGTATGGAAGCAGTGAATTTTCAATGGAAATAGGTAGAGGAGTTCGTATTCCTAGTTATCCGACTCATTACAATAAAATTACTTTAACGGTTATACAATCAAATGTTTAGTACCACATTAATCTCCTTTAGATACTGTAGGAAATGAAACTGTATGAAGTCGAGGATATATTGAAAATACTTAGCAAAATAGAATGGATTTATTTCCCAAACAGGGTCACTTAATATTTGCGTTACGATATCTGATTTCAGTACCGCCTTGCATACTATCTATCATAGAAACATTAAAATATATCGATTGAATTTTCACTGTTTCGTAACAGTTTAGACAGTATTTCTGTTGGCCTAGTGACCTTTCGAATGCACGCTGCTAAAGTGGCAGCCGTGATGTGACTAAGCGATATGGCTGTGCAAGATCTCTCATTGAACAAAAGCAATTATTCATATTAAAAACCACTTGATATTTTCTTCGATGGTCCTCCATTTTGTTGTGTAACGTGCCTCAGTTCCGAAACCCGGTTTGCCGTATCCAAGTCGTTAGATGTTACATCTGAGAAATGGAATATGGTGCTCAACTTCAACCTCATATGATAGATGTTTTTTAATTGTTATTTGCTTCATTGTATATCCCATTGTTGTTCTTCTTATTGCATTTTTCTTCGAATTACTCACACCATAAATTACTGTTCTCACCTGTTGCAAAGAATGAAAGACTGACTAGTGACTGTTAATATATCTGTTTTTTTTTGGAAACGCCAAAAGTTTGATTAGCAGTTCGAGAACATCAACGACATAGGTGACACTTAGTTAGATATCTGGTCCATTCTTCTACCATTTTACGGTACCTGTGATATTATGAAGTCCTCCGACTATTTTTTTAGTTTGATCCATATAAATAAATCGATATTTCTTTCCTGATGAAAACACAATAATAATAATAGTAATAATGAACGTTTAACGAACCCGAAGGTTCGATGCCGGCACCATAACTCGCTACCTGCACAACTCTATCCACCGACCGCCATCCAGACCCTTCGACAAATCTGCCTTCACGTAATCCTCCCACTTCCGTCTCGGCCTACCCCTTCGGACGTTTTCGAGTCGGCCCGTGCTTATTAATCTTTTAGGGATTCATAATCATAATCATTCATAATCATTGTTGGAAACTCTTAGCTGGCTAACTAGTCTTATTTTTTGTATGTTTATGTTTATCTTGAACTTAAGGTAACTTTCGGGTTCAGGACTGTTATAACAGCATATATTTCTGTAGAAAGGATTATATGATCTGTAGATATCTGAAGATTGTGAATGGTTGGTTGCTCGTTTCAAAATTGTATTTTTGTGAGCAATTAAAATGTTCATATCAGATATGTCGCTGAAGAATTCTAGGACATTATTTGAGCTAGCTGTTACTTTAATTTGTGTAATCCAGTTGTAATTAGTGCCTTGATTATGTCATCTAATGAAATAAGTCTATTGTAGCATTTGCATCTATTATCGGAAAGAGACAGAATTTTTATGCAGAAATTAAGAATTTTCTTCAGCATCTTAACAGTTATGGGGCTCCGGTCTGTTTCTAATCTTACTATATAATTCGGTGTGGATTTTGGCCAGAGGTATAATTATTTGAAAAATGAAAGTATCACCTATGCCAAGTTTTCAATGTAATTTAAACTCCAAATTTCAGAAACGTTCAGAAGTAGTTCGGCAATATGTAAACATCTAAATTCTCCGGTTAATTCGTTCTTCTTTGGTCCAAATATTCTATGCAATACCATATTTTTAAAAACCCTCAGCCTTTCCTCATCCCTCAATGTTAGCGGCCACGTTTCGCATCCATAAAGGACAGTAAGATGGATAATTGTTTTTTAAATCCTAATTTTTAAGTTTCGGGACTGAAGGCGCGAGCTAAGCAATTTCGCTACTGAAGAGTATCAAACGTTTCCGGCTTTTAATCTAGCCTTCATTTCCTCATTGATTTCGTTTTTTTTAGTTACCGTCGCTCCTAAATATCCAAATTTCTTTACTTTAGTTCAAACTTATTCCCATCTACCCTAATATCAACAAAATCGTCAGCACTTCTCCGCCTAATCTTACTAACGGCTAACGGTCTTAATGAAAACACAACACAAGCTTAAAAATTACTGTTAAATTATAGTTTTTTTTTTACTTTCAACTAAAATACACGTTTTATGGTCCCCTGAGTCCCCAGTCCCACTAAGTGGCCTGTGAGTGTGTGAACAGACTAGCTCAAAAACTATAAACCGTACGAAACTGAAATTGGGTTTTTGATGTATGTATATGCACGCGATGTGGCAGCAAAAATTTCATAAAAATTGATCAAACGGAGGGGGCACTTTATTTCTTAACTTTTTTTCCAATATTTACTTTATTTTCGATTATCTCAAAAATGGCTTTAATGATTTTGATCAAATTCGTCGTGTTTAATGATAATCAAGTATTCTTTAATATCAGGTAAGCTTTGTCATTATTATAATGTTCTGAGTAAATAAAGTACCTTCGGTTCTGTTTATATGGAGAAATTAGCTGGCTCTCGTTACGCATAAAAATAAAAATGGCTAAATATGAAATATGTAAAATCTAGTAAACATACACAGGAGAAAAAAAGAAAAATATTCCGTCAACTTTGAGCCCACGCATACGCAGTACGCCTTTAATGACCGAACATTGTTTATAAGTAAAGACGTTCTGTTCATTTAATGGAATTTATTTGTTTCATGGTAACTAAATGGTAAATAAAATCAGACGCGATGGAGTGTTATGCTTGCATTGCCGAGTTATCACAAGTAAAAACTTTTATTTAATAATAAAAAAAATTAGTGTACTTTAGAGAGCAAATAGAAATAAAAATAAGTAAATGGATGTAGAAAAATGTGTGTCTTTGAGGAATGGAATTTAATAAACACGTCATTTTCTAATCTAAATAAGTTGGTAAGTTAAAGTTGTGTGATGCGCTGCGCATCTCACCAGATTTTTTTCTTTTGTTTTGAAGGGTTTTGAAGACCAGCTGGAGTAAGCGAAAATCGATAATAAGGTACCTTAGTCCTTTGAATAGCCGTAGTGAATGTCCCGACGCGTCGTGACGCCTTCGGATGCCTTTGTGATGAAAAGCGACTCACAGCAAGCCTTCGCGCGGTCTCTTTGGTGTCTATATTCACCAGAAATCGTTTCCAAGCCTCCTACACAAAGTTGTCTAGAAGAAGGTCAAACCGCTAAGCACATAGTGGTACGAATTAAATTATTTTTATGTTGCTCGTTCGGTGTACATTTCTTTTACAGAAACTCCATAATTTTTTATAGACAATGCGATAGAATAAACTTTGGTTTCTCTTTTTTTTTCGAAAAAGTTACGAATGGCCCTTCGTTTTTTCTTTTGATGCTTCTGTAAACTGATCGACGCAAAGCAGGAATGGCTTTCAAAGCCTCGTCAATAGCTTAGTCGAAGAAAAAGATTTTTTAAACGTTATTATGTGGTTCCGATTGATCATTACTGGATACGAACACATCAAACAAAATAATATTTCTTAATCGATTCATTTAAATTTTTTCGAAATTATTTGCTATAATAATTTTACTGCAAAGTATACAATTGTAACTAAATGAGTTTAATTACGAAATAGATTGTTTAGTTATAGAATAGGGTTAAAATTTAACTCAATAATAATTATTTAACCCAATTACTATAATCTTATATTATCCATATTCACAGCTCAAATGACAAGGTTATCACTGATAACTTAGAACTTTTATTCTTAAAGCCTTAACACAACACACCACGGCCTTCACAGGATCTGAGGAGAAATGAAAAGATTTAAGCTAAAGGACCTTTTCTTACAGAACCGATACTAGCTATATCGATTCTTAATCTCTCCTTAACCATTCATGCCTCTCAACTGTATATCTACTAAAGAGATCCTCATGACAAATCACTTCCCTGTGATCAACCTCTTAGTAGGATACTTGGAATGGAAAATTGTTGTCACCCATTATGGTTATGTAAATTGTTATCTTGACAATACTAAAAGTCACAAAAGAGGACTGGCTGCACCATTTGAAGAAAAATCTGCACAAAAGTTGCCATTTGAGTTGTAGGACCGAACAGTCCAAACCAACTGAATTATAAACTGGAGTGCAAAAAATAGGCCACAAGCTCAAGAATCTCGATAAGAGAAGAAGTTAAATTATGTCGCATTAGGATTGGACACTGCGACTTCGCACACGGATATCTTCTCCGAGGCCTTGAAGCACACATATATGTAATAATGTACCCCTAACATTGAAACACCTTTTACTTGACTTTTCAGTTTACAAAGACCTCCGGAAGAAACTTAAAATGAAAAAAATCTGGTGCGTGCGCGCTACACACAACTTTCACTTACAACTCACTTTTTTGTTAATTGCCACTTCTCAAAGTCACACATTTTTCCACATTCATTTCTTATTTTAGTTTTTTTTTCTCTTTAAAAAAAAATATTTTTTTTTATAATTAAATAAAAGTTTTTACTTGTGATACTTCGGCAATGCAAGCATAATAAATACTCCAAGTCGTCTGATTTGAGTTTTTGAAAACTTCATTTAGTTACCATGAAACAAATAATTTCCATTAAATGAACAGAAGGGCTTTAATTATGAACAATGCGTGGACTCCGCATACGTGGGCTCAAGGTGTTTTTGAGTTGACGGAATATTTTTCTTTTTTTCTCCTTTATAGGTTTACTTGATTTTTTCATATTTCATATTTACATTTCTTATATTTAGGCGTAACGAGAGACAGTTAATTTCTCTATATAAACAAAAACAAAGGTACTTTACACTGAGTGAACTGTTAAAAGTTGATGAAACTAAAATAGTTTTTCTGTTTCAATGTCTAAAAGAAGTATCCTACTACAACATAATATAACTGAACACACCGCCAACGACCCTCTAGGGTAGAGGCGAAGATAAAGGAAAAAAAAAATTATCTTCATTATAAACAAATATTTATTTCTAATAAACTTATTTAATGCAGCTGCTAGCAAAGTCTCTTAAAATATTCATCAAAAATACGATTCTCTGTACATACTAGGGAAGCGACATCCATGTATGAATATATTTGGGTCCTAATGGGTTAATCTTTAGTAATTGAATATGAAAAGCCATCAATGTCGAAAAAATCGATGTTTTTATACATTATTTATGGGAAAAAAACATGTTTTACACTTAAAATAAGTTTGGGCACTAATATTTTAATGTTTTAAGAATGTATTTATAAAAAAACATCGATGTCGAAAAACATCCTCTGTCCATGTTAATTATCAGAAATAAAAGACAAATAAAATAATATTAAGAATTATCCAAAGAAAAATTATTAGGAAAAGAAAAAACATTTGTGAAATGAGATGCTTTTTGGATCGTATAGATACATATATATATATATATATATATATATATATATATATATATATATATATTTTTTTTTTTTTTTTTTATACACCTACATACGAACTTACCATGAGAAAATCGACTTTGGGTATTTTTTTTTTATGTTGTGACAAGCAAGGAGGGAACAATTGTGATGTATAAGACTCAAACTCACACTCACACACCATAGACACAGACCAGACACACACACATACACACACACACACACACACACACACACACACACACACACACACACACACACACACACACACACACACACACACACACACACACACACACACACACAAGCATCCCCCTTTGAACTGATCTCTTTATCAATTAGTGAGAGATAAGGAGAGGATGCGGGTTGAGAGTTCCGATTCCATCTGACCCCTCAGGCTCTGAATGAACAGTTTGTTTAATCAGGCATCTGTCAGTGTACGCCTCTTGGTTCACTGACTCCGTCTACTTCTAACACATAGCAACTCCCTGGTTTTTAGTCTTAATGTGTTACTTTTACCATTTAAAATTTAAAAGTGTTCCAAATTTGATTTCCAATCTTGGTTTGATTGGTAAATAAATACTCCAAACAGTGGGGAAAAGTCGATGAGTCCTCAATATTTTTGTGCTTGTTTTCTGTTTTAAATCCTTTATTGATATACAACTATCTACGTTTTCATTCGTTGTAATATTGCCGTTTTATTTAAAAAAAAAAAAAAAATCTTGGATTATGCAATCCCAAGAAACCGCAGCGATTTGTGTGGGAATGATAATCAACTACTCAAAGATAAAAAACTTCTGGATCTCACTCAAGTCGGTAAATTGTTTAGTAGGATAGATCCAAAAAAAATCGGTTATGAAATGTTTTTTAAAGTATTATTATATTACATTTCCACATCTATTCCAAACTTTTTTACGTCAAATTAACCATTTCTAAGTCATATCTAACCATTTACAAATCAATTTTAACCTATTCTAAGTGAATTGTAACCCTTTTCTAGACATATTTTAATTTTCAAATATTGTTCAAGTAAATTTTATTTGAACAATAAGTTGAGCCTTACATAGTCAGAATAACTCTATCCATTCACACTTTGCATTGCAAGAATTTTACTAGCCTGCCCCCCCCCCCATAGACGAATATTTTACCGACCCCCCCCCCCTCTAGACGAAATCCTGCGGACGCCCTGCTGATATAATTTTGTGAAAACAAACTAAGCTGAATTTCAATGATTTTTTTTTTTTTTTTTATGAATGTATTATCGGTAAGATATTTAGGTGGCATAGGTGTTGAGTGCCTTCAAAAGCATAGTAATGTTTTTGAATAAACATAAATATAGGAAATGAACAACTATTCGTCAAAACTACCTACAGAAGAATGTAGGATGTAGAAAATAAATAAATAAGCTGCAATGAATCAATGAAAATATCTAAAATACAGATGTAAAGATATTTCCGGTTAGATATTGGGGTTTAGGCTTAAATACTTTTTTATTCCTACATCCATTCATTGCCTGGACTACATCTAGTAAATGTGAATTGAATTATGAACATCCAATAAGATGCAATGAATCAATGAAAATATCTAAAATTCTGATTTAAAGATATTTCCGGTTAAGGTGCCTTTACACCTTACGAACCTCACCTTCGAACAAGTTCTCCTTCGAACAAGTTCTGCTTCGAACATTGCCGTACCGACGTGAAGCGAACAGCCATTTATACTTCTCGTGACGTTAAGCGAACCAATATGGCTGACGCACCCAAAGCTAGCTTATGATAAAGAAAAAATCTCCATTATCAATATATTTTATATTATCTGAAAAATAAAAAAATAGGAGACGATTTACAACGTTTCACAAATAACGTAAGATATTAGGGTTTCTGCTTAAATGCCATTTTAGTCCTGCATCCATTCATTGCCTGTACTACATCTAGTGAATGTGAACTGAATTATAAACATCCAAGAAGATGCAGTGAATCAATGAAAATGTCTAAAATTTTGATTTAAAGATATTTCCGGTTAGATATTAATGAATGTATCTTCGGTAAGATATTTAGTTGGTATATGGTATTGTTTTCGCTAAACATAAATATAGGAAATGAACAACTATTCGTCAAAAATACCTACAGAAGAATGTAGGATGTAGAAAATAAATAAATAAGCTGCAATGAATCAATGAAAATATCTAAAATACAGATGTAAAGACATTTCCGGTTAGATATTGGGGTTTAGGCTTAAATACCTTTTTATTCCTACCTCCATTAATTGCCTGGACTACATCAAATGAATGTGAATTGAATTATGAACATCCACGAAAATGCAATGAATCAATGAAATATCTAAAATTTTGATTCAAAGATATGTCTGGTAAGATATTGGGGTTTAGGCTTCAATACCTTTTTATCCCTACATCCATTCATTGCCTGGACTACATCAAGTGAATGCGAATTGGATTATGAACATCCACGAAAATGCAATGAATCAATGAAAATATCTAAAATTCTGATTTCTAGATATTTTCGGTTAGATATTGGGATTTCGGCTTAAATACCTTTTGATTCCTGCATCCATTCATTGCCTGGACTACATCTACATACATACACATGTACAGAAAATCTGTAGTAGTTTTCTTTTCGTAGATAATGTCACAACTTTTTGCACATTTGAATTGATAATACACTGATGAAAACCATTTTAAAAAAATTATGGATTCCGGAGGCAGAGATCGGATTCCGGTACAGGACTTGGGGGGGGGGGGGGGGGGGGGGGGAGTGTGTCTCCTTAGATGGGAAGGGGTGGGTGTTGATCCTCGAGTTCTTAATGTACGCTTGCACCAAACAGGAACGAACAAGACTTGTAGTGGGCGTTGAACCTTCTTAGAGTGCTTTGGTACCTCGTTTTCCCATTGTCGGCCTCGGTTGAAAAACAAAATATAATGCATGTTCTAGAAGATCGTGAATAAAAGAAATGAATAAACAGTAGAAATTAAGGACTTACAAATTATATTGGACTTTTTTTTTTTTTTTGTTCCCTCAATAAAAACTACTTACTTACTTTTTACTTTTGCATGTCTTAATCATTAAAAATAAATATGGTCAGTCAGGCAGTCAGACAGGTCTTAATCATTAAAAATAAATATTTGATTTATTAATAGTATTTATTATTTTTATATAGTATTTATTAGTTCTAATTTATTTTCTTGTTTTTTTCTTATTTATCAGATTGTATATCTGGTTGAAATGTTTTTTTTTTGTAATAGATAATTATAATAGACCGAAATTGATCATGATCAGAAAAATAATTGTCCTTTCGTTAGACTTTGGTTTCAACTTCGTTTTATGAGAGAAATTCGAGGAATCTGCAAATTCTACCCAAATTAAAGAGGGACAACCTACCAACATTTTGAGGTGGGTGAAAAATTGGGGGAGGCTTGTAAATTAATTTTGTTTCAAGTAGGTCGATAGAGAGGTGGGCTGATAGAGAGGTGTGGAGCTCAGCTCTGATCTGAAACGGTATCCCTTTCGTTGGAGCACCGAGAAAAGGAAAAAAAAAAAAAAAAGAAGAAGTAGGTCGATAGTTTTTATGTTTGTTGAATCCAATAAAATCATCCATTCCCATGATGATAGAATGAATAGTTAGGAACTAGGAAAAAAAAAATTATAGATGAAAAATCACATTTTGCGGCTCGATGAAGTTACAGCTAATATGATTATTAATAGTACGTATATTATCAGAAATAATTGGAGATTGGATTACCTTGTTAAAAAGCTCAAATATGTACGTGTGTATATACGTAGATTTTAAGAAATCTGTAACTAAAAATTTCTAATATTAGATTTCCAAAAATAGGTGTAACCGGAACTAACCCATCCCTAAAAACCCCGTGGAGATCCTTTAGTTATCATAACTAGAAGCCTACATTATTGTGTTGATAAATTATTACAAACTAGCTGACCTATTTAAATCCCACACTCTAAAAATCCCAACTCTAACCTATTTAAATCTCACTTAACTAAAATACCCACACATCGTATATTTAGTATCGTATAGTGCGTATTTAGTACCTCACGAGCATTGGTGAGGGTTGAAGTAAAAATTGATGTGTTTGAATTGTAGATTATTTATTTTTTGAAACATAAGTTCAACTTACCTATTTACATAGTCCTAGGTTGTTACAAAAGTCCTTGTTCACAAAATTAATTTTTTTCAAATGTGAGTACAAAATTTACAAATCAAATTTATTCTTCAAAATACAGGCCATCATTTTCAACTACTTTAACCCATCTTTCAGCCAAAAGTTGTATTTGATGTTATATATACCACTCTGCAGTTTTCGAGGCAAAGAACTCCTCGCATCCAGATTTGACATCATCGAAGTTTTCGAAGCGCCGACCTTTCAAAAAATGCGCCATTGACCTGAAAAGTCCATAGTCAGACGGTGCGACGTCTGGACTGTAAGGAGGGTGGGGCAAGACGCTAATCCAGTTCATTTCTGAAAATTTTTCTTTAACTAATCGTGAGCGATGAGCAGGGGCGTTGTCTTGCTGAAATAACGCTTGCTTCCTATTAATCAAAGCGGGGTATTTCACTTTTAAAACTTCATATACCCTATCGAGCTGTTCACAGTATAGCTCAGCGTTGATAGCCCTGCCCTCTGGAACCAGCTCGAAGTGATCTAGGACGACCTGATCTAGGTTCATCTTCAAGGCTTGTATTCCCAGAATTAAACCGCCTGAATCAAAATGCGGCCGTGTTTCGATGCACCACACTTCCCCTTCCACTGCACAAATTTCCTCGGCTGAGGCCTTTGCACTAAAACCTTTTTTCCAATAATGCCTAAGAAGGCCGCGGATGACAAATTTTTCTTCCGACATTTCTAGTGAAATTTAATAAACTGAATGAAAGGCAGGGACAGTTGGCGTACATAGATAATTAGAGGATTAGTTAATGTAAACATTTACATGAGAACTGTATTCGTCAGAGATTAAATAAGGATTAAATTAGAGACCTCAATGTAAACAACTTGATATGCACAAGGACTTTTGTAACAACCTAGTATTTACGCGTTCCTCTTTGAACACTATGCTTGAAGTTACGATATGATCATCTGTGATTGTTTGTTGATGTGATTGTTTTACATAGACATAGATGCCTCTGAAAGGGCGCACCCTGGAAAACGCCAGAGACTTACGTAAATACACATATTGGTTTCTTGGAAAGCAAGTGCCCTGAATCTATTGACTGAAATCGCATGTTTTTGCTTGTAACTCGCAAACGACGGCGACAATCGGAAAAGTGTATATAACCAAAAATTTTCGTCTCGACAAACTGACAGAAATGACACCTTCGAAAAAGCCCTGCGGCCATTTTAAAATTTTCGTTGAGAATTGCAGTTTTTCGCTTACAACTCGCAAACGAAGGGGTTAATCAAAACAATTTATATAATCGAAAATGTTTTCCTTGGCAACCTCAAAAGATTGACGCCATTTAGAAACCGGGTCTTTTTTACTTTACCCACACCAGTTACTTATTTCTAAAAGAGTGATTTATCTTATTATTAAATTAGAACAGATGATTAAATTAATTTATTTAAAAATATTAAAATGTAAACAAAAATGATAGTTTAATTTATAACCACGATTTCCTTTCTGCAACTTCTCAAACTGCATCTAAATGCTGGAGATATTTTTGGTAAAAAGCAAGCTTCATAAAATGTCCTCTATATTTCCGTATTTTATGCGATATTCCGAACCTTTGAAATATCTTAAATGCCTCTTTTTCTGATTTAAGAACACGTCTCAGTTGTATAAGATTCATTATTAACAAAAACAAATTCAACGTTTCTTAAAACCTAGGAGGTAACCTCCTTCATGTATATATTTTTTTCTTTTAAGATAGACATATGTTATTAAATAACTGGTGTTATTTAATAAAATATAAAATACAAGTTATCATAAAGTAACCGGTGTGGGTAAAGTAAAAAAGACCCTAGAAACCTCTACAACCAATTTGATTTTCTCGCAAAAACCGCCGTTAATCTCGCAATCGAAGGCAAAATTATTTGTGATTTGTATATTTTTCCGGTGTAGCGGTTAAGGAAAGCTTTAAAATGATGCCTCATTCATGAAATTTGATGAAGTATTAAGGAAGTTATGGCGTACCGACAAAAAAAAAAGCTTTGAATAATAATATATATGATATAAAGAAATATGCCATGTAAAATAATAATTTCCCCTCTGTAAATTTATAAAAATATTTCTTCACATCATGCGATTGTCTATCTGTACCTAATAAATACTTAAATAAGTATTAACTCCTTAACTTACGAACTGAATCTTCATGGGGAATGGTCTCATTCGATTCAGTGTTGCTTATTTATACTAAAAAAAAAACAAAAAAAAACTCATAAATTAGAAATAAACAAATTATCCACATACAATAATATAATTAAAATAGTAGCCTTGATACAAGATTAAAAATAAAAATGTTTTTTGTACTCTCAAGAAAACAATTATGGTTTCCAGAACCCTTGATGGAATGCTTTTAATTTGAAAACTGCAGTTTGTTTTCTTTCAGTTGTTTATATATAAAATGATGTAGACCTATACCTAAATATTGTACTATTTACTAATTGAACTCTTTTCGTCTCCGTAATTATTTTTTTTCTTTCATAACGAGTCGATTGATCACTTGAATGATTGGTTTTAAGTCTTTCTAAGACTTCCAATGAAGTCCTGTATTGCTATGTTATAATTAGTATTATTGCTTCGTCCTAATTAGTCCGAGTGCCTTATTATAACCACCACGAATCGATATAACTCCATAACTTCTTGCGGTTGCGGTAAGTTCTCGGTACCGGCGCTTTGTTGTTTAAGGTGAAATATATTAATATCCAAGGGTCCAGCCTGCTAGGTGCTCAATGCAAATTTTACTAATAGTCTCCCTAGGCTTCTAGTAGGGTACCTACCCCTTTTTTGTATAAAAAGTAAATAAAAAAAAGTTCAAATAAAGAAAAAAATTGAATATTATTTTTTTTAAATTTCGTGCAGTTAATCTCTACAAGGCTGTTAAAGTAGAATGTGCATAAATTTTTTATTGTGACCACACATTTTTTTCACTATATAATTCTTTTTAATTTTTATTTTTAGTAAGACTGTACTGTTTTTTAACTCCAGCTACTACTTAATATTCATTAAAGATTTTTTAAGGATGAGAATGGAAAAACATTTATATGCAGATGTAAAAAGAAAACCAATAAAAAGTTGCTTCAGGATTCAACATATTTCTTGAAAAGCAAGCTCATAAATATACCATTTATACTTATGTGTGTGCCTATGTATTAATTAATAATAGAAATAATAAATAATAGCAATAAAAAATAATTAATAATAAAAAATGTGTATTTTTTTTTCTAGACCGAAACCTGCGGAAGAACCTGCAAAAGAAGAAATCGCTCGCAATGATACTAAAGGTAAATTATTTTTCTATTCATTACATAATTATTTATGTTCATGTTTTTCAATTTTATATTTAGGAACTCGGATATTTATATATATATATATATATATATATATATATATATATTTATTTTTTTATTTGTTAGAAAATGCTTTAGTAGTCTCAGTATCCAAAAAAAAAAAACATCTTAATTAAAATCCTTCGTTCTTAAAAGTTTCGTTTTCTTAAAGCATTACCTTAAAGTTACAGAAGTCACGTATGGCTATCTGATATTTATAAATAATACTCAAACATTTGTTTAAATTAATTAGTGAAAAAAAATTAGTCTTCATTTACCTTTATCTGTTTTTTTTTTGCTAAGAAATTAGCTAAGTTTATATAGCATGATTTAGATTTAAAAAAATTTGGCTTATTATTAAATATAAAAAAAATGTTATCAAGACTTATTTTCACCAAAATGAAACAGTGATGAAGTATGAAACAGAAACAAGCTAGATGAGATTAGAAGTGAGCCATTTTTAATTAACTAATGAATTTCGAAACTAAACCATTTTGTCTCAGAGTAGAATCTAATATTAATAATTTTTGGAGTATATTATTTTGAATTTTTAGTTTTTATTTCTGTTTATAATTATTGTATAAGGTTTTAAATTATTTATTAAAATGTCCATGTTTATTTTAATGTTTTTAATGTATGTTCTAAGTGTGTCAACTTGCGATATAACGCGTATTTAAAATCAATTAATTTGGTATTTTATCGTTTAAAATACATAGGAAGAAGGAATAAAATGTATACCTAATAAAATATAGAGAAATCGGGAAAAATGTAAATAAATTAGAAAATGAAAAGTAGACGCTTGAATTAAAAAAAAAAAAAAAAAAAATTATTCAAATTGTGAGGGAAAATAAAAGCAAAAAGAATTTGAAAAATGTATGACCTAACCATCGTACGATTTTATGATTAAATCTGGTGCGTGCGCGCAACACACAACTTTCACTTACCAACTTACTTAGATTAGAAATTAATGCGTTTTGTTAATTGCCACTTCCCAAATTAACAGAACGGCTTTAATTATGAACAATGGTCTGTCATTAAAGGCGTACTCCGACATGCGTGGGCTCAACGAGTTTCATGAGTTGACTGAATATTTTTCATTTTTTCTTTATGTTTTCTTTATTTTTATCATACCTCATATTTAGCCATTTCTTATTTTAAGGCGTAACGAGAGACAGTTAATTTTCCATATAAAAAAAAACAAAGGTACTTTATAAGAAACAAACAAACAAAAAAGGCCCTAACCCCCCCAGCCAAAAAAAAGGCCCCTCAGAACATTTTAATAATGATAAAGCTTACCTCATATTAAAGAACACCTAATTTTCATTAAACATGACAAATTTGATAAAAATCGTTAAAGCCGTTTTTGAGATCATCGAAAAAAAGGTAAAAATTGGAAAAACATTATGAAATTAAGTGCCCGCTCCGTTTGACCAATTTTGATGAAATGTTGGCTATCACATCTTTGGCATATACATACATCAAATACCCAGTTTGATCAAAATCGTTAAAGCCTTTTTTGAGTAAATAAAAAAATCACGTGAAAATGATACAAAATTTATTAAGTAAAGTTCCCCCTCCAGTTGATCAATTTTGATGTAATGTTGGCTATCGCATCTTTGGCATATACATACATCAAATACCCAGTTTGATAAAAATCGTTAAAACCGTTATAAAATTACAAAAATTCATATTATTTCTAACCTTTGTACAAAACGGGTTGATTCAACAACTTAGTTGTAATAAGAAAAGTAAAAAGTTAATTAATCTGTTCTACAGGTCAAAACTTAATGTTCCTTACTCATAAGAAAAATGATCATCGAGCAATGGAATTTTGACCTGTTTCATTCAATGATTTTTTTTTCTGTGTTATATTTTTTATTGTTGGCATCAGTTATTATATTGATAGTAAGTAACTTAAGCATATAACTATATTATATATAATTTCAAAGTTATATAAAAACGAACGGGATAACCCTTACCGGACGTCTATGGTGACTACAAGTTATCGGTCAGTCGAGGACGACGAAAAAAAAAATAATACGCTTTGGCGTATTACCATTAACTTTTTGCGTTGTACCTCTTGAAAAGCCGACCAACACATGTGCCTCATACAGATCGCTGAATTGGCAGATTGGGAAAGCCGTGGGGGTATTGCTGGTTGAAGAGTGGCAATTTGAATGACTCCCCCCCCCCCCTTGTCCCCCCTCACTCCCACAGTTAAATATCCATTCCAGTCAGATTTACTGGTTCGCTGGCATTTCGGCCTGCCCGTTATTAATACGAGCATCGAGGCGTGATGATTGCGTGTTAGTACCGCTGTTATGGTATTAGCACATGGCGGGGTGTGACGCCTGCCATCCGAGTGTCAATGATGTGTAAAAGTCACGGCATAGGGGAGAGGTAGGGATTTAGTATTCAATGGTCATTGAAATGATTGACAGGAAAATCAGTGGTTCATAAACTTAACGTTTCTCTCCATCCATCTCTCTTCCCCTTCTCAACAAGAAACTTGGTCTCGGATTAAAAACTCGAAAGCTCTTCTTTATAGACTTATAAGAGCATTAAGGAAACCCAATAATTATTCGGAAGAACTCCAAGAAGGCTCCGCTTACTAAGCCAGAAAAGATTCTTACACTTATTTTGGATAATTCTGATAAAGCTTATACTATTTTATCAGTTTATAACGTATCAGTCCTAAAATCCACACCTCAATTTTCGATTTACTGATATTAAAAATTGTTGAATAAAATGCAATTCCATGTGAAAATTATATTAAAATGCAAATACGCTGCGAAAATTATAAATGAACAAATAAATGAATCACACACCTATAGTTTGGTATGTGTTCATACTCACAACTGGTGTATTTATTTATTTATTTGGGTGATAATTATTACTGTAGATTTAAAGGCATCACAATGACCTGGTTAAAGTTTGGACAAATCGTGTGATTCTTTAAGTAATCTTATAATTCATTTAACACGTTCACCCCCGGCGCGTACCACCGGTGGCTCACACTTGACTGCCTTTTCGGGCTGCGTATACCACCGGTGGCTCACGCTAGAATGCCACCTCTGCCAAATAATTAGATCTTTAACACATTGACTGCCGAAAAAGAATACCTGAACATGCTCTCGTTTCTACACAATTTTAATATTCAATTTTCTGACAAGAGAACAGTTACTCGATTTCAGGTGACATGACAGCCAAAGTGTTAAGAAAGTAGAAATAATTTCTATGTAGCTGAAAATTTAAATAATGTAAATTCATTTATTTTAATATTTATTTGTATATATATTCATATACTTATAAAGGTATAAACATTTATTTTTTAATAACAATTATAATTAATATCGTATTATAAACATAACTAGTAGGATAGTATTTTTAATGTTCATTTTATTATTGTTGGATTGCCAATACTGCATAATGCCCTGGAATAGCTCCCGCCCGATAGAGCGAACAGCATCAAGATTAAATAAGGTTAAATAATAAAATAATAATAAAAATATATATAAAACTGTAATCAGTGGTAAATCTGATTAAAGTGGATGTTGGAAGAAGTTGGGCGTTCACTCACGACCCATTACAATTTATTTAAGTCATTTGAGTAATCTTTTGCATTTATCATAATTTAAGTAAGTTTATAACTTATCAGTCTTGAAATCCAAAAATTAGTATTCAATTTACTAATATTAAAAATTATTGAATGAAATGCAATTTCATGTGGAGACGTAAATAGGCGGCGAAAATTATCAGTGAACAAATAAATGAAACACACACCTAAAGTTTGATATGTGTTCATACTCATAACTGGTGTATTTAGTTATTTATCAGGGTTATAATTATTACTGTAGATTTAATGGCATAAAAATGTCCTGGTAAAATTTAGAACAAATCGTGTGATTCTTTAAGTAATCAGATTAAATTCCAATGTCATGAAAGTTCTATTCCCGTTTCGGAGAAAAATCGAATGAAATTTGGGACAAATCTTGTGATTCTTTATGTAATCATTTATTTAAGTCATTTAAGTAATCTTTTATAATTATCATCACTTAAGTAAGTTTTGTAACTTATCAGTCGTGAAATCCAACTTATTTTAAATGATGAGACTGCAATATTCTTCTAATTGAGATGTTTGTGATATGCTATTGTATATTTATTATATATTTCTTAACATTCTTCAAAATATTCTTGGATGGTTTAGTTCCAACCTTCTTCATGAGAAGGAGATGTAAATGTTAGATATGTGTAAATTAGTAACCAACTTATTTTAAAAAAGATGTGTGTTGGAAATGTGAAATATTAAAGCTTCAGTGTCCTTAATAAGTAAGGTGAAATTTATCTTCAACAGCTTCATATTCTTATATGAATTATTAAAAACTGATTATTTACTTTAGAATGTTATTACTTTTGTATTAGCATATTAATTATTGAAAAATCTTAGTGGATGTACATTTATTTTGACATTTTATAAAGAATTGGTTTATTAGTGTGTATTAGGATTCTGTTATTTATTTTTCATTTTTATATAATAATAAATAAAAGTTGTCCATCAATTTATTTCTGTTCTTTTTACATTGCTCTTACCACTCTTCCAAAACTTGTTATACCAAACTTACCTAATTTCAACAAATTCCATGAAAGCCTTTTATGTAAAATAGACAAAGATAAATAAATAAACTTTAAAAATGTTGAATTGGTACTATTAAAATTACATTTAATTTTCTCAAATTGGATTCAGTCTATATTTCATTGTTGTACACTTAAGTAATACTGTCAATATATTAAATAAGTATGTATTTTTTTTTTTAATTCACTTTAACTTCGTTTTACTTAGAATCCGAGAATAATTTATTTAGTGCGTCGTCAGTTTACTCTCTTTAATTAATGATAAATTATTAGTTTAATCAATAAAATTAGTTGGCTATATAAAAACTCAAGTCATTCATAAATTATTAAATAATAAAAAAAAAAGTCCCACAATTGAAATTTATGGGATGGAGTTGATGACTTATTTAATTTTTTTTTTCTAAAATTAGTTCAAATTCCGGTTTATGCTAATTATATATACGGCGGATTGGAGGTAAAAATTCTTCTGAGTGTGACAGATATAATCAGAAAAAAAAACCTCCACATAATTATGGAATTCCTTGCTTATAAAAATCAAAGGGAAATATTTCTAATTTTGGTATGATAGGAAGATTGTTGTGTTATTTTCTTAATAATTAAGTATTTATTTGTATTGTATTTACATATTACATTATACAGCGAAACTTTTCCTTCTTAGCATCGTGTTCATCTAAAATATTTTTTTTTCTTGTGTAATTTGTTACGACTAAAAATTCTTTTAAATGAATATGGTGCTAAGTACCGAAATCTTCTTTTTACAACGATATAAGTAAATACATGAGACTGTTTCAAAAAAGGATAAATACTTATTTAGTTATGATCTTTTTTAATTTTAAATCCTTACAATAACGATATCCCATAAAAAAAAAAATTTAACACCAAACAAACCTGAGGAAATTATCAGTGCCACTCAATACTCTCCTTCAAAAAAATAAATATATTCCTAATAGAATTAGTTAAAAATATTAATCCTATTTCATAATATTCGAATTGAAAATAGGTAAAATTACAGTATAAAAATCTGTGTTTTCTTTTTTTTTCTAAAATCAATACTTTTTTTAAAAATTGAATCTGATCTTTGAAAATGTTCGATCTGAGAGATAAATGAAAAAGTGCCAAGGACCACGTATTTTTCGAATTTGTGAGATACTTTATCAGAATCGGTTTTGTACGTGAGGGCTCTAACTCGATAGAGACAAGGTAAAAAGATAGGGTTTCTTTGTGGCTACTTAGCTTCGATAGTATCGATAGTGGGCAATCGATTTTCTGAAGGATCCCAGTTCTTTATCTCATGAAGCTCGTCCCCTAGAAACGAGGGATTGTGTATGAGTATTAGCCCCCCCCCCTTTTTACTCACAAATCTGTCTGTTAATAGGCTTCTATATTTTTATTTATTATACTCCACACTTTCTATTAGAGACAAAAGTGGTATTATGGGCACCCTTAATATTTAAAAAATACCCAAAAACATGGGGGAGCACTGGTTTCGGTCTCAGTTGCTTGTTTTTTTTATCGTTTATTGAGGTTTAAAGGCATAAAACCCTAAGGTCATCAATGCCTTTGTCTATTTATTTGTCTTTGTTAACTGATACCAAAATCTTGTTTAGGTACCTTTTAATATTAATTTCTCCATCACACAATTTTTCTCGTAGGGGAGAGCGGGGTTGGTTGGCATAGGGGATAGGTTAGCCATTGGCTTATAGTTTCCGTCACACCTGTTGTGAAGGCCCCACCATTGTACCATGTGACCCGCTCGACCTCGGGAGTCTTGTCCTGAGTTTTCAATCCGATGCTAACAGTGTAGCGAAGAGTGTGCATTGACTGATTTTACAACATGTAAGTAAATTTTTATATTTACAGTAAATTTGGTTTAAAGGCATGACAAAACATTTGACTCCGACTCTGTTCACATAGCCCCAAACTCCTTTGGAAAACCTAACCTTTCGATTAACCAGTTTCTTGTTTGATTGTTCTCCCCTGTCCTGGCAGCCATCTTTCATATGATCTCTCCTGTGGGGTTAGTTGGCTCTCTTCAACTGGGGTTTGTTTGCGCAGTAGCAATTCACAAAAGCAAGGTAAACATAAACAAAGGTGAAACTACCAGTTGTCTTTAGTTCCAGCAAGGAGGATGAAAGCAATTTTTCTTATGCAGTAACTGACGACAGTCTAAACTTCTATCTTCTTCTATTGTCATTCTATTTTCCCTTAAAAGCTGTTAAAAACCGATTCAAAATTATTATACCATTATAGTGCAGCTTTTAATAACAACAATATGTGTCAGGCAGTACTTGAATGAGATGGCTAACCAACCCCACCTTCTAGGCCAACCAGCCCCACATAGGGGGTTAATTGGCATACTTTGGATTGACGAATTCTTCAATTTTCTATGATGTTATTATTAAATATTATGTGTTGAAAAAATACTTGAAGTACTCTAATACTTGGGGTTTACTCTGGTATCAACCATATTGGGATCATATTAACAGGAATGACTCAACAATCAAAAAAGTGAAAACTGTTGCCAACCAACCCCGCTCTCCCCTACTTTTTAATAATTTAAATTCATGGCACTATCTATATTATAAATTAAGTATAATTAAATATTTAATTTAGACTATTTATACTATTGTATTTTTATTATGTATTATTAATTATTTGTAATATGAAGGGAAGTGAGAGACAAAAAAAAAAAAAAAAAAAAAATTTAAATTTTTTTTTATAAATCTGTTTCCTTTAAGAATTTCACTGCAACCTTGTCCTCATTGTTACCAAGTGCATCCGAAATATTTCTTGTCACACCGAACTTGGCTAACCTGGTGGTGAAGAAAAAGCACTCTTGTATGTTTTACCGTTTAAGTGTCGTCGCAATACTGACACTTTGGGGGTGGCTGTTTTACTATAACATGTATGTGGGTAAGGTTGGTTATGCCCTATTCTTAGTCTGGTTATAGCAACCTCCTCTCTTCTATTTGAGCGGTTTGAGGTATTCCACGGGGTCACTGATTTTTTTATGGTTTTTAATTCGATCTCAGTTGCATTCAGTGAGTTGTCATGCGTTTTATGTTAATAACACTACAAAAATTTCAAAATTTCAGTATTCATCCTGATTTTACAACCATTGGAGGGTTTTAACGCATGATGATAGTCATACAGTTTAGTTTTTCACATTATTAGGATTAAACCTGGGTCATCTGTAACAATTTTACCAGTCATTGTCCTCTTAAAACGACGTGGGTGGTAATTTTGGCATTCTTTGTGCTGGTATGATGGGTCCCCTTTTTAGGATGCCCGTATAACAACCTTTCAATTTTTTTTTTCTTCTGTTTTTTTACAGAGTACGACGAAAAACACTAAATCTACCTCACTACTATTGTTTTTTGCATTAATGAGCACTGGGGGAACATTTGTGCAACTAATGACTATTTCTCCTCGAAAAAATATGTTTTCATTTTGTAAACATAAATTTCGCTCTTTTGTGTAAAATACGAGAAAAAAATTATATATAATCTATCATTACCTTTCTCTCTTTACCACAAAGACCTGGTTTTAAATAGAGTATGTATGTGACACCTATCTTCTAAAATAGTACTCCTAACTTTTCCATTGAATATAACTTGCTTTCTTCGGGAAACTAGTTTGCTTTGAGCCCAATGGAGCGTATCCTGGAAAGACTTGCTGTTTAGGGTTCAAGGACTCAGCGCTGCTGGCCATTCCATTTATGTTGACCTGCCGCAGCTGTTGATATTGCCCAGCATTATCTATCATCGGATTGATATTTTCGCACGCAAACTGGGATAAAGGCATGTCTAAATGTTTCCGGGAGCTGTGTCGTGTAAGGAACATAGTGAAATATATATTCGAACGGAAAATTTTTGATTATTTCCACCTCTTCCATCCCATTCTATCCTTTACCTTCTATTTTTAACTCTTTACACTCGAGGTCTCCGTAGCGGAGCCATTTAAAATTTTTTCTCAAACTCGAGGGCTCCGCTACGGAGACAATGCAAATAATTTTCAGTTTTTAACATATAAGAACATAAACAAATCGTAAAAACTATTTATAGGATATTTCGCTTTTGGTGATAAATGACGGTCGCGGCTCGCGGTGTTTTTCATTATTTTTATAGTACGTTAATCTTTTAACATCGGCTTGTGGTTTTAATTAATTATCAAAAATTTTACACAACTTTTAGGCCTAGGCATTTTTATAAAATTATAAAAAAAGATATATAAAATTTAAAAAAAAAATTTTTTTTGTAACTATGTGTTCTTGAAGCTTCACAAACACATATAGCCTAAATTTCATTACAATTCCTTACTTGGTTCTAAAATTTTACTGTATAATAGTACGTTTTCGCGAATAAGTTGCGTCGTGTTGCCAGTAGGTAACGTCCGCCGAGTGCAAAGGTTTAAATTACACTAGATATCGTAAATATTCTTTGAAGTTGGTATCTTAACCTCTGAAACCGATCGTTGGGTGTACCTTAAACGAAAGACTCATAAAAAATCCTGATTTTGAAATATTTGGCACATATTTTGCGTTTCAAGATTCACGATACATTTGTGACAACAGAAGTCATAATGATAACTTTCAAAGTTGAAATGTCCATCACGGTTTAATTAAGTAAGGTGCGATTTTTTGTTCTTATATCGAAATACTCCGTTTTTGTATTAAGAGTGTTAGTATATTAAGCTTATCAAAGAAGTTATAAGACTCTATCGTTAAAGTTTACAATAAAATATACCTTTGTTGAATTAGCTTTAAAATTTAGATATGTTACTGGTGAGCAAAAGCTCTGATTGGAGAATCGGATTATTAGAATGGTTTTTAACAGTAGGCAGACTCACATTGACTAACAAAGTATTTAAATTAAGTAAGGTTTGAGTTAAGCCCAGTTTAAGTCTGCCAATGAAGGCATGCATGCTTTCACAGAGCGAAATCACCAGGTGGCCAGGCTTGTTTGTGTCACCTCGAAGTCAAGCAATATTATTCTAGTCAAACACTCGATCCTAAAATCTATTCATTCATCTTCTCGTAGAAAAGAGTAATATTAAAATAAAATATAAAAATAGGAACTTGGAAACTTGGAATTGTAAAACATATGGATGGGTGTTAAGGCTACGATGAGAAATACCTAAAGAACCAAAAAAACAAATAAACTTATTTAATTATTTATAACTCTTTACCAGGGTCTTTTTTACTTTCCCCAACACCAGTTACTTATTTCTAAAGGAGTGATTAATCTTAATATTAAAATAATACTAGTGAAGAACAGATGATTAAAGTAACAAGCTTAAAATTTAAACAAAAATGATAGTTTAATATTTAATTCGTTAATTTATTCCTTTAGAGGTCCATAATGCCTTTTTTTTTTTTTTTTTTTTTTTTTAAATACAATCAAATATATCCTCTTTCTTGAGTCTTCTTCATTAAACAAACTCAGATAGGTACGAGTCTAGAAGGAATATTCTTGTTTCACATTCAATTGTGTTCCTTCTTTTAGCGCTTTTATTGATTTATTATTTCGAACCTTTGAAATGTCTAAAATGCCACTTCTTCTGATTAAATAACACGACTCAGTTGTATCAGATTTATTTTTAACAAAAACATCTTCAACGTTTCTTAAAATCTAGGAGGTTATAGGTAGCTCCTTCTTGTATATATTTTTTTCTTTTAAAATAGACTTATAGAAATACTTAATGTTATTAAGTGACGGTTTGATAAATCGCAAACAATATCAAAAAGTAACTCGTAAAGTAAAAAAGACCCCTTTACTATAATAGGAATTATAGGGTTTCTATAAGCTTTAGCACTTTAAATGATCTTGATTATAGATTTGCTATGCTATGAGTATCGAGGATGGTGCACACGATTGATAATTCGAGTCCTAACAGAATCCGATGTTACAGTTTGTGTCAACAAGA
Source organism: Aelia acuminata (assembly GCA_911387785.2). Taxonomy (NCBI): domain Eukaryota; kingdom Metazoa; phylum Arthropoda; class Insecta; order Hemiptera; family Pentatomidae; genus Aelia; species Aelia acuminata. The sequence goes on from OU426980.1 coordinate 34,010,623, forward strand.
AATGTTGAGCTTTCGCATTAAGGCAGCAGACCATAACGTACCATCCGACACAGATTAGAGCGCCCAATGCGGTCTGATTATTGACTGAAGTTCAACAGCAATATCTCATTAGTTTTCCTCATCATACCTCTCTCTGAATGATTCTGAGGGAACTTAGCTAATTTATAATTCTGGATAAGGATTATCCAGAAATTAATGCCCATAAAGCTTTTAAAATATAGAAAATAAAAAATAAATTATCTTAACTGTAATTTTTTTGCCGGTTGTCATAAATGTATGTTGTACCATATTTTTGATCTTTCCAATTTCGTTGAGGTTGTCAGCGACTGCCGATTTGCTGACAGGGGGAGATCTCTGAAAGTTCTTGAACAGAGCTAATGATATATGTAATTATATTTTAACTTCTTATCTGGTAAGAATAAATCGTGTTCCACTGGAAACACAAATGCTATCGTATCTTATGAGAATTAAAACAGATTTGTTTATAGTAAATAAATGTTGATGATTTTATGTGTAAACATGCTTTAGTGCCAGATAACATTATAAATTTCCAAACTCCATACTGTAAGAGTATATGAAACTTCAAAATCAAAATCTATTAGCTATTTATTGATATTTAAGCATTAATGTTAGTAAAATTCTAAAAGTACCAAGCCATTTAGGGGAAAACATTTGAGGATTTATTGTTAAAACAGAAAACAAGGAAAAATATAGAACAGTCCAAACAGAAGAAACCAGCTGTAAACTCTAGAGAGCACTTAGATCTCCCACTTGCAGAGAGAAGATGGTTATTTCCTTGTTTCCTCAGACAATATCTTCTTGGTGCATTCATATTCCAGTTCTTGAGGACAAATAAATCTTCCTATATTATTGACCAAATCACTCTGAGTTCTTCCAAGATCCCCTTATATACAATTTCCATACTTCAGGACAGCTTTATTTGAAAAATCCTTTATTATTTCTGATCTTCTTCGTTCAAGAATTCCTTTCCAGTCTCTATTCCGAAAACTGTTCCACCTACCTTTTTTTTCTCCATCTCCTTAACTATCACATTTCTGCGCATTTAAAAATAAATTTCAAACTATATTTTTATTGTTATATTTTTTTTGTTTCTTGTTTGTTTGTTTAACGTTACTTTATGCCACTAAGGCTAATCGGACGATGCTACAGCGGGAGTCCTAAATTTTGCCTATCCAGGTATAATTAGGGTAGGGATCTTTAACGAGTACCTGACATCGTACTGGCTAGGGACCTCCATTTTACGTCCTATCCGAGGGACGGCATATACAAGGATTTTTTACTCCCATTGAAAAATCCTAAGGCCACCTCTGGACGCGAACCCGCGACATTTAGCATAGTAAGTTTCTATGTTAACCACTACACCACAGGTGACCACTTATTTTTTTGTTATTATTTGCGGTTAGATTATGTAGTGCGAGAAATCTCAAATTAGATATCATGATTTCTCTTCCATATGCACTCAAATAAGCGATTTTTGGGAAACATTATTATTTTCATAAACAATATAATATGACAATGAATTTGTATTAATCAAATACAATTGTTTTAATTAATCATTGTACATACCTAATAAGGGCTTAATTGAAGAAAGAATTTCAACAAAAATTTTATATGTTTGTATATGTATCCTTAGGAACATCAAAATATTTGCCACCTGTTTTCTCGATAGGTCGATTTTGGAAATTAAAAATGGAAAGATAGTTGCAGCTGTCATCCTAAATACATATACCCCGTCTTTCCATATTCTAAGATACAAATTTTGGACCGCTGCTATGCGTCGACGTTACCATAGCGATGGTAAAGTCGACGCATAGCAAAATATTGAAAATTTCGTTTTATTTAAGCTTTACCCCGAACTGACCCCCGGCTGATAAGAGGCTTATAGGAAGTTTATTCCTAGTGAATAAGTGCATTTGAAATGAAGTTTTCGTTAAATCTGTTGTAATCGGTCGGTGAAAACCCTTATATATCATTACTGATGAGACCTTCAGTTAGTTTAATTACTGTAATCATTAGCCATTATTTCGGTATATTTGACGAAATTTCAACGCTTAATAATGAAAACCTGATTTTTTAGAAATCCCGTTTAAACTTTAAAAAAACGTAACCTGGAAAGTAAGGTAATTCGACCTAACCACTTATTCACTACGATAATAGATATATGCTCTAATGCTGTACTATATATATTTTGTAGCGTTTATTGACATTGAAAATGGTCCTCATTTTTATTCTTGGTTGACTAAATATCGCACAATAAAATTTTGATTACATAATATTCAATGCAAAGGTAAGGGGACTACGCTTTATCGCTGATAAGAAGGATTTACAACCCTGCGATCTTTTAAATTTAATTTACTCTAATTTGTTTAACGAGGTGATTTTTTATATTCTCGCATGCTGATGCATTCATGAAACAATTTTTAAAAGAAATATAATTTTGCGATTATTTTCAGATTTATTGAGCTATCAGTTATACCCTTTAATAGCCGTTTCGATATTCATGCGAAAGGCGTTCTCCCTCGTGTTCTGGGCCACTCGAGATCCGCGGACGGTATTTAGAAGACTATAAAAATCATCGTAGTAATAAAGTTTATTGCATCTAAACTATTAGCGGTGAGGATAGGAAGCGGTGAGTATTCCATTAATTAGGTTTTGGAAACCGGTTGTAATCTCCTATCTGCAAACCGTTAGAGGCCATCACGGCCTCCTCTCCACACGCTCTGGCCTCTGTTCCAAAATGAAAAATAACCGCCATTTAATGTCTTCAGTTTTTTTTTTTTTTTTTTTTTTTTTTTTTTTTTTTTTTTTTTTTTTTTTTTAACAACAAAAAAACCTCTTGATATGTAATTAAACTGTTCAACTAAATTTCATTTTTTTGTTCGCCTTGTGAATGAAATGGTTATTTTCATAAGAATTTAATACCTTTGAGTACACACATGAAGTAAGTTCTTCGTAACGAAGGCAATTGAATTACCATATATATATATGGACTCAAGAAGACAAGGGGTATTACATTTTTCCCACTTTGAGCAGGTAATCAAAGTTTAAGTTTAAAAAAATATTTTTATGTGGGTTTTAAATTCTGAAACCTCAACCAGGTCTTCGACTTCCCATATCAGTTCTAACTTTTTTAAATATTGTCAGTTATATGGATTTTGTAATTTATTTTTATTAAAACAACGAAGTCGGGTTAGTTGCACTATTTATAAATCAAAAAAAGCTGGACCGATTTTTATGATCTTTGATTTGGTGGATTTGTGTCAATCCCGCACCCTTGCCTAGCAGGAAATGCAATAAAACATCGGAAATGCTAAGGAGGGGGGAATCTGTTAACTTCTTTATTACCTGTTTCGACGAAATTTGAAACACATTTCGTTCCCGGGTGTTGTAGTAGTATAAACTTCAATATATCACACATAGATTTTATCATAGATAGGTTTAGGATGGGAGAGGGGGGGGGGTAAAATTATTGATTATTTTATCGGATTTCAATGTATTTTGACATAATAGTTTACCACAATTATTTATTTAAACTTATCACTGTCATTGAATTCATTTAGATGTCTTTACCTTTGAAAAGAGTATCATTTACTACTATATTCCGCCTCCACCTCGATGTTTTACTTTCACTGACCTATTTATGAAATATATAGTAAGGGAAAGTATTGCGATCGTGAAAAATTTCGACTTCCGGTTTTCAACGGAAATACACGTTTTAGGGGTCCCCTGAGTCTAATAAACCAAGTCCCTGAAATGGTCTCTGTGTTAGTGAACAGACAAGCTCAAAAACTATAAACCGTACGAACCTGTAATTGGGTATTTGGTATATGTATATGCTCGCGATGTGACCGCACAAATATCATCAAAATTGCTCAAACGGAGGGGGTACTTTATTTCATAACTTTTTATCCCATTTTTATGGTTTTTTCGATTTTCTCATAAATAGCTTTAACGATTATGATTAAATTCGTCATGTTTAATGAGAATCAAGTATTCTTTAATGTCAGGTAAGCTTTATCATTATCGAAATGTTCTGAGGGAGCTTAAATGGGGAAGGGGCTTTTTTTGTTTTCCTATAAAGTACCTTTGTTTTTGTTTATATCGAGAAATTATCTGTCTCTCGTTTCGCCTAAAAATAAGAAATGGCTAAATATGAAATATAAAAAAAAAAAAATCCTGTGAATATATACAGGAAAAAAAAAGAAAAATAATCCGTCAACTCATAAAACACGTTGAGCCCACGCCATGCCTTTAATGACAGACGATTGTTTATAATTAAAGATGTTCTGTTTATTTAATGGAAATTTGTCACTTGGAGAAATGGCATTTAACAACAGGCGTCAATTGCTTGAATATAAGTGAATTTGGTAAGTGAAAGTTGTGTGTTGCGCGCATCGCACCAGTTTTTTTTTTTAATTTCACATATTGTTAGACCATCTTGTAATCTAAGGTCCACATATAATGTAACGAATTCATTTCTCGTTAAATAATGAATAAAATTTTAGGATGCATTTGCCACAAGCTCAGAAGACATGTTGCTTTAAGTTTCACGCGAACACTGCGGAGCACTTGAGAAAGGCCATGTTCGCAAACCCCGTCTCCTTACACGGTGTTACTGGATTGTTACAAGAGTGCCATTGGTTCGCGAACATATTGGATACCATTGGAGGATCCAGGGGAAGGGTTGTGGGGGCTCCAGACTCCCCCCTTCCTTTGGAAAAATATTTTTCATTTCAGGATAGAATTTAACTTAACTAAAAGTAAAAGTAAGGAAGTTAGGTAAAGAACAAATAATATGCAGAACAAGTAGACCTTTAGTTGTGGGAAAGTAACATAAAGGTAAAAATACTGATGGCAGATCCAGGGGAAAGGCTGTGGGGTTGCAACCCCCCCCTTTGGGACCTCAGCCCCCCTTCCCCACAACCGGCTGGATACCCGGCTTTAAGCTGCGAATTTCTATAGTTTTGCGAATTGAAAATTTCTTCAGGGTGGTATGTAGCTAATCTTTTGATCACAATATAACTCAACATGGACACATACTTGTTTATACTATTAAAAAAAAAAAAAATATCCCCCAATGATTGAATTTGAATTTATTATGATAAAAAACAACAAAAATACAAAAAGTTTATACCATAGCTACATAAATTAATTTGAAAATCTAGTCTCGTTACGTCGACATTATATTAAAATAAGAGCAATTTTTTTTTTGTGAAATTATAATTAAATTATTGATATCAGACTTAAACATTATTGACTATGTGAACATAATCCGGAGATCCGAATGACCGATTGCCTGATAAACTACCTCCTATTGTATATCAAATGTTATCTTCAACAATCATTAAACAATGAAAATTCATATTGGAGCTTTGTAGGCCATAAATATTTCAATTGAGACAAATATTGTAGCTTAAATAAAATATTTCAACTTAAGGATTGATGTTTTAACTAATTAGATTAGATATGATGCTATAAATAAAATAATAACTCATTTCATTCAATAATGTTATAAACACTACTTCATTTAATAAAGTTATGCAATATTTATTACTGAAGAGCGAGCGTAGGGAGCGGGAGTCAAAAGTTATAATATATATATTAACCAATCTATATTTCTATATAGATACATATCTATCTAAAATGACGCGATAAGAGTCCCCTTAAATATCGGTAAAATAACCTCCTCTTTTGGAATAATTCTTAATGTTTTTCAATGTTTTTCAAATTCATTCTTAATGTTTTTTTTGTTCACAGCATGAAAATGCTGTGAATGTTATAATTCACAGCATTTTCTTCATTGTTAATTTTTCTAAAAATATCTTTTAATGTATTAATCTATCCTTGCAATCCAAAATCCTTCGTAAAATCCTTAACGCTCCTTATTTCGTCACAAATAAACTCATCCATAAAGACCTTAACGTTTCATATGTCGCCGATTTAGCCCGTTCCCGATACCAATCCTTTTACAATAAACTCCCAGATCATCCGAACCCTCTTGTTTCCAGCCTCGCTTCCTCCTCTATCCCAGACAATCCCCCTAGGCGTCTGAAAAGAAGATGGCCTCGGGACCTTCTATGTTAAGTGTATTAGTTGAGTACTACCAATGGGTAGCTTCTCTTCATGCTGTTCCTGCCATTTTCTTTTCGATTGTGATCTCATTTACTGGATGTATTATATGTAAATACAGTTGTAAATTTCAATAATAATAATAAAAAAAAAAAAAAATGTATTAATCTTACAGTGGATAATGTGAACACGAGACAACTAACTAGGTTACTGAGTAGTTTACTTGGATTAGACAAGCATATAATCGATCTTTCTCAAGCAATTTCGATGTGGCAGCTATAACCGATAAGTACCGTCCATTGCATTGCTTCTCAATTATGCTCCGAATTTCGTTCCATAATTTAACCGTGTTAACATGCATTTATACAGATTTATTTGTACTATTAATTAGTGAAAGCAAATTGTTCAAACAACATTATTTTAAAGCATGATAAGCTAACCTAGATATTTTATATAAATTTATAAATTGGGTTTAGACATAAATCCAATTTGGGATATTTGGGAATCGACGCCAAACAGCAAAGAATATTTGGGAAAATTCCTCTATAGTTACAGACATTGCAACTCTACGGTAATAACTTAATTTTTATTATTTTTATTCATATTAATAAAAATTTAAGATTTTTATTCTTTCATATTTTTCTCATTTTTTGTTTCATATTTGTGTAAATATAAAATCGTATGTATGGATACTATTTATGACTAAAGATAAAGGAATGTTCAACATACTTTTTAAGACTACGGTTAAGCTTGTATTATTTTCTTACTAATAATAATAAGTACAATACGAATTAAGAGATAACTGAAGAACACCCAAAATGTTTATACATAATCATTAAATTGTAATCACTATAATAATAGTATGATGATTATAAATATCGAATTATTATGACGTACTTAGCATTTAATCTTTGTTCAATTCTTATTCATCTTCAACGGATCCAGGGCGTCTATTTTTTTCAGGTTTGATATAAATAAACAGATAGATATAAAATAAATAAAAAAATTGATATATCTTATTGATAAGTATGCAGTTTATGTAAGAGCATAATGAATATGAGGAGCATAAAAAAAAAAAAATTAAGATCGATCCAGGGCGTCTGAAAAAAAATGGTTTGATATAAATACAGGCTAATTTACAATAATTATTTATTTTACCTGTATTTACTTATAAAATTTTTTAAATTAATCCGAAAAAAAATATAATTATCCATAATAACCAGTCTGTTATATTCAGCGAGCTTACTTTTTCATGCTTATGTTTATTTAAGAAAATTATTTAATATCTCAAGTAATAGGCGATTTAATTTAATTTTAATGTATAAAAAAAAAAATAAATCGCCTGTCACTTGGTACAGGCAGAGCTATCTGTAGGATTCGGATGGTACTAATCCAACTCTATCGGAGGCAACCAATACTGGATCATTGCGGGCTGTCACCTTACAATGTCATTTCCTTCGTATCATATTAATGTATATCTGGTTTATACATTTGCATGTTTTAGCATGTATATAGCGCTATATATATGTATGTAGCATATATATAGCGTAGATTATCCGGACTATTTAATTGACCCAATCGTAGAAAAGTAAATTTGGAACGAGGTAAAAATATAATAGAATATAAATAATGTACTGTTATAACACTTTTTTCTAACTTAATTTTTATCTTCTTAAACAACCGATGGAATCAACAAACCAAACTCCGAAAAACACGAAATCACTTTTTACTTTTGTTACATAAACTGGTACTTAAAATGGAACTCTCTTGTGACGTCCGAAGATAGACTAGGGAAATAAATTAAGTGAATAGAAAGAATCAAACAATTTTGAGGAAAATCAATAAAGTATAATAAATGAAATAATAAAACCATCAAGTAAATTTAAAAAAAAACTCATAGTTAAGAATCTTTACTCAAATCAAACTGAAAATAAAATAAATATATTATATTTTCATACAGTATTGTTCATAAGAATTTTTTTAATGCCTATTATAAACAAATGAAATTTACGCTCAATATTGAGGAAACAGAAATGTGACAATTACGTAAAACTACGAGGGGTGATCAAGAAGTTCCAGGACTGTTGAGATTGCGCGGCAATGGAGTGTCATAGAGCAGTGCGGTTGGCAGCATTGTTTAGCGTGACTCTTCCTGAGCTCAGCTGTTTATTCAGTTTGTTGATAACCTTCTTCATTGCAAAGTTACTGCTGTTTTCGTAAAAAAAAGTTTTTTGTGTTCGGTGATTTTGTGAAATGACTCTGAAGAAGTCAAAAGAAGTCTGAACTCTGTGTTCTTTCTGCTGCTCAGTCAACAGTCTCGGAACAAACTTTGCAGCCACCCTTCTCATCTGCAAATTTTCTGTTAAAATCTGTTGACACGAACCAAATGAAATGTTCAATTCTTCAGCCATCTCACGAATGGTTAGTCGACGATTAGAACGCACGAGACTGTTCAATCTTGCAACATGATATGATCGTCGTCAGTCGAAGTTGATGGGCGCCCTGAACGAGAATCATCTTCACACGATGTCCGGCCTTCCTTGAACCTTTTGTACCACTAATGACACCTTGACCGACTCAGACATTCATCACCGAAAGCCACTTGCAACATTTGAAAAGTTTCAGTAAACATTTTACCCAACTTCACACAAAACTTTACGCAAACGCGTTGCTCTTCCTTTACATTCATTTCACAAAATCGCCGAACACAAAAAACTTTTTTTTACGAAAACAGCAGTAACTTTGCAATGAAGAAGGTTATCAACAAACTGAATAAACAGCTGAGCTCAGGAAGAGTCATGCTAAACAATGCTGCCAACCGCACTGCTCTATGACACTCCATTGCCGCGCAATCTCAACAGTCCTGGAACTTTTTGATCACCCCTCGTATATCTATATAATGTGAAAAAAAAAATACGAATTTTCAAATTCAATTAATCTCAATATATATATATATATATTCCAGATAATTGACTGTCTGGCTACCCGATAGTCGAGGACTATTTTTTTTTTTAATTTGTTAAATGAAATTGAGTTTATATTTTTATGAATAAACATGAAAACACATAAGTGTTTAAGTTTTAACACTTTGTAGGCGAGACCTTAATTAATAAATTAAAACATTGAGATCTTTGCTAAGTGTGATGTGAAAGCCCAACGTTTTCAATCACATTTTTGTCAAATCTAATATTTTGGACTTAACACACTCTATCTAAACTATAAGCGCTGAAATGATGTAGGATGATTGAATTTTTATTCCTATTTACATGAAAATTGAGATATGGATGAATTCTTATTTGTCTTCATAAATTCAAATATGCCTTTGCCTAATTCTGGTCTGGGTCACTCTTGTGTATGTTAAGTGTGAATTTTAGTTTTTCAAATATAGGCTTCCTGTTTTCTATTGGTTCAGTTTTTATTTATTTGTAAATAACTAAGGAATAATGGTTTAGAAACTACTCCCCTTAGGTATGTCGACGTATAATATTGTTAATAAATACTTTTTTTTTTGTTAAAAAAGAAATTAACGGAGTTACATAGATAATAACATTTATTTTATCAATCATTAGTTTAGCCAAACAATGCACTAAAAATTGATTAATACAATAAAAGGAAAAATAGTACAATGAGTTAGCGAACGCTTTGAAGGATTCGTACGAAGACAATTGAAATGCTTGGCGTGTCCCAGACTGCTAATGAGACAGCTCATAGAACAATTGAACAAATTTCTATAGCATCTAATTTTATCTACCGCCCATCTTTGACATGGTTTCACGTTGTCAATTGTTTCCTCTTCAATAGACAGTATCAAATCCGATTGGAGAGGGTGAATTCAAAGACGGATATGCCCTATGCGTAGCAAACTCAGATTACATTACACCCCATCACAAAATCACAAACTATAAACTTCAAAATGAACTATTCTTTAAACATTACCGTCCTTTTTTTTAAACACTAATTTTTTTTAAATTAAAAATTACCGAATTAAACAGCCCACTGATGAGAAATACTTATGAAAAAATGCTTTCACATAGAATATAGAGGACATACAGAAATGCTCTCTTTTTTTTTAAATGCCCCTCATATTTATTATGCACTTACATAAACTGAATACTTATCAATTAAGCTCGGAATTCCGTGCAGTAAAAATTTGAAAACGTGCAATCAAAACTTCAAAACGTGCATTAAAAACTTCAAAACGTGCAAAAACATGCAATAAAAATGTATTGCTTAAAAATCAGGCATTTATTATTTTTGTGAACAAAAAATAGCTACTTTGGAAAAATTAGTAACGGAGAGTAAATTAAAATAGAAACTCTTTTATTTTTACAGATTATTTTTATAATATTGGTTTTGGTATACTCACTGAATTTTGGATCTTTTGTATAATACTATTGATATATTTTTGAAAAAATTCCGGTAAAAAAATCGGGACATAAAATATTTAATTAAAATAGTAATAGCAAGATGTGAAATACAGAGTAAAATACTCCCATGTGAGCTGTAATTACATATATTGGAAATAGGAAGATCTTAAAAAAGGAAACATACTAATCAAATTATGGAATCACTAGATGCAATATCCGGTGCGTAGTAGGCTTATTTTTAAATCACTCTGGTTACACGCAAAACCCCTGTTACCGTTCTAGGGTTAAAAAAAAGTTAGGTACTTACTTGTGCTACAGCGGGTATCAATTTTGATTTCCTCTCACATCCAATTTTTTTCACAAGATTTATAGACACTGAACCCTCATTTCTGGGAAATCGGAGGTTTGTGTTGGTTACCATCTTCCAAGTTTTCTATGATATTCATATTTATCTTTCCACTATTGTTTTGACGTGTATTAAAGAAAATTACATTTTCTACAAAATATAAAGTGATGCAATTTCGTGCAGTAAACCCCAAAATCTGCAATTTCGTGCAGTATAAAACTTCATTAAAACATCCCATTAGGCTTGATTCGGATAAGTAACTTGATCAATCGAGCTCTACTTATCAATTAGATATAATATCAATTTTTTCCCATTTAAATGGAACTGTTTAGCGATATAATTTCTATTAATTTATTTTGCTTAAAATATTTTTTTTTTTTACCTATGCACGTGTGCTTTTGATTAGACGATTAAAATACACCCCTTTATCTTCATGCTATACAAACTCGTTAAAATCTTTACAATGCTGTTCATTTATACTTCAATTGATACGGCCTTTTGTTAAAATAAGAATTAGGTTATTACTTAGTCTTTTAAATAATTAAATATGCTGATGGTTTGTAACTCCGATTTGTCCAGACTCCCTTAGATACGTTGTACAATTCAGCTAATAATTATTAACTATAATTATAATAATGGTTATCTATCCAACTACTTTATTGCTATCATATTTGTTAATAATATTGCTATTATTTTCAGGATTAGTTAATCAGGATTTTTAATTATTTTTTGTACAATAAATCGTATGATCACGAGGATATGATATCCCAAATAATGGATATATTAATTACGATTATTATAAGATTAATATTTAAAAATAAATTATTTTATGTACATTTACCCACCAACAATCTCATAGCTTAAGGCAGAAGGATTTTTATTTTGAGAACCCGATTTGGCCGACATGAAGTACCGCACTCAAAATTAGCATGATGGTGGAATGTTGTAATTCCATCAGCGGGAAATCTGCACTCCGGTTCATGGAAATATCCTTCACAAGAATAGGATACCCCGTAGATACCCTGGTCTCAGCTGGCTAAATCCCTCTGGGAAATGAGTTTTTGCAGAGATTTTCCGCGAAGGAGTTGGTTGAAATATTTTCTCGCTTCAATCAGTGAGGGACATCCGACGGGAAAGCTGTGGAAACAATTAAAACTTTTCAATTATTACCAAAGAAAATTATTACCTTTCTAATTTTAATGTTTTTAGAATTGAATAATTAATTATGTGTCCATTAAAAAATGAATTTAATTATGTTATTACTGAATATACATTTAATTAAAAATTATTAGGAAAAGTTATTAATCAAATAAATAAAGTGTTTTTTTTTTAAATTATCATTAAAAATCAACCATTACATTATAATATTTGTATAATGATGTTATTTATTTATGGTCTTTGGTTTAATAATTTTTAAATTATTTTATTAGAAGATAAAAGATTCGACCACGGCCGGGAATCGAACCCAGGTCCTCCGCATCAGGAGCGCCGCAATGTAGATGCGGAGGACCTGGGTTCGATTCCCGGCCGTGGTCGAATCTTTTATCTGCTAATAATATAATATTTGTACATTAAATTTAACTCGTGGCAATAAATCATTATATTTTTCAATTATAAGTTATTTTATTTATATAAGTTTATTTATATAAGTTAATTGTTATATTATTTATATAAGTTAATTGTTATATTGTTTATATAAGTTATAATATTATTTATAAAAGTTATATTATTTATATAAGTTAATTGTAATTCGTTAAGGGCTGTTACTATAGTTCGTTACCATGAGAGTTAGTTCTTTTTCTATTTACAATTTTTCAATTAGTTCCAAATTAAACTTTATGATTTTTATGTTTAATTATAAAAAATATGATCGTTTGATGTAATTCTCTCCTTTGTTTATATATATATATATATATATTGTTTATACACATACACACACACACACACACACACACACACACACACACACACACACAAGTATAAGTAGTATAATTTAAAAATGCTAAAGATCATTAAAAAAGGTTAATAAATAAAATTTATTTATTAAATTAATGACTTTTACTTAATTATTTTTTTATTTAAATGTTTAGTTCAATAAAAATATTATAAAAGACATTTTTTTATGGATACATCAAAAATGCATTACTAAATGGTTCGTTGCAACAGATTCTAAATGCATATTGTCGGCTATCGTCAACTCGGCCCCAACTAGCTCTGCTAATTAGGGAAATAATTAACGCGTGGTGGGAACATAAAATTAGGCCAAAAGCCGTAATATTATTCTGTGTTTCATCTCAGTGCGGGATTATAGGAAATAAAAGAGCAGACCAGGCTGCAAATATAATTAGAAAAATAGATGTTGCAAATATAATATGTCACATACAAAGATTGGCTTTACAATTTGAGGAAAAATCCTTTAAAATGTTAGGAAATGTATTGGATGAAGCAATCGTTAAACCAGAGTGCAGCAGATGGTCACATGCAATATAAAATCGAGAAGTGAAGAAATCATATCATGTTATCACAGTGAATTTACACATGTATAACTACTCAGAGATCTCGAAGCACCCATCAAAAGTGCCACAATAGAGATCAAATTGTTGAAGATCTATTACTAGATTGTTTCGAATATTATAATGCTTGAAAAAAGTTAACACTCGGAACAGATATAAAAGAGATATTAAATGTTGAAGAAGCTACATCCGTAACCTTATTTGAGTACCTATCAGTGAACTGCTACAACAGAATATGAAAAGAAAAAATCTGGTGCGTGCGCGCAACACACAACTTTCACTTACCAACTTACTTAAATTAGTAATTCATGTGTTTCGTTAATTGCCACTTCTCAAAGACACATTTTTCCAGATTAATTTCTTATTTTTTTTTCATTTGCTCTATAAAAAACACTATTTTTTACTTTCATTTTATTATTAAATAAAAGTTTTTACTTCTGATAATTCGGCAATGCAAGCATAATACTCCACGTCGTCTGATTTTATTTTTCTCTATGTATTTGTTGAAAAAATTCATTTACCATGAAACAAATAATTTCCATTAAATGAACAGAACGGCTTTAATTATGAACAATGGTCTGTCATTAAAGTCGTGCTCCGCCGCATGCATGTGCTCAACGTATTTTATGAGTTGACTGAATATTTTTCTTTTTACTTTCACTTACCTACATTTTGGGGTCCCCTGAGTCGAAATAACCAAGTCCCGCGAAATGGTCTGTGTGTGTGTGTGTGTGTGTGTTTCGAATATCTCGAAAAGTCGACTATAATGCCAGAATAGAGAAAATAATAAAGGAATTCGTGGATCATTCTCACTCAAAGATATAAAAACAAATCTTAGAAGAAGAATTCCATGAATTAACAAACAAAAACCTTAAATTAATTTTCTTTTTCAATAAATGAAAAAATTTCATAGCTTTTCCCCTTATTTTTATGAAAATATTCTATTAGTCTAAAGTAAATAAACCTCTTCATGTTTTCTAAAAATTTCTTATATGACCAGAAACATTTTTTTCAAGCAATATTGACCCGCGAAATACCCACGCCAACTCCCAAATTTTGTAATAAATTAGTAATCTCGCTTCTTTGAAACCCGCAATTTATATGAAATACTAAAAGAGAACATAGTAGACCTCAAGAGCGAATGAAATAAAATTATATGGACCAATTACAAAAGAAATAAACGAAAAACGCTTAAGCTTCAAATCTACAATTAATACAAAAGGCTACTTTATGACGTTATTAAGACATAGCAATTTGGAATTAAACGGAGTTGAACTTTACGCTCCAAGCACAAAAACCATAAAATTCTTCTCGAATCCAAACCTTAAAGTATAAAATCCTTTTTTTTTTTACATATCAAATCATCCATCAAGACCTCGAAATGTTCCATATGTCTCCGATTTCGCCATATCCAGATATCTATCGTTCCATATCCATCCGAGCCCACTTGTTTTCAATTTTTCCTTCGTTCTCTGTTTCTGGTAATCATCCTGGACGTCTCAATGGCCTCGAGAGATTTGAGTTCTAACAGTTGCTAGTTTCTCTAAAAGCCTTTCCATGCCTTTTTCTTTGTTAAACAGATGAGAAGATAATTTTCAATAGAGATGCGACATCGAACTAAAACATCCATGTTTTTCGGCATCGATGATTTTTAATATATATATATATTCTTAAAAAATGAACATATTAGTGCCCAAACGTATTTAAATCTATATTTAAGAGTAAAACACGTTGTTTTTTTATCAATTATGAATAAAAACATCGATGACCCAAACATATTGATACACCGATGTCGCTTCCCTAGTATGTACAGAGAATCGTATTTCTGGTGAATATTTTTAAAGATTTTTCCAACAGCTGCATTAAATAAGTAGTTTAAATCATTCATGTTTGGGCAAAAGGGGTTAAGTCATAACAAATTTTTTTTGTATCGTCTTCTTAAAATTTGTTAATTTACTATAGTTTATTCGTTATTCATAATTTATTACAGTCTCTGTTGAAAGAATATAGTTTCATTTATTATTATGGAATAAGGAAATACAATCAGAAAGAATTTATAATGATTTTAAATAGCTTGGTAAATCGTTGTTTAAGTTTCACATTTTGATGACTTCCCTTTTGCCCAAACACCAGTGAAATGATACTTCGGTTTTGCGTTTCATTTTTACTAACTTATTTGAAGTTGACATGTTACAGAAATAAGAAAGAGTATGTAGTAGAACAGAGGTAATATATCCTATATATTGTCAAATATCGATGTTAAAAATAGCTTTGTTTATGTCAAAACATCAAATTTTATTTTGATTTTTAATTGATTTTTAATATTGATGTTAACATCAAATTTTTTTTTATTGTCAATACGTAATGTTAAAACATATTTGTTTTTGTCAAAAAAATCTTTGTTTTTTTCAAAACATCGATTAAAAATATCCTTTATATTATATTTTATCGCCCCGATTTTCTTTTTAATTCAATTGAAGAATCCCAAGAAGAGGAGTTTTAAATTAATAACTTATCTTTGATTTTGTTAAAACATCAATGTTATAAAAAAATTATTATTATTAGTTTAAAATGAAAAAGTTTATTAACATGGCTCCAAGGGTAGAAGCTAACTATCGATGATGGAAATTGGATGAGGCCAAAAATAGGGGGGTAGGTGCGGGAATATTATTAAAAATCGGTGTAACCGCTCTGACCCACCCCCTTAACCCTATTTTCGGGCTTCAGATATCATACCTAGAAAGCATCGAAATTGAACGAGAACGGAGTGTTAGGCAGTCTAAAAATTGCTTATTAAATCGAAAGAGTATAAAGGACTAATTGAATCAAAATATTAAAAAAAAAAAAAATCGAGCGTAGCCACGGCTCCAAGGGTAGAAGCTAACTATCGGTGATGGAAATTGGATGAGGCCAAAAATAGGGGGGTAGGTGCATTTTTCTGCTCAAAATATTTTTTTTTTATTCTAACTAATAAGACTTTAAAAAAAAAAAATGTTTTTATCTGACCTTTTTAGGGTTCCTATACAGAAAATATGCCTCAATTCATGAAAAACTTAAAACAAAGAGCGTGCATTCACTGATTCCAAACACTTCTGAGGTTAAATTTTAAGTATTTTATTTTTCTTAACAGTTTTCATTCAATAAAAAAAAATAAAATAAAAAAAAAAAGTCAACTACTTTAAACATCCATGTTGACATCGATGCACAACCATCGTTGGTCACTAAACATCGGTTGCATGACTTCGATGGTTTGGTCAAAACATCGATGTTTTAGAAACATCGACATCAATGTCGCATCCCTACTTTCACACGGCAACCTTCGCAAAGTTCTGTTAATATATAAAATATGACTGTCAACATTTTTTACGAATCGTTATTGGCTAGTGACTGAGCTGTGGGAGGGGGGAGTGTGTTCAGTGGATCCTCATTAGGCTAGGTCAGTCAGTTCCTGAGTCGTTCATTAACAATTCATTAACCGTTTTCCTCTTCCAGTTTCCACGAGCCGTTATCGAGATCCAGGAAGTGGGAAAGTGCTCCTCTGGGATTCTTCCGTTCCATTTATACGTTTTACGAGAATATGAAGCTCACTGACTGGTTGACTACAAAAAAAAAAAAAAAAATGAGTTTAGTTGTAGATTATTTCCTTAGTATGTTCTAGATAGGTGGTTAATATCATAAAAATATTTTTTTTGATAGAGAGAAACACTTCATTCAAAAAGCAATGCTGCCAAACTCCATTGGGTTGCTCTTCTTACATAGCATACTGTACATCTGCATTAGCCTTTTTAAAAAAAAAAAAAAAAAAAAAAAAAACTTATTATAATAATCAATTTAATAAATGAATGCACGTATAATAATACATAGTTACATAAAAGACATTTTTAATTTTTCTTCATTTTCAATCTCCCCCCCCCCCCCCGCCCATTTCCCCTTTTATTTCTCTTGCTTGAGAATCTCTCTTCATTCTTGAAAATAGCATGGCAATCAATAAATATTATATTGATACAAATATTTATAATAGTATTAAAATCAAATTAAAATATCTACCATCATTGGAAAGTGCGGTCAGTAATTCATACAGTGGTGTAGCAAGAATAAATTTGGTCCCATTTTCTCTAGAACTTCGTAATTTCGTACGGGATTAGTTTGAATTTTTTTTATATAAATATTTTTTTAATGAGGTTATATAAACAATAATCGAGTTTTAGACTGAGCGATCATGCTTTTCGACGATACGTCGTAAATAAAAGTAAAAAGGTAATAAAACTTTCAGCATAAATATTACGTAAAAATGTCGAAGATATCTACCTAACCATCTTTAAAAATCTACCGCAGCACACATTTTTAACCTCCTCTTTATTTAAGTCGTAATTAATTTAAAATAAATTGTTGTATTTAAAACAAGGTTTAAATATATATTTAGTTTTTTGAGCTATTAATAAAATTTCAATTTTCATTAAATTGAAAACATTTAGATATACATAATTTTAGTTTTAAAGAACTTCAAAGATTTGGATTATCGGTCTTCTCCACCTCTGCTTTTCGTGAGTTACTACCGTATTCTAGTTAATATGAAGCTCTGCAGCATCTGAGTTGATTCTACACCTCCAGATCTACGTTAAACTAGTGAATCTGTAAAAATCCAGCTTCCAGGAGAGACAAAAGAACTATTTCTTACCGTTATTGTGATTCGGCGTCTGCCTTTCTTATTTTTGACATAATTTTTGATGATTTTTCGTTAAGGAATAATTTTCTTAAGCGGTCCCTAGACGATCAATATTTACTTAACACGTTAGGTGCGGCTGCGTATTTTAGGGGTATCCTGAATTGAACGGTATCGGTCCCCGGAGTCCGACTGCTGGGATGAGCCAGATACGATATCGGGCGTCGAGGTCCGATGGGAATGCTTTGACGAATGCGTTATCTCTTGATTAAAAGTAAATTAAATGAGCGTCTCAAGGGCAATATCTATTGGTAAAGAATGGAACTAGACGTAATAGGCGCAGGACAGGCCCCCGGGGACCGATATAGGATTTACGCCATTCTTTATCCAAAATCAGACCTCGGCGTCCGATTAAAAAAAAAAACAGAATTTCATCTGTTAGCAACATTTCCTGCACTAAAATGCATTAATCTCATTAAAAATCGACTAGTTCTGTAGAGTAGGAGCCTCGAAGAGTTCTGTAGGAGTAGGAGCCTCGATAATATGCAATGACAGGCAGCATCTTTTTTCCTTATCTGCTACTTGTAGCAACTTTACTGCGGAGATCGTCGCAATCCATAAAAGTTTAAATGTTATTCAGGCCACAAAGAAAACCATAGTTATTTGCACTGACTCACTTTCCGCTCTAATCTGTTTGAAAAATGTTTTCTCTTTAAATCCCATAATTCAAAATATCCTCATTTCAATAAAGTCGGGCGTGACAAACAATAGCACTGTATTCTTCGTATGGGTTCCAAGTCACTGCGGAATAGTTGGAAATGAATTAGCGGATCAGGCCGCCAAAAAAGCAATAAAAGATGGCATTCCTTATCTAGGGGTTCTAGCAGCGGACTTTTTATCCCTCATCAAGCAAAAAATGAAACAAAGATGGGAAAACAGGTGGTTAAATTTATCTGAAAATAAATTACTTGAAATTAAAAGAGAGGTGATCCCATGGAAGTCCTCTAAGAGGAGTAAGCGCAGAGAGGAAGTTATCTTGACGCGTCTTCGCATTGGTCATACGCGCTTGACACATGGACACCTAATGGCACGCGAAGACCCTACCAACTGTCAGGCTTGTGGATGTCCGCTGACAGTAAAGCATATTTTGACTGAATGCAGGGCCTGCGAAGAATACAGAGCACTCTTAGACTTACCAAATGACTTATACAGTATACTGCAAGACAACGTAACAGACAAACTGTACGACTTTCTAAAATTAACAGAATTATATAATAAGATATAAACCGAACATTGAATAAATGGCGATGATGACCCTAGTGGTTGACGCCTTATTAAAAAAAAAAAAAAAAAATCGACTAAATTGAGTGTTCGGATTTTCGGACATTTTCATGTGAAAATCAGCTGATAAGAAGGGAATGTAAGACATGGAACCCCGGGGACCGATGCCACA
This sequence comes from Aelia acuminata, assembly GCA_911387785.2. NCBI lineage: Eukaryota > Metazoa > Arthropoda > Insecta > Hemiptera > Pentatomidae > Aelia > Aelia acuminata. The sequence continues at coordinate 34,030,055 of OU426980.1, forward strand.
CCTAACGTGTTAAATATATTGAACTATATTTTATACAATATTATTATTGGCCAACCCACACGGTGCAATATTATTGCGAAGTCAACATGTGGAATAAGAAGACAGAAAGTTGTGTGGCTATAGCATTAGTTGTAACTTCGAAAAAGATGGAAAAAACTAAGCGCAGGTGGATGAAGGAATGGTTTAAAATAAGAAATAGGTACACTCATGAAAATCTGTTAAGTGAAGCAAGAATTAGTAAACCTAGTGACTTCGAAAATTTACTAGAAATAATCTGTACGGAATCCCTGTACTAAGTGCCCATTTGTCCCTCAAACAATATATCATTGATAACATTTTTCGCAAACATTTGTTGCTGCGATGTCATTTTCTCTACTGCCCAAGCTTAAATAATTTTAAGTCAGTTTGAGGTTGTTGAAGGTGTTGGCGTGCTAGCGATATTAATTCTTAGGACTCATCAAGTTTCTTCGCCTTCTTTTTTGGATGACCATTCTTGCGCTGTAAAAATTATACGTATTTCATTAGTATTACGCAATATCGGCAACAGGCGACGCAATGTTTACTAGAATTGCACAATAAAAATCAAACTGTTTTTGATTGACCCAATATATTGCACAATCTTCCTATGTGATATACAGACGCTCAATATTATTGTAAATTGTCAGTTATTGTGCAATATATTGACGTATATATTGATCGTCTAGAGGCCGCTTCAGGGTAATGGTCCCATTATTATTTATAATATTGCTATTATTTTCGAGTTTTCAATTAGGATTTGTAATTATTTTTACATTGCATACCAAGATAACCATGATCGCAATTATAAAAATGTAAAAGGGAGTAGAGCAATTGCGTTTTTGTGGCAAGTGCATTAGTCAGTTATTTATTTTTAAGTGCTTTTATTACATCAACTGCCATCTTTGGTATGAAGTGCAAAAATTTTATACCTTTTAACTTTAACCTACTACAGCACTACATTGCAAGATGAAGTGCACGCTTCATAGATTTAGATTTGGTGTAATATCGAAGGAGTTAAATATTTTCAAATTTCATCGCCTATATAAACACGTTTTCTGTCATTTGGGGAGCAAGCGGACTGGTTAAAGTTCTTTACAAATGCACTAACTCCAATAAATAATCAGTTCTTCGTAATGATTTTTAGAAGATTAATTTCCTCATTTTACTGGGATACGTGCTTAAATCGGACTTAAAACCATTTTTCCTTCACCTTAATTGGATTGCAGTAGTGATGTAAAACTATCGAGACTATCGATAGTTTTTTAACTATCGATAGTACTATCGAAAACATAGTGTTTAAAGGATAAAGTGCCTCTTCCTCTGAGCACCCATGAGATAAGTCATTCATGGAAAGGAAAAATAAACAAAATGTAACAGTTTAATTTGATTTATGTTTATAAGGTAATTTAATTATGTTTGTAAGATATGTCTAGAATAATATTACAGAAACGTCCTTTGTTCTTCAAAACTCCGACACATTCCAGGATCGCGTTCCGAATGTTGTCATGACAAATCAACTACTTCAACAACTGGGAATCTTGGTGGCATGGGTTATAGAAGAGGGTTGATATAGCTTTCCTCTAAATACATTTTCTTTGAACTTTTTATAAAGTTTTTATTCTTTGCTTTTATAAAGTTATTATTCTTGGTTACGATTAAGCTTGAAACTGATAAAAATTATTTCAATTTATAATAGAACCCATCCTCCATTCATAGAAACGTTTATCCTATTCACTATTAACGTTCGTCCTTAATAAAGAAATGAAAGAAAAAAGTGCAAATGGAAACGTGCATTATAGCTCCTATCGTTTCAAAGAAAAATTCTACTTTTCTAAACTCCCTCCCACCCCTCCCGGCCATCACCTCAAACTATCGATAGTTTTATGTCCGATAATATCGAAAATCGATAGCGGAGACTATTATTTACGATTATTTTGTTAAGAGTTTTTGTTTTCTGATAATTTGTTTCGATCTACCTACAAGTCACATCAATTTTAAATAACCTTTTTATTATGGTCTGAGATACTGATGGACCAGTTTTTGTATGAAGTTCTGTATTAGTCGTTATCCACCATGTTTGAGTATCCTGATCCCACATATCATATATGATACACATGACTTTTCTCTTGAATTTATCAATAATTCACTCTAGGATGCTGGACTGTGTCGAGCACTATATCAGAACTGTATTCATCATTGCATTTTACATTAATAAATTAAGATTTCCTGAGATTTCTCGGAATGTTGACTTCAATGGGAACGAAGAGAAAGCATGTTTTCGCTACTTACGTTATTATGGAGTTAAGTTAGATACTTTTCTTATTACATTCAAACATTTGATGTATCTGGATCTATTCTAAATTTCCATGTTAGGTGGAGATATGTTAAGCCTTTTTTTTCTTAAAACAAAAAAATCAAATTTCTTATACTTAGATTGGTGAATGACAATCTTCCATTAATTTCTTTTATTAAAACATTACATATTTAAATATGGTCTAACACAAACGTGTTTCGGACAATTCTCGTCCATCTTCAGGGCAATTTTCTATTATTTCATACATTTTTCTCATTTTTTTTTTGTGGCAATAGTCAATTAGCTTATTATTCTATACTTCATTCACTTGTCCATTACAACTGTAATAGGTCAAATGTTTTAAAACTATTTTTCATTTTTTTTTTCAACATTAAAATTATTACCACTTATATAGGATACCTTACATAGACCTATTTATCCTTGTCACATCTTTCTATATACTTTTGAATATATAGTAAAAAAAAAAAATAATAAAAAATACTTCAATTCCGATTTCTTTAAAATTACCCCTGACTTCACTTATTTCAGCAAAAATATAATTTTTATGTGCATGACATATGATGATGACCTCAAAAATTTTGAGTTGTTAAATAAATTTTCAGACCTTCCTGGGATCTAAAATAATTTTAATTGCGACTGAAACAGTTTTTTATCCACTTCTAATACAGTAATCCTAATCTGACATTTTTGTATTTATTTATTTTACATTGCCTATCAATTGATAGATTTAAACTTATTTCTTCTGATCCATTTTAAAGATTTCCTAGGAAAGAATTTTTGCACGATCCTAGTAGATTAAATTATTTGTCATGTGTCTAATCTGTGTGGAGACTAAATTTAAACGCTTCGCAATATCAGTAATTTGCAAACACTGCGCCTTAAATTTAACTTATGACAAAGAGTTTTCTGTTGCTTCAGCTTTTATACTCCTATTAATACTTAAATATAAAGTATATTTATATAATATTATAAAGTATTATTATTAATACTTTTCAACTTCTCTCAAGTATTATTATTCAATTTTTTCTCGCAAGGTTTGAATAATCAAACTGAGGGACAACAAGTCTAACAACTTTCAGCGTTTTTTGAAATCATAATTGGCGTTACCACATCCCTTTCCAACTTGTACAATTGTTTTGATTCAGTCGTAAGTCCTGAAATTTAAGTTTCTTACCCGCTGTCCTTCTTATATTATCGTCATTGGGAAATGTAACATCATTAAGTTGTGATTTCTTATACCTAAAATTAATAACGAAGATATGGATGATATTTATGATTTAGAGCTTGGACCCTAATGATAAGTTCATCTCAATGCAGAACAGTAGCGGATCCATCTGGGGGCGCCAATAATTAAATACTATTTAAAGATTCAAATAATAATAATAATAAAATAATTAAGGCACACTAATTAAATATTAATATCTCCATGTAAAATGCGCTAAATTTAGTCATTTTTTCAATTCCCTGAATTGAAAATGTATTTGGTTTAAACCCTTAAGGGCCTATTCACACTATCGATTTCGCGCCCGCTCCACTCTCGCTCCGCTCCCGGTCCGCTCTCGCTCTACCCCAGTCACATTAGCGCTCCGCTCCCGCTCCACTCCCGGTCCGCTCTCCTAATGTCTTACCATATTCACACTATATAATTTTACACCGTTAAATTTTGAAAGGTTTAAGCTATTAAAGCCATTAATAATCGAAGTTGTCTGTATTCGGATTTTAATTAATGATTAACTTTCAGTTATTTAAGTATTCATTTATTCTTCAATTTTACGGCAAAAAAAACAAACAATTTTTCGTTTGTAGAAATAGCTGGTACTTTTCTTGATGAAGAAGATAATACCATATTATCAAAAAATATAATAAGAAGAATATATTGCAACACAATGATAATTATTAATAACAATTATAAATTAATTTAATTAATGGTGAAGAAATAATTTAAATTTTTTTCGGAATGTATTCGAATACGCTTGAAAATTTCAAGTTGAAATCTGTAAATGCTACAAATTTACCGATTGTGTTCTCTTCTTTTCCTGATTAATATTTTAATTATTTTTTGCTTTAATATATTTTTTTGTTAATGATCTGACATTTTTCATAATATACTGCATTTTTATTCGTTAAATTAAACGTTATTTTATAATAGCAATGAGTATGTAGTCAATAAATAAATCGGTGACCATTTTTTACGAGTACATTAATTCATAGCAAAATATATCTCAAACATAACATGAATTTTTCACGTCGAAAAACCGCGCTTATTGTTGGTGATTTTTTTTTTTTTTTTTTTTTTTTTTTTTTTTTAATCATTTCAAGCGTATTCGAATACATTCGGAAAAAAAATTTAAATTATTTCTTCACCATTAATTAAATTAATATATATATATATATGTATGTATATATATATATATATATTTTTTTTAAAGTTGAACTTTTTTGGTCGTATAATTGATGAATAAATAAATACTTTAATAACTGAAAGTTAATTATTAATTAAAATCCAAATACAGACGGTTTGGATTATTAATGGCTTCAATCGTAAACGGTGTAAAATTATATAATGTGAATATGAAAAGTGGAGCGAGAGTGGAGCGGGAGCGGAGCGAGGCCGAACATGGGCCAATATTGTGATTAACCTCTCTCTATTCCTCTTTAAAATATTTTGGCAGTGAGACCGGACCTGGAGCGGAGCGCTAGTGTGAATGGGGTAGAGTGAGAGCGGACCGGGAGTGGAGCGAGACCGGAGCGGTACCGATAGTGGAATTCTCTGTCTATTTCTCTTTAGAATATTTGAGCGGATCGGGAGTGGAGCGGGAGCGGAGCGATAGTGTGAATCCGCCCTAATAGTAATTTACAACGTCACTATGTACTTATACTTATTTTAAACTAGGTCCTTCAGCACTCTTGAAATGTTAAAATTTAATTTTATTATGTTTTTTTAGAAATATTCTACAATCAAATCAAGAATCAGGTGGAATAGTGGTTAGCATGGCAACCTACAATGCTAAAGGTCGCAGATTTCTGGCCAGCGGTGGCCCTAGGATTTTTTAATGGGAGTAAAAAATCCTTAACCATGCCATCCCTCGGATAGGATGTAAAATGGAGGTCCCGAGCCTGTACGATGTCAGTTACTCGTTAAAGATCCCTATCCTAATTATACCTGGATAGGCAAAATTTAGGACTTTCACTGTAGCATCGTCCGATTAGTCTTAGTGGCATAAAGTGACGTTTAACAAACAAATAAGAATTAGGCTCAAATTTACTGTTAACTAAAACCGGATATAGACCTTTACTTTTTTTGATACAATCACGTCGATATGATCATCGATCGAAAAATATCGATATCATTGCCACTTACATTTCATCGATGAAGGCTATGCCAGGTTTATTATTTACTCGTTATGCGCCAATAATATATCAGCAGAGTGCATTCTAAATATCATATCCCATTTTTTTTTTTACAACAAACAAGATAAGTGATGTAAAAATAATGTAAAATTAATCGATAAACGAAAATACACAGGATTCAAAAGGTATTAAAAAGATATATATATCTTAAGCAGTGGGCGGACCTGATTTGAAAACCATAGTGTAAATAGTACAAAAACCCGCCCAAACAACAGGAATGTTTGAAAGTTTATAATATATACTGTTCCATGTTGATGAATTCTAATGGAAGCCATATTTCAAAAAATGAAAAATATATAATATTTTATTGGTTTAGCAATGTTTGAAATTCACCTCATTATTTCCTTATACTTCCATTTTGTTTTTTCCTGTGAGTGCGGAACTATTAAATTTATTGTTCTTAAAATAGCACAACTTATTAGCGCTGGTATTTATCTCTATGGAACCGTCAAAGCATCCTTGAGTCCGATGCCTTCAAAGTGAAATATCTCGTGAAAAGTTAATTGCTAATTATACCACGAAATTAGGTACCTACACTCTCTCACCTGAAAATCCTTTTTGTCGCAGACTCTCAGGCTTCTGTTATAATACTAAGCTCGTCAAAATAAAAAAAAATACTACTTCATTTCAAACTATGCATGCGTTTAAGATTTAAGTGAAAATGATAATTAAGGACACCAAAAAAAAAAAAAAAAAAAAAGTATTTCCTATTTTCACAGGAACCCATTAACGCTTTGTTTATGCTATATTCATATCTAAATATTGTTACGGGCTTCGGGTTCGATAAAATATAACAATTAACACTAGAACAATAATTTATTAATCAATACTCACAAGGGTAATTACTGCCTTATTATCAGATACAAACCAGGCTGTGTATGCAGACTCTAATTACTTATAACTAACCGCACGGGTTAAAACAAGAGTCTTTTCTACGACATACACTATCACCACAATAACTTATCACAATAAGGCTTACCACTTATCACACTATCTTATCACAATAGACTTATCACTACGAAGTCCACACCACGGGTGTTGCCAAACAACTCCGCTGAGGCCTGTTAGAGCCGGTATTTATTAGTCTTGGATGGATTCTAGAAGGTTCGGGGTTCATCCAGAACAAAGTCTTTGATCTTCCCCGACAGCCAGTGCGGCACCGAACAACGGACGCATTGTTCACCAAAGGCGCTTTGTCTACTACCGCTGACCGCAACACTACCCCCTCCTTAATGCTGATCTGTCCCAGATCAGGTCGTGAATGGGGTGTAATAGGCTCAGGTGTTTTCTCCTCTTCAGCTTCCAGCAGGACTTTTCCTGTTTCCTGACCGAGTGTTAGAAGCACAGCGAGTTTCTTGAAACTACCAGGCGAAGCCACCTTCAACGAAAGGACACTGGCCGGTGCAACAGAGTCGAGCTCCACAATGCCAAACGCATTTGACATTACACAAACACCAGAAGTTGGGTCCGGGACCTGGCTTGGATCAATCCTTACAACACTTGCTTTGGAAACCAGCACCTGTTGGTTGTGAGGGTCTAGACCAATGCTCTGCTCAACTAAGATTCCGTTAACAGCACCATGAGCAGCTGATGGTTTGCTCTCATCACCATTCGATTCGAGTCCTACTACCGCTGTTGGACTTTCTGTAGTCCCATGGGTAATATTGGGCTTAGGAGGAGGCCGTCCAGGTCCTCGAATGATGCCACTCACTGTCACTTCATTGTCAGTTTCTCTCTCCAATTTCAATTTCTCTGCTAAGGGGTCATCATCCTCATCAGAATCAGTAACATGCGTTCTCCTGTTTAACATTTCAAGTTCAGCATCATCAGGCTTCATAGACCCACACCAAGCCTTTCCCTGATTCAAGGTTCTTTGCTTGCTGTACCTGATTAGCCGACCACTGATTGAAAAGGTTCCAGAGTTTGTCACTTGATCGTTTCCAGCCCTCCCCGATATGGCAGTCCTATGTTCATTCAAAGACCGCTTGGCCAAACTCTTCTCAAATGCTCCAAACAGACGCCGACAAGCCTCCAAGCTTCCAGCCGGCTCCCAGCCACTCTGTTCAGAAGGGCATCCCTCCCATCCAAGGGTGTATCCGGCCCTCCTCGATACGGCTGACCTCTGTCCATTCAAAGACCGCCTGGCCAAACTCTCCTCAAATGCTCCAAGCAGACGCCGACAAGCCTCCAAGCTTCCAGCCGGCTCCCAGCCACTCTGTTCAGAAGGGCATCCCTCCCATCCAAGGGTGTATCCGGCCCTCCTCGATACGGCTGACCTCTGTCCATTCAAAGACCGCTCGGCCAAACTCTCCTCAAATGCTCCAAACAGACGCCGACAAGCCTCCAAGCTTCCAGCCGGCTCCCAGCCACTCTGTTCAGAAGGGCATCCCTCCCATCCAAGGGAGTATCCGTATTGCTTTTTTCCTGGATGGAACCTACGGGAAACAACAAACTCTTCTTCCTTATCTTGGGAGCTATCACCATCCTCGAGATGATCTCTCAAGTTCTCAATATCCTCCCTTCCTTTTTCAACACCAGTGGTTGACTCAACTTCCATGACTTCTCTTGTCGAATCCACCTGAACAAGCCTTCCCACTTCAACAGGCGTTTCCTCAGCGCCTTCATCGCAATCTTCCTTGTCAGGTTTAGCATACCTAAAAGTACTAGAATCCATGACAGTCTGTACAGCAGCTAACCCTGCATTTCCTATTCTTTCAGGCTTGGGTTTCATGAACTCCTCCTCGAAATGAACACCACAAGAGGATCCACACACAAGAGCATCCACCTCTCTCAATCCGCCAAGCGGGACCTTCACATCTTCAACACTCACTTGAGGATCAAGGTCGAAGGGCTCTTCTTCATCTTCTTTATCATTTTGCGTAGCACTAAGAACCTTCTTAACCGAAATCTTAGGAGTATCACTATCAACTAACTTATTTTCTAAAGTAGTAAAACATTCTGATAACGTAGAAAATAACTCATTTTGAATTTCTAACAACTCATTTTTCAATTTACTAAATTCTGTTTCAAAAAGAACGTGATCTGGATCTTCTCCACTACTAATTAAAGCTTCCCTGAGCCTTTGTTGCAATACAGACTTGTTCCCAGAAGTATCCAAATCGCGTTCTTCTAATTCACTTTTTAAATCTGCTACTTTCAAATCATACAATCTCAAGCCACCGGTTGACATTTTAAATATTATATACAATTATCAAAATTAAAATTAACAAATCAAAACTTAAAGACTAACAACAATAAGTTGATTATAAACAAACAACGAAAAATAAATAAATCTAATCCTATACACAGTTACTAAGATTTAAATTACAAATGAAATTCTCAACATTTTAAACAATAAACTAAATTATTAAAAGAAACCAAAAAGATTAAATAAAAATCAAATATTAAATAAAATAAACAATATTCAAAATAGACAAACAAATTTTCAATAACCTAAATTACAATAATTAACTAAAATAACAAACAGAAAAAATTATTTAAAACAAACTAAATAAATACGCTAATGCTAAAAATAATCCCCGCTTCTGACACCAGTTGTTACGGGCTTCGGGTTCGATAAAATATAACAATTAACACTAGAACAATAATTTATTAATCAATACTCACAAGGGTAATTACTGCCTTATTATCAGATACAAACCAGGCTGTGTATGCAGACTCTAATTACTTATAACTAACCGCACGGGTTAAAACAAGAGTCTTTTCTACGACATACACTATCACCACAATAACTTATCACAATAAGGCTTACCACTTATCACACTATCTTATCACAATAGACTTATCACTACGAAGTCCACACCACGGGTGTTGCCAAACAACTCCGCTGAGGCCTGTTAGAGCCGGTATTTATTAGTCTTGGATGGATTCTAGAAGGTTCGGGGTTCATCCAGAACAAAGTCTTTGATCTTCCCCGACAGCCAGTGCGGCACCGAACAACGGACGCATTGTTCACCAAAGGCGCTTTGTCTACTACCGCTGACCGCAACAATATTTTAATTTATAAGAATTATTTTTCTTTGTTGTGAACCTACGACCTGAGATTGAGACGAAAAGAAACTGCACGGCTTTAACGCCTACTACAGCATTTGACAAACTCTGAAAACTACCAACCAATTACAAAAGGCTGATTTGACTATAATGATTTAGCTTTGGGGCTCCACCAAATCATTATTTTGCTTCAATCCATATAAAATATCCTAAAATAAAAATCCTACGAAAAATCATTAATGCTCTTAGTTTGTCACATATAGAATTATCCACAGAAGGTGCCTTTACACTATGCGAACCTGATCTTCAAACCTCTCCCTCGAACAATCTGTTCTGAGCAGTGTTCGGCTAATCTAAATAAGACACGAACTCGAACAGGTATTTTATCTGTTCGCCTGTTTGTTCGGGGATAGCGCTAGTGCCACTTTTGAGTTAGTTAAGATAAGCTTCTAGACCTACTTTTAGCATTTTTTGCTAGACGTTGCTTTTATCCATAATAAGTTAGAACAGCCGCTAGTAGTAAATCAGCCGTTTTTGTAATGAAAAATGTGTTTTTTAAGCTGCATAGGTGCGGTCAGACATTGTTCGCTCGACTTCAAGTTTCAGTGTGAATAGCAGTTTGTAGTATGGCAAGGTTCCGGGAATTATCTGTTCGAAGGTGAGGTTCGCCTAAGGCACCTTAACATGTTCATCACACTCTTTTGTTAGAATGCATAAGACTTATCTACTTACAATTGATAAGAGGCGATTCGGGCAGACTTATCCCCTGCTATATTAATCCTGAAGCGAATCATTTATATCTCATTTATATATATATATTTAGTATATCCCATCTCTTGCTGGCATGCCCTATTCTAAAAGAATTCCGTGAAAGTAATAATAATAATAATAATAAAGTGTTTTATTTACATTTTTTACTAAATAACAAAAGAAATTCATATAATATTTTACACAATGCATGGACATTGTCCGTCTGCAGAGTTGCGTTGTAAAATTTAAAGGAAATAACAGTTTTATCCATAATAGCTTAATAACTGTGAAAGCTGGCCTAGTAATAAAACTAATACAAATAAAAGATAAACAGCTAAACAGAGTGTTTACTATTTAGAATTAGAGTTTCTATGGGTATTCATTTCTAAATCCACCTTTCAGACAATAATATGACTGTTAATCAATATTAATAATTAAACTGTTCTGAGAGAAAACATCTATAATGCCAGGCTCTAATGTGAAGTTTATTCCAGTTTTGGCCATTCAAAAGGGAAATAAATTCAATTTTGGACAACATGTCTTTACCTAAATTCTCTCTACGAAATTCCTTAAGTACTGGACAGACTGCAACGTAGTGATAAACATCCTCTACCACTTTCATGTTACACATAGAACATAAATGTCTCTCCTCACATCTAGTTATATTATAATTTAAATGTAACAATTCACATCGTAATTTAAAAATACATTTTATAAACTTAAAATCATTATTGTCTGAAATATAATGATCACATAAATTAAAGTTTAATTCTTTGTAGAGATAATAAAAATTAGAATTGCTTGCTAAAATTGAATTATTTCGAAAGTCATCTTTAATATTTTCAAGCAACTCATCAAAAGTAAAATTGCCACCATCATCACAATAATCCATACCCCCACAATGAAATTTTTCACAAAGTTTTTTAAACTCTAAAAACCAAAATATATTTTTATTGATGATCCGTTTAAAGTATTTAGGCTTTATAGTTCAAGAATTGGATAAAACAGATAAATTGACGCACCTTCTCACGCAGTATACAGAAATCGACAACATATTTATATTCGTTACGAAGAGCCTGAAAACTAGAAAATTGTTGTCAAATATATAAAGCCCAAGAATAAAGTTACATTAAATCATAATATCATAAACCATTCTACACTACCATTGTAAAGTTTATTAATTTTGAATTTTTCTTAAATATCGTTTAAACATATATAAAAAAAGTGTATAAGTACATATTTTTTATTTCTCATTATTTTGTATATATTCCTCATAATTTGTAACTACATTTTGTAAAGATTTTAACTTTAATTTCTATTGAAATATTTTTTTCTTTTATGTAATGTAAACAACCAACTCCTTGCTATAAGTTGTAACTTTATAAGCAATAAACTCATTCATTCATTCATATTCCCTGTCATCTGTCTTTAAAATAAAAATATTGTGAGTGCATATCGGTTATTTTTTGTAATGCAAATGCCGACTTTTTAATGAAAATAATTAAAATAATAAATAATAAATAATAATAATAATAAATAATAATTTATTTATCTAATTATTATCATAGTTGTGGGAAAAATACATCACCATTGTACATCCATCACCGATAATAGATAATAATAATAAATAATAATAAATAATTAAAATAAAATAATAAAAATAACCTATGCACCTTAATACAATTATTAAGGTGCATAGGTTTAGTCGCCCTTCTATGATTTAATAGAAGGCAATAATGACCCCCGTGGTTGAAGTTTGATTAAAAAAATAAATAAAAAAAGGTGCATAGGTGCGGTCAGATATAATTGTTCGCTGGACGTGTAAGTGTAAATAGCTGTTCGTGGTACGCTTGTACGGCAAGGTTCTTGGCATTACCTGTTCGGCACCTAGAGATATCAATACTCCGTAAATAGCCGTTTTGGCCAAATCCAGATCTATCCTTTTAAATAAACTTCCTACTCATCCTAACCCTTCCGTTTCCATCCTTGCTCCCCTCTCCCTTTACTTTAAACCTTCCAAGGTGTCTGATAAGAAGATGGCCTCGAGATCCTCTAATTTAGAAACATTATTAGAGTGCAGCTACCAATGGATAGTTTTTATACTAGCCTATGCATGTAATTTTTATTGATGTCATCCACTGAAAGTATTTCGTATTAATAAAGTTGTAAATACATGCCATTTTTAATGCAATTTAAGTTGTTGAAATCTAAAACTAAGACTGCCAAATGTTACTCTGTTCGGAAATCGCACGGAATATTCACGACAGGCAGCATTAAAATTTCCATTAAAAACAGAAAACCATACACAAATATTATATCGACATATTAACTGTTAGAAATAATATGAAGCCTAATGGCGTAAAATGTCTAAAAGCGTCCAACAAACTGATGGTATAAAGAAAGAGTCACTTACAGAGTCACATAATACAAATTCCAGATGGTATTATTCCTGACCATGTCTAATAGTGATTTGTACAGTAAGGGAGACAAGGTCAATTTTTTATATTTCTCATTATTTAAATTTAAATTATTATTTATAATACCTTTTTGTTGGATGTAGCGTCATCCAGCCGTAAAATGTGATTTTTTTTTCTGCAATAATCGATAATAACTTTTAAAGTTTTCAACATGAACACAATTTTCCAACGACATGATATCTAGAATTGCAGGTACTTCAAACCATTGAATGATACTATTAAAATTTCTATTAATTAGTTAAAATACTTTATTTAAATGCGCTTAAATAGAATATTTGTTGTGTTCTTCGCCTATAGCCGCGTCCTGACATTAAAATTTTTTATGCTATCGCCATGGGAATAATCTCGTATCGTTTCAGGAAATAAAATAAAACAACAAAATTACTAAAAATATACAATAAAACTAAAGACATTTAAATAAACGATTACTTACCGAATCAAATAAGTGAAATGATTTTTCCCATAAACATATATGTTCTACTACACTTTGGACTCATCTGTGGTGTAGTGGTTAGCCAACTTCTACATAAAATATCGCGGGTTCGAAGTCGGGCAGGGGGCCCTATGATTTTTTAAAATGAGTTAAAAATTCTTGGGTATGCCTATGTCCTTCAGATTCGACGTAAAACAGATGTCTCGAGCCTGTCCGATGTCAAGTACTGGTTAGGCAAAATTTAGGACTCCCACTTCAGCATCGTCCGATTAGCCATAGCAGCATGAAGTAACGTTAAAGAAACAAACAAAAAACCTATTGCGAGAGAAATGAATCTTATCCTATTTTCCAATTTACAAAAAGATATTTATAAAATATTCTAAAAAAAAAAGTCAAAGATCATTTAGCCTATAAGACCTTAATTCATAGATGGTCTTAACTAAACTGACTTTGTTATATATTTACAATAGATTATAAAATGGTTAAAAATAAATATAGTGATAAAGTTTGAACTGAAACTCAAAAAACTGATCGTGATTTTAGGGTCAAAATATAAAAAAATAATTTAAATATTTAAAAATTGGTGCTTAATTATGTATTGCCTCACCTATTTTATTTATTTCCTGAGAGCATAGAACTTTTTTAGTTTTCAAAGGAAAATTTGTTTTTTAACTGTTATTAATTTTTAAATTTTGTTTGACAAGGAAAAGTTGACTAATTAATTGTAGCAGTTATATGATCACAAGAAATTTAACCCTGAAAAAGGTTTCAATGCCGAAACGTCGGACATGAATAAAATAAACGAGGCTATGTATTAAGAATCGATTTGTAAATCTATGTAAATAAAGATGAAATTCTGTTTGTTTGTTCTTTATAGAAATCCATACCGTTTGTCCTATATTTTCTAAATTTCGCTCAGTGGTTCTTTGATACCAGGTGCGAACACCTGTCCATATTAAAATTGCATAACTCCAGCCAATCTCTGTGTATATTCTTTATTGTTATAAAAATCGTTGTGATCTCGCTTTACATTAATTTTTACGAAATCGACCGTTTGAGTCGATAAAGGTCTCACTTTATAGAGTTTATAGATTCAAAAATGAAATTCTCCGGGTGAAACCGGTATATACAGCTAGTATTTAAATCAAATCAAATCAAATTGAATAAATAAAATCAATTTGTAAATGTTGAAAATATTTAAATAAAATGAAATGTGCTAAATGTGGTGCCCTAACTACAGTTTCACATATATTAGTGTTGTGAAAATCTTATCAAGAAATCAGAAGAAAATTAAAGCTGAGCACATCACTTACCTGAAATATTGCAAGATTCGGAGGAGTGTGTGGAGAGACGTATGTATTTTCTGAAAATTATCACATTTTATAATGGATTATAAAAAAAAAAAAAAAAAAAAAAAAAAAAAATTCAGTTACACTTTTTTTATTTTCAAAATTTTGGATGTTGAGATCGAAACGTTGGCTTTTCAAAATAAATAATTTTTAACTGAAAATCCTGACTATTAATCAAACTATCAACAACAAAAAAAAAACATTGCCTCTGGACCCCTTCGGGTAGAGGAAATTTCAACTGTAAATAATTAAATAAAACCTGTGGCCTCGAATAAACAAAACATTTTCATAATATAAAATATTTTTCAAATCTTTTTAAAAATATGATTTTAAACTTTGACTTTGAATAACTTAAAAAGGGATGAAGGTCATTTAGACTCCTAGTGTTCTAGGGTACACAATGTATTGTGCATGATTTTTTTTTTTAAGTTGCTTAGTAATAACCTGTTTCTATATTACTATATTATAACCTGTTTCTATATTACTGCGGAAATTTTGACTATTTAGTTGTAACTGTTTTATAGTTACAAGAAATCTAACCCTGAAAATGGCTTGAATGCCGAAACGTCGGACATTAATAAAATAAGTTAGGCTATGAAGTGAGAATCAAATTGTAAATATTTAAATAAAATCTGTGGCTTCAAATTCATTGTATAAAATATTTTTCAAATCTTCATAAAAATGTGATTTCAAACTTGGAATAACTCAAAAAGGGATAACCGTCACTTAGACCTCTTGTGTTCTAGGGAACACAATACGTTGTGTATGAATTTTTTTTTATTTTTTTTTTAAGTTCCTTAGAAAAAACCTGTTTCTATATTATTAGACTTTTGGTTTTATTTGATGGGGTACAAGCGGATTAAAAATAGAATAAGACGAGAGACCAGGAAAGGGACATTGGCGAATGTGGATCCGGTCAGAGGAGATGGATATTGGCAATGGGAGATGTGATCCTCGAGGATGGAGAGCACAAGATGAGGATGGTCTGGAGGGGATGAGGAATTCGAGTGAGAGGGGGCGAGCCAGCGTTCAGTCTTCAGTCGGGTTTTGTCTTGTGATTGTGGTTGTGGCCGGTCCTGGTGTCGTGTTGTTACTCCATGTACCAGCGTCCTCATGACCGAGCTGCAATGCCTACAGTTTCAGTCTCTCGTCATCTCCTCAGGTCAGTTGATGATGGTCTTTGACCTCTTGTTCTTGTCCCCTCTAGCTTCTTCTTCGGAAGCGGGTTTCGTTGCTTGACGTTTCAGGTCGACCGCATCCAACGCAGCAACAGCAAAATCTATTTCAGTATGTGTGCCAACACTACTTGAAATCTCTATGCACGTATCCATCATTATGCCAATGCATCATGGACAAGTGATTAATTCAGTGGCACGAAGATATGAACTCATTACACACATGAATGAATACATACATCGAAACCTTTACATTTTATTCAAACTTAGTTATCATACTCTATTGTAATCCATAAAACAAAACAAAAAAAAACAACAAATGAATTGGAGTTACGCTTAAATGACTGGAGTTCAGATCGAGAGCCGGTCGTGCTAGGGGGAGTATCACCTGATCTTCGTGCAAGCAACATCCAGATACCTCCTGGGACCTCACTATTTAATTTTACTTAAAAGTTCTTGAAACTTTATAAGTTAATCATATACATAATCTACACTTTTCATTGTTTTAACATAAGTCATCTTTAATGAGTCGGATATTTTACAAAACCTGTTGAATATGATCATTTAGTATTGGTCTTCTCGACTTCGTTCTTTATTTTCTAGTTTGATTTATTTTCTATTGTTAACTCAATAAAATACATCCATCTGATATTTTCACTTGGAAAAACATTGCAGACTTTACATAACATTTCAAAAATAACTATTCCTTTCATTATTGTCATAATAGTATCGATTTCGTACGTTATTTTAATATACGACAGAGAGAGAAAGAGAGAATATTTTTATTATTTAAGAATTTACAAACTAAATGATGATTTTGTACATGATTCGGATTATGTATCCTTACAATCAACATGTTCGTTTACATGACATTATTATGGTTTAATAATAAAAAATATATCACGATTTCATGTATTAGAACAGCAGGAAAAAATTAAAAAAAACCTTCATAAAAGATTAATAAACGCAATGTTTGTTAAGCCTTCTTACACTATGTACGTATCTTTATTTGATTTTATACTATTATTATTTATTTATTTTTTAATCCAAAACTTACTAAATTGATTCAGAAACGTAGGACTTTTAAATAGTATTTTTTATTATATATGTTTTAGTTCTACTTAGATTAATTTAATAATACTCGTATTAAATATTAGTGATTCAACGTTATGTCTTAAGAGAGATATTTTCACAACATGCGAAAATCGTAAAAACTTTGACATTTACTCAACCGCGTTTATGATTTCTGTAAAAAAACATTACTGTTACAACATCTAGTTTATGATATAATAAAATCTATAACCTTTGTTGGAAACAATTGCTTTTTGAACTGTAATTTCGAAATCCTTTCTTTTTTTATTCATTTTTATCCTTTTGACATTTAAGGTTGTTCTAATTTGAATAACTAACAATTTAACAGATCCAATGGATTGGTTTTACTTTAAATTATTATTCATAAATTTCAATGTTTTATAGCTATAAATAAATAAAAATAATAAAGGAATCTTGATATTTTTTTTTTCAATAAATTGTAAATATTCCTTGTATCATCGCGATAATATCATCAATCTTTTATTTTATTATAATGAAAACATTGCGTTAAAGATCTTTTTTTTTTTTTATTAATATTATACCTTTTTTTATTATAAATGTTGATGAAACTGATTGAGAAAATTTTTAAAAAGTGAAACTTTTCACTAACCCTATTTTCTTTATTTCTTAGTTCTTTTTTTTTTTTTTTTTTTTTTATATTATTGATTATACTGTATTGTTCTTATTATTATATTGAGGTTCTGGATTTTTATTTCATAGATTTATCTTTTACAAATGATCAAACGCACTGTTCCATTAGGATTTGAAATGTAAGACAAAACGGTTTTAAAACTGCAATTACATACATTTGTCGATGATAACATGTTAATTATGTTTGTCCTTAGGAATTTTAACAAGGAAAGAGATAGTGTAGAGGACGAATATTTTAATCTCTAAAAATACACATTGCAAATTTGTAGCTTGAATAACTTTACAAACACTGACAATTAATAATTAACAAAAATAAAAATAAATTATATAGTTATCATTTTTAAAACATTTAAATTTCAAGTTCTTTGTCGAAATTCGATCGCTTTGAGGTATCAAAGTAGAGAACCTTCCTCAAGTGTTGAACGAATCAAATTTTAATTACACTATAATTACCTATTGTTAATAAATGCTTAAATACTTTCGAATTATAGGTAAAAGAATATATGAGATTTATAAAAAATTCTAAGAATTAAGGTTATACCATATGTTTATAAGGAATACAATTAAAGGTGTGTATATTTTATACTTTGGGCTGTCATTACGTTCGATGATTAAAAGTTGAACGATATACTCAGTTTTATTGTAAGCTTTCCACGTCTTTATTTATTGTTTATTCCCTATTTTATATGTATATTTTTTAATATTATATACATATTACAAACTTTTGCATTATTCTCAATGAAATCATATATGTATGTAAAAAGAATTTCTTATACCCAACAATGAATGTTGTGTTCTGAAGAGAAAAAAAAACATAACAAAAGAAACCTAATGTTTTCAAAAGAAATATTGAGATATTTTAAATAGAAAACATCTTTTCCCATGTGACGAATGATTTGTGAATAATGTTACCCATTGTTTTGATGAAAATTATATTTAAAATTTTTATATTATATATTATTATTATTAGAAAATTATATAATAGTTAATTACCCATTGTTATCGTTATCGCACTGTTTTTTTTTTTCCTTTTACCGACATAATATTTTTTTTCTTAATTTGTTTATGGGAATATGTAAATCTTTATCAACTGATATTATTTTCCTTGAATGAAAAGCAGCCCTTTCCTCATGTATGTGGTATATCCCCTTTTAACCCCAGAGTTAAAAAAGAAAAGAAAAAAAAAAAAAAAACCTTCACTTTTTGTTTAGCCCAGCTACAAAAGAAGGTCTGTAGTCTGGGTTTCTTGTGTTGTAAGTATTTGTTAGTTACTTACTTGCTGAAGTAAGTTATTTGTTTACTTTTTTCTGTCTACTTTTCTTACTGAGAATTAATAATTAATTAATATTTATTCGATTATAATTAATAAAGGACATGTTCGCAATTTCGTAATCACGGCATTATCGAATTTATCCTAGTATTTCTATATCTTATAAATGTATATCATTATCGCATTGTTTGACTGTAAGTACTCAAATCCGAAATTTCCCTTTTTTTTTATTTAAAAATTATTAGGGGGACCTACTGCCCGTTGATAAACACATTCCTATAAATAATATACTATTAGTTGAAATGATATGTTTAGGCTCGAACAATGACTAATTTTAGGCAAATTATCCAAACTCTTAAACCATTAGAAAATAAACTCATCTACAATTAGGCCCATTAAGACATTCGGAATTGAGCGCCACTGAACCATCCAATGCTTCAAGCCTACAACTTATCGTAACACAACCCTCCAAAAATCCACGATTGTGTTTCTTGTATTAAAAATAAAATTAATGATAAAAAATGACCTTAATGATACAAAAAAAAAATCTCATATTTACTATTAATTTCCTTTGGTACAGATTCTAATATGCAGAATTTATAATTCTCCACAAAAACGTCAATCCATCACAAGATGTACTAAATAAATTTATATTAACAAATTGACATTGTTTCATTTCGTTTATCAAACAAACTTAGTGAATATTTCACTCTATTGATACTTAGCCTCTCAAATCGAGAAGTTTCTAACATTGCATCCGATTAAATTAATGATAAGTCTTCAGAATTCCCTAGAAGAGGATGGTCTTAGGACCTGATACAGCATTTCCAAGTCTAATTTAGAATTTTCCAAACCAATTTTGAGATTTTTCCAAATCAACTTTAGTACATTACAATAACTTGAGAATTTTTAGAGTATTTTAGATTCATTAAGTTCTCAGAAATAGTTGAAAGTTTAACAAATGAACTGACATTATTTTATTAATATGTAAAAAATAATCCTATGTGTATTATCATAATACAATCAATGTATTCTTTTGATAAAAGCATAACAAAGAAATATCAGAATACCATTAATTTTTTTTTAAATTATTTTAAGTCACCGAATTTTTACTATTCAAAACCTACATTATTATCCCTAATTACACTATTTCCCACTTTGATCCCAATTTCTCTAACTTTAAATTTCATATTATTATTTTTAGTTCTATGGAATAATTTCTATATGTATTTTGTTCTCAATATAATGCATATTCGATTTAAAAAAAAAAACTTAAAATGCCAATTCTGCTCTGTATTGTTGCATAATATTAGTAATGATTATTAATATGATTGGTAAATCATTAATTATATTATATATAATTAATTAATGATGTTATAGTGGACAAAAGTGAGATAGGGTTTGGGCTCCTGAGATTATAACTAGGCCATGGGTCCATAAGTACTCAAAATGAGTACGCCTTTCTCAAATGTTGGGTTGAAACAAAAAATAGTCAAGCTTGTTTTAACCATTATTTTATTTATTTTTTAATTATACTTCCTCTTAAACTGCGATTTATATTAATCGTCTTTGGATATTGAAGAAAAATTAGGTTTTCTTACATTTTAATTTATTTATTTAAGTAATATCACATTCTGTCTCAATCCAGGACGATAGTAAAAGTTTACTATGTTTGCAGAAAATAAAAATAAGTTAAATAATAGCGATATGATAAGAAGAAATAAGAATGATATAACTTTTTTTAAATAAAATTAACTCAAATTACATCTTTAACAAAGGCTTTCTTACCTATACTTATAGATATAGATAGATAGATATAGATCCAAACCCTCTTTGTGTTAGATTCGTTGGAAATCAGTCTAGGATAATGTCCGGAAAAATTGTTATGTTAAGGTCTTGTTGTAGGGTTTTGTTGGTTGCATACGAAGGGGCATTGACAATGTTCAAAGGACTTCTAGAAGGTAATGTATTCGTTCATATACAACGGTCCAGATTGGTTTCATAATATTCTTTCATATTTTTAAAAATAATATTTCGAACATTATAATTTCATTTCATCTGCGATGATATTGGTATTATAATGACGTTTTCAATTCAACATTGTTCATGATTCAATATCTTAAAAATTAACATTCAATAATATCTAATGCGTTGTTGTAAACAGTTACCGGGTGAATATTAGATGGTAAATATTACTTAAAAGACGCTTGAAGGGTATTGTTTGGATATTTGGGATTGCATATCGGATAATGCTTATCCGGACAATAAATAAATAGAGTGAAACATTAGTAAAAGTACAATATTCTCTCAGAAGCAGTGTGTGTCACATGGCTCGCTTGCATACAACTTAAAAACATTCTTGGCTACAACTAGAGGATCGTTCAGTTTAAGAATCGTTTAAATATTCATGAGAACAGTATAAGAATGGTTTCGAGGTAGATTATATGACCAGATAATTCTCAAGCCATTTTATGAAAACACGAATTTTAACTTGATAAATTTATTTTTCCTTATCCATGTAAACATTTTGTTTTTAAAAATAAGGTAAAATAATGTGAAGTTGATAATTGTGAAACAGATTAAGTTTATATTAGTGTTAGAGAGGTCTTTGACTTGTAGAAAAAAAAAAAAATTGAAAAATCATGTTTGGCTTTTTCCTTTTAGGTGCATTTAAAATTTTACTAAAGATGTCAACGATCATTAATTATAGTTTTCACATATGTTTGTTTCCGCTATTGTAAACGTTAGGACTAAGAAACGTTAGAAAAAATCAATAATACTGACTATTACTCCTGTTAGTCGAGTAGGGATTTTTTTTGTATCGTGTGAAATTTGTTTGAAGTAAAAAAAATTATATTGGAATATTATGGGTCAGTGTAAATTTATACTCACTGGATATACAAGTACAATTTAATATAACAAAATTATAACGAAAATGTGTACCAATCGTTAGCTAAATTTTTAGCAACGTTGGTTTAATTTTTTTTTTTTTTTTTTGTGAAATAAAAATGTTTCAATTATTTTAATTATTGCTTTATGACCATCTCGTATCCAAACTAAATAAATCAGCCGTTCTAATGACAAGCGTTTTTTTTTTTTTTTTTCACTCAACTATTTCTTCTAGATATAAAATGTTATAGAAAAATTTCAATTCATGTTTTCATTATATCTTGAATGTTTTTCTGATGACTACTAATTTTTTTCATATTTTTTATTTAATAATTGAGGAGCAAAACAGGGTGGACAAATATTAATGGGCTCAAAGAACCCCCCCCCCCCCACCTCTGGGAGTTCTAGGGTTAAGACCTGTAAAAGCAAAGACTTGTTTGAAGCATCATATCCAAATTTGAACTTTAGCAAAATCTCAACTTTTGAGTTTGATTGATGTTTGGAAAAAGTAGTTTAGTGCATTATTATTACTGGAATATCGTCCCGTTATTAGCTATTTATTAAATTGTCCATAACAAGCTTTCAATACGCAGCTGTGTTTATTTCCGACCGCTCCTTTGGATTACTATCGGTTGATTTCGAATCAGGGTGGTCTCAGATTGGGGCATTTAAATTTAGGAAACTGGTAGAAGGAAATAGCTGTTATTTCCAATTCAAGTGATCGAATCCTTGCCGATATTGGTTCGATACAATTAGGTTTAATTCAATTTGAATAGGGGCTTTACCCTGCCTGTAAAAAGGTTGTATTCAATTTGAAAATTAGCCTTGGCTACTTATCAGTGCTTGGATAATGGTCAGCGCTTTTTATTATTTTATTATTATTAGTATTTTTTTTTTCGTAAAAGGCTGGCGAGATAAGTATATCAATATACAACTATATTTCGTTCCTTAAAAATTTTTATTTTGTTTTGAGCAAATTTAATGATCTACATTGCCATAAAAAAAAAAAAAAAAAAAAAAAAAAAAAAAAAAAAAAAAAATTTTAATAAAATTGTTTCGTTTTAAAATATATATACATATAGGGTAAACCGTACAGTTATTGACACCCTTAAGACTTCATTTCTGAAATTAAAAAAAAAACTTATTATAAAGGGATCAAATTGAAATTTCCTATAGCTCCTTTTATCTATCCTTATAAAGACTCAAGAGGTTTTTTTTTTTTTGGGTCAAAAGCTCAATAGTTTTTATTGTTAAAAGTGCAAAAACTAGTTATTGACACCCTGTGGATTTAATTGTGAAATCTTCCTTATGGTTAGTCTGTTAAAGTCTTACTTCATAGATGACTTAGAGGACCCTTCAAACATTAGATTCATGTATATCTAGAAATAAAATTAGGACTTGTTTACTTATTTCTTTAAGTGAAAGTTGGGGTGTCAATAACTGTACTGAGTGTCAATAACAGTATGGTTTACCCTATATACTATAAAAAGAAAGTTTTTTTTTTTAGTTATTACTGATTCTAGATGTAAAAGAAAAAAAAAATAGCAAACTTTTTTTGATAATCGAACATAACTCTTAGTAACTTTTTGACGGTTTGTTAAAAATTGATTATGTTGTCTTACTTTAAAGGGCATGCAACTTTTCCATCTTTTATTTTTTTTTTTTAATGCGTCTAGTAATTTATATATTGGAAGCATTTTATTGCGGATTTATTAACATTGACATAAAAATCTTTTAGTTTCATATTTTAAAGAATGCAATTTTCCATGCTTTTTAGGTAAATTTGTGGGAAAGGTATTGGTTCGTACTTTACGATAGCTTCGAAAATTTTAAGATACCTAAATTTTTGAAGGTGATATAAAACTTTAAATACTGAGTGATTTCGATTAAGGGTGACCAGAAACTTGTTCGTCTCACTGTACATATATTAAGGATTAATTTTATTATTAGCTTCTTTAACACTCTTATTGGAATTCTAAATATTTTCCATGCGAATTCTGTATCCTCATAAGACTCAAGTACTGAATAAATGTCAAACCCATCCTCATATATGGCTTGATCCCCTACGCGAACCCATGGCATAGGAACATACATAACAAAGTGCTCTGGTATGATAGCTTAAAAATATCGCAAAAAAAAAAGGAAAATAAGGAATCAGTTAATTGGACACTTCAGTCCTCCAGATCTTTACAAAGATGAGCAAGACTATACTGCTAATGGAAAAAAAAAAATTTACAAGAAAGAATAGAATAGGCCTGCAGGGGCGGCAAAAGATCTAAAGAATGTATGAAGCCTACTGAAGATGGGAAAATAATTAAAATATAAAGTTCTATCCCATTAGTGAGCTCATGTTATACCGATTGTTGGAAAATGAGATTTTCTTCGTATGTAGTTGATTTTTAAAATGGGTAGCTTCTCTTCATGCTTGTCCATGACATATTCTTTTCTTATTATTACCACATTTACTAAATGTATTTGCTGTGTATATAATACAGCTGTAAATTTCAATCAATTAAAAAATAAATGAATAAAGATATATATTTTTTATGACAGACATAATAGTCCCCCCAAAAAGCATTGGGTGGGTGTACAGAAACATTTGTTCAAACTGCGAAAAAATTCTGAAAACATGAAGTGATATGACAGCTGTAACGTTTGGTTTTACTTTTTTGAATCTCGGAAAAAATTGTATTGATAAATGTGTATTTTTTATTATTCTTTAAATAAATGATTACATACTTGAATCTCACAAGTTGACTATTAATATTGTTCTTCAGGATAAGAAAAAGTTAGTCATCAGAATGAAAACGATCGAGTTATTTTGAAAAAATCTAAACAAATCAAAGAATCGTTTTCTTTCTCGTGAACTGTTTAAAGACGTTGAAGTTACTCCGTTCCAGTAGGTATATACTTAAAATAAATATATTTACACAACAGAATATAACAGAACACAACGCCAATGACCCTCTAGGGTAGAGGCGAAGATGAAGAATAAAAAATGTATAAGAGGTGAAAATCTTTCAAATTTTCATTTTGCCTGTACTTATCCGGAAGACCCTGTAAACGTGTACATTATTAAATGTTTAAATTCTATTCATAGAAAAACTAAACCTTTTAAATCGAAATAAAATTAACTGATCCTTCTTGGGAATATACCCTTTTCTAATCCAAATTAAAGTTGGAGAAAAGCTTTTTTTGAAGCATTAAAAATAAAAATAATACCTCTTTAAGTAATTTTTAATGACTTTAATGAGTTCTAAAAAATATATATATTTATGTATGTATAAAATGGTGACATGTTTTATACAACAGTATTTTAATTTATCTTGAAATTATAGACATGCCTCTCTTCTTCCCCTCTTCCCTCCCAATATTTGAGAAAGGTACACGCCTACATTTTTAATCTGCAGAGAATGTGTCATAATTTTAAGTTTTTTTTATTGATAAAATTAATACATTCTGCCACAATCAATGACATTGATATTAGAGCTCTACGAACTCTTCCACACACGAACTATGTATAAGAAATAAAATAATTAAAAAAAAAAATAATAATAAATAAATAAAAAATAACAGTGTCATAATTTTATTTTTGCGATTCTACGCATAAAATTAATCTAATAAATAACATTTTCGTCCTCGCTGAAGTTGGTCGAAATTATTAAATTTATTTGTATAGCCATTTTTATTATTATATTATTTTTTTTTTATGCAGACATTAAAAAAATTTAAATATAAAACGTGATGAAATAAAATCAAAAAGTAAATTACAATAACACGAATGTTGATAAAAATAAGTGTTATTAAAGGACAAAGTTGAGGAGGTAGAAGTTACAAATATAATAAAATCAATGTAATGTGTTCCATAATAAGTGGTATTAGTTTTATTGTAAAAAAAACTTGACCTATTATATATGTAATGGATAAGTGTTTGAAGTTAAGAAAAATAAGCAATAGATTGACCAATAAAACCAAAAGAACGTATGTACAACAATTATTTTTGTAATTTTGTTACTTATTATCAATGGTTTAAAGCTAATATATGTAGAGGCTAATATATACATATTCCTATTTAGGAAAGGAGTTTATGTAATACATGAAAAATGCCCTGAAGATGGACGTGTAATATCCAAAACGTTGGGATTAGGCCTTTTTTTAAAAATGTGTCTTTTAAATAAACTAATATGCTGGAAGATGTGTTATCCACCAATTAATTTATTGTAGACATCATTATTTATTTATTAATCCAACGATTATAAGAAATATAGACTTTTACACATATAGAATGATTTATCATATTATTTTTTATTATTATAGCGATTTTTTAACAATTGAAATGTTGATGGGTGTACCATGTGGCGAAGCAGTCAAGCTTGAACCTCAGATGACCCAGGTGTGAGGAGTAGGAGACAGCCGCCCTTCCATTTCCGACACTATATATAGCATTATTGTCTGGAGCTTGCTGGAACATTATTCTTTACGACTGTAGACAAAGCTGAAACTAGACGTGCCCGTTTCCTGTCGTTCTTTGGTCTTCAGCATGCTTATGCTTTGTCTCGTTACTTTGTTAAAGTAATGCTGATTTTGTAAACATTGTCTTGATATTGTTTGAAAAAAAACCATCCTATTCCTCCTTCTTCTAAGACATTCTCAACATGGAGAGCTTTTTATGCTATGCTTTTGCTAAAAAATTTCCAAACCTAAAACATGAACGTACGTTCTTTTAGTTAAGTTTCGAGGTTACTATGTACAGGGTGTTCCTAATGTGTACACCCAAACATATACCACCATTTCTAAATCTAATTTAGCATCGAAAATTTCCTATAAATAGGCACGCTCTATCTCCCTTATTTTTCGATAAATAACCATCTTTATCTAAAAATATTCAACTTGTAGAGCTTTTATGCTCTGCTTTTGCTAAAGAATTTCCAAACCTAAAATTTGAACATACGTTCTTTTAGTTAAATTTCGAAAAGGTTACTATGTAAAGGGTGTTCCTAATATGTACACCCAAACATATACCACCATTTCTAAATCTAATTTAGCATCGAAAAGTTCCTATTAATAGGCACGCTCTGTCTCCCTTCTTTTTCGATAAATAACCATCTTTATCTAAAATCGAGTTAAAATAACGAGAAGTAAAGAATTTGTTTACCTTTCCAAATAGGACTAAATTTTTATTAATAATAGTTATCTAGTTTATGAAACAGTGTTTTTGAAGAGAGAGAAATGCTTTATTTTTTTTAAAACAAAACAATACTGCTCTAATTCATTGGGTTGCTATAACATACAGCATACTTATCAATACAACTTTCATACATTAATTAAACCAAAATTACATTTTAATTTGCCTGCATATACACGTACAGTTTTATAATCTTACATTTTTTTTTTTAAATTTATTTACTATTCATTTTATTTTTATTTTTTTCCTTTTACCCTTTTTTTGTAGTTTATATCACTCTTGAGCAAATTTACCCTTTCGCGGCGTTGCCTCCTCCTTCTCTCTCACTTCCCTCCTTATCCTTTTATGGCACGCATACAGAGACTGTATCATAAAAAAAAAAAAAAAAAAAAAAAAAAGCTTATAGATAAATAACTTGACGAATATATAAATCTTTAAATAAATAAGTAGATAGATATAAATATATAAATAGATACATATTAAATAAATAAAAAGATAAAACTTTGATAATAAAAACATCCACACATTATTAGCGGCCATATAAGTGATAGAAGCCTAATAATATTGGGCGTTTTAAACTTTTAGTCGGCAAAAAAATTGCATTCAAATGTGCATGGGGATCAATATTTTCTGAATTTCAAATATAAATTCAAGAAAAACTGAAAAGAAAAGGAAATAGGCCATGACTTTATAGGAACGATTTGTTCAAAAATACGGTGTAAAATTGCTTGTATGTCTGTACTTATCCGGAAGACCCTGTAAACGTGTACATTTTAAAAATTTTAAATTTTATTCATAGAAACACAAAATAAGTTAAATCGAAATAAAATTAATCGACTCTTCTTGGGAATATATACCCTTCTCTTATCCAAATAAAAGTCGAAGAAAGCCTTTTTTTGAAGCATTTAAAATAAATATAATACCTCTTATTGTAATTTCTAATGATTTATTTTTATCTATCTTCATTGAAAATAAAAAGAAGCCTGGTATTACTATTCTGTATTTATCGGAAATGATAGTATAATAAATGACAATAACCATTTATAGGAATAGTTTGTGTATTTATTTAATGAAAACAATGCTAGATTTTTTTTTTAAATTGGTTTGCATTGGAATCACGGTAAAAAAAAATGTAAACAATCTTAAAGAGGTAAGACCACAAAGTAAAAGAAAAAAAAACAAAAAAAAAAAAAAAGCTTTGCTGTAGAACTTTGAAAAGTCACGAAAGCATGGACCTCTTCCCCACACCCTTCATGTGCTTTACCAGCAGTTCTTCAACTTTCTTCAGCAACGTTTTTTTTTTGTTTTTTTTTTTTTCCTTTTGGTCGGGGGCGCCAGGGAAGGATATCTAGTAGACACAACATCCTACTTGCTGACTCTCATCTCCTCACCTCATCTTGAAGAATCGCTCTCGAGCTGGGCCGTGTGGGCGTGAGCAGATCTCGAAACTGGATAGCCGTCCGCCTTGAAACGATTTACGATCGGCGAGAGTATGTATACTTCACCTCCGAAGCTATATATATATATATATATATAGAGAGAGAGAGAGAGAGAGATAAGAGTGATATTATGGGCACCCATTTCATTTTTTTCCTAAAAATAGTTAAACATATCTAAAAATTCAAAGAAAACATACCCTGGCATCTGGTAAAAATATAATGTTAATAATAACAACTTAGACCTACTACTTAACGAGTTAAAAAACCTTTTTTTTATCATGCACTTTTTGTAAAAGTTTCCAGATGTGCTGGTAATATGGGCACCATGATAACAACAAAAATAAATACGATCTTATTGTGTAAAACATGATTCTTTGTAGGAGAAAGGAGGACTTATGATAAATTTGATACATAAATCTTTTTTTCACGATAGGTTGATTGATAGATAGTCAAGGATTTTCATTTACCTATCAATCAAACTATCGTAAAGAAAAACAGTTGACTATTACTCACCTTAATAACAGTGAAATTTATTTTTGCAAAATGAAAACATATTTTCGGTGCTCCGAACGACAGAGATGCCACTTTCATTAACATTGAATGTAAGATCCCTTCTCTGTAAGATTCCCCCCCCCCCGCAACACCATCTCAAAGAATGCCCAAATTACCACAAAAAAAACAATGACAACAACCAGCATATTTCACTAGAAATAGTTAACAGATCACGTAGATTTAATCCTAATAATGTACAAAAAAAAAAAAAACTCCACGGTAAAATTCTTATGAGCAAGTGCCCACTGAAACCTTTTCTTTTTATTAGCAAGACGTAAAAGTGGTTTCAGTGTACCGACACGCCCCAACAAGTTGACTTCCCTGGGTCTCCGTGTTACAGTTGAAACAGAAATAGATTTTTTGGTAGTAGTATTAACCTCAGCTCTAATCTGAAGGCCAGTGAGTAGTCTTCTGTTCCTCTTGCTCTTCACAATAATAAATTTATCTTCCTGGGTAGATGTTATTCTGGGTCTTCCTGATCGAGATGTGACTGTGGGGTGTTCCTAATGAGAGTGTGACTCCTCGAAGCGAGCAATGGTTTTATGGACTCCTGTTTTTGAAATTTTTAGTTGAGCGGCAATTTGGTGCTCAGACTTGTTTACTTTTTGTAGTGTGTAAATTGCACTACGCATTTCAACAGATAATTCCTTCTTTTTACCCATTTTTGTAAGTGAAAACGAGAAAAACGAAACAGACAGTTAAAATGTTCAAACTTTGTGGTCTGAAACACAATGAATCACACTTTAACACACTGAAACATTGACTAATAACGGGAGAAACAAATTGTGTGATAGATCGGAATGTAAACATGACTCCAGACACAATAAACACATTGTTAATCCTTAATGATTATTAGGGCGTCAATGATTATTGATTATTCGTCAATGACAAACAGTATCAGTGCAATTCTTCTTAATTACAATCTTTATTTTTCTCGCTGGTTTCCTTACATCTGAGTAACTGAATTGACTGTGAATGCACATTTATACAGGCTATTCTATATAACTATGTATTTAAAGTTAGACCTAATTGCTGTTTTAAGTAATTTTAATTTGAGTATGAAGGTGGTCCTAAACTTTTGACCGGAAAAGTTTCATTTTTATAACTGAAAGCTACACTGATTGAAAATACATGATGGGTGAATTACTTAGCAAAAGTTACTATTAATCACTATAAGTTATTTTTAAAAGTAACTGGCGAACGTGTTCTAGAAAAGAGCCAAATACTTTCATTTCAAAGTTTTTATATCGGCATAAACAAAAACACATGAGAACTCACTGCTACTGCGGTCGACAACAGCTCTCCCCCACGTTTTCTCATAAACTTTTACTTCAACTCGTGGGCGTTTCTAGTATTGTGTTAGTGGGCATTTTTTAGAATTACCCTCAGGTACCCATAACAC
The DNA here is from genome assembly GCA_911387785.2 of Aelia acuminata. Classification (NCBI taxonomy): domain Eukaryota; kingdom Metazoa; phylum Arthropoda; class Insecta; order Hemiptera; family Pentatomidae; genus Aelia; species Aelia acuminata. Next base: position 34,060,473 of record OU426980.1, read on the forward strand.
TACCTGTATGATTTTCCTTCCTTCCTAATAGAATATTAACGAAGGGGATGAAATGACGGAACCCTCAACGAAAATGAAAGAGGGACCGCCTCTTGTTATGTTCTCATAGCAATGTCTCAAAAACAAAAAAGAAAACATGAAGTTTATGGTTAAAGCTCGTATTCATTTGAGTCTCTTCGACCGCAACAGAAAGACCTCGTTCTGCGGTCAACCGATCCACACGAGTGTAGTCAATTCCATTTTACACAACACGAGGCACGATTTCTACAAAAAAAAAATTACTTTTTTTATGAATTCTCTCTCTTTTTATATCGTTATCTATGTGGGATGAACACTAGTCCATTCAACTACTGTATCAATTGGATCATCCATTTAATCTAACAGTATGACGTATGAAGTAGTATCAAATGTCAATGGATCTGAATGATTACTTTGCTACTGCTTGAATCGCTCAAATTTTTTTAGATCTTTATTTAGGCTCATTTTTTCCACCTAGCTGGAATACCTTATTACCATATCCCGGATTTTTATGCTGTGAAATGGGTCAAAATATGCAGCATAAATTCTAAAAATATGCTAGTTAACTATTTTAATATTCAAAAATACGAAGGTGCATAAAATATTCCACAGGAAAAAAAGTGACGAAGACAATTAAGAAATGAAACCAAATGATTTTAAATTTTTATTGAATCTTAAACAAACAAATATTACCGATAATAATATTAAACGCATTTAAAACTAAGATATAAAAATAATTCAAACTTACTGGTTTACCCGAAAAATGCAAGAATAACAGCAATAAAGATAACTAAATTAGCAATCAATAAAAAGATATATAAAAAAGATGAATAATGGATCAATAAAATTATCTGAATTAAAATTAATTATTAATTTTTTGCTCGTGGATCCTAATCTTCTATCGTTTCAATTTTTTTTTTTATTCGAAAATGATCTTTCGACATTAACTGATGTGTTTTGAGCATATTTATAAGCGCCTAAAATTATTGGATCGTTGTCAATGTCGCTGAGAACAAATAAACTATCCCCGTTTAAAATTTTATTTATATCCCTGGGTTAAATATTTACAACCCCTGAATTTTTCATAGAATGTCATACATTTTTTTTCTCTAAAAGCTTCTCCAGCATGGCCTGGGGTGCTTTATGGCGATTAATATTTTTATTTAAAATATCCTGAAATGGGAAGTGGAACGTCGGGAATCTCAGTCATCATAAACTTAAAGAAGAACTTAAGAACTTAACTTATGGGGTGTAAGTGAGAATCTTAGCTCCCACGTTAGATTTTACTTTTATATTTATAAATGTATTGTTTACTTCATTAGATCATCAAAATATGCAAATATATGCAGTTATCATAAAATATGCAAAAATAAAACTTGACCAATTAGATCTGCGTACTGTTCCGCTATTTTAAAGAAGCACGCAAAAATAATATGCAATTGCATAAAAATCCGGGCCCTTCTTATTACTTAACACCAGGATACAAAAAAGAAATAGAGTCAAGAAGACAATTGAATTTCTAAACGGTATATTTAAAGCGGAAGACTTTTCCGCCATTATTCATGAGGAAAGTAAGGAAGATAACGATTCTTCTTCGATCTTCACAATTTATACTAATTACACTTTATAATTTATAATTATACAATTTATAGAACTAAAACAAAGTTATCGGTTCTCCTGAGGTCCTCCAACGCCCCGTAGAATTTGTTTCCCAGCGCTCGAAGGACCCAATATGATTCACCTTCATCACTAAAGCAGCGTTGCTAATGAAATTGTGATCATATTGACAAAGAACTTTAGAAGATAAAAAAGAAAATCAATAAATCGGGTATGGACAACCTTTGACATATTGTGGGCCAAACTTTAGTGCGCAAATACGTTCGTTTTCAAAAGTAGTGCATTATTTACGCATACGTTTTTTGAACATACGTAAATTATTGTTGTTCGAATGAAGCTATATCGATACATACCGAAGTTATGATTCCCTTATTAAGAAATCTTCCTCATTTGGAGTGAGTATGAGTGAGTAGTACAATTTTTTTTTGAAATTGGGTATTTGAAAATGTCTCGCGGGCCGGATCATATCTTACAGCGGGCCGGTAGTTGCCCACATATGTTATAATTCTTCACAAAATAGAAAAGATTCTGTCGAAGATTTCAACTTGTTGCACGGCTTCCAATCCTACAAAAAAATAGTTGTTAATACCCTATAGCTTTGGTTTCTCCTGAACAAGATCCTGTAGAGTTACATCCTTCCTTATTCAAATTTAAATATTTATTTTTGTTTAAATATTTCTTTAAAAATTGCCTGGAAATTCCGCAGTGCATCTCTGCTATAGGTAATATAACATTATGCTACTGCAAAAAAAGGTTAAACCATAAATATTTCATAAAGCAATTCCGTACCATTGAAATATATCTGAAGGTGGATGCATTCTCTATTTCGAACTTTTTAAATATTCCTTTAAATATAATGAAAGAAATTTAAAACAATCCCTAACGTAATACTAAAATTGGCAAATTGCCTAAGATTCAAATTCTACTATATTTTTGACAAGACTTACTAAAATTTATCGAGAAAATAGATTTTGAACGGGTATGGCTACAGAAGGGCAGGGTAAAGTTATTTTTTTTTTGTTTTTTTACAACTTCTATCACTCAGTTTTTATTGAAATTTAAAATTTTATTTCAATAAATTATCTTTAATCATTGAAATTAAATGCATCGAGGGGGTATATTTAACTTTTTTTATGGTTTGACAAAGTATTTTTGGAATTGTCTTATGATTGTTCAACGAGGGAAAAATAAATAACCGAGTTACTCAGGGAATATTTATAACTTAGCAACTGAAAGTCCATGTTTTATTTATTTTTTTAATTTAAGTAAAAATGATGGGTTTGTCTAGGTGATTTGAAATTGACTGCGTAAGAATAACATTCAGATGAATTGGAAAAAATCGCGATTTTTATTTTTTAGTAGTTGAAAATGATTTACTTGTGTTTTTAGAAATCCTTCTGGGAAGATAAATAGTCAGGAGTTTCAGTCAAAACTTCATTCATCATTCAACTATCTTGCGTTTGACCCGAGTATGTGGGTCTAAGGAATGTGGGCATATAGGGCTACAAAGATATATTATTAAAATGTAAAATATCTATGATAAATGTTCATTTTTAAAAATTTTATATATCCATACGAGTGTGGTTGACAAGGAGGCGGTTCGGGTATGCCGTATTATTTCAGAACTCTTTCTTAAATTGGCCAGATGCAATTGTAGCTATGGGCGTGTATTTAGGTTCGGCTGGGAATGCAGAGCATCTGTTCAAACAATAATGACAAAACAAGGCTACGTTTCGGCTGGTGTAGACGCTGTTGTAATATCCACCACATCTGTCACAGGGCCCTCCTGGAATGGGAAGGACATGACAGCTGATTACCATCCTCTTCAATTCCAGCAGTTGACGAAACCACGGTTAATTATCCATAGTTACGAGATAAAGCACCCTACCAGATGTCTCTAAGTATCTAGGGCAGTACCTTACCATACCGAGATAATTAACAGGAATTTCCATAATTAGCTGATTATGACAATATCCATTAATAACACAACATTAAACCCGTATTAGCATTTGTAGTTAAAAACTATATGAGTAAAAGGGTCTGTCCCTTTTTCAACTAAAATTCCCAGGACACACGCAAAACGTCAGGGCTTGAAATCGATAATTATAAAAATAAAAATAAAATTTTTATCTGGAATTTTTAAAAATCATTTGGTAATTTTATCAAAATTGACAACCTGATCATCCGCCCTGGGATGGTGTAGTCGAGTTGGGATAGTTGACTTTTATTTCGTGGAGGCCCCGCGGAATAAATCTCGACCTACCCACCGTTGTTAGAATCGGTTGGTTACACCTCTAGAGTAACCCCCCGTATGCCACACAGGGTAGGCGTACCGAACAAAAAAAAAAAAAAAATTTACAATCAAAAATAGTTTTTTTCGAAATGGGCTGTTTACATACACTCAGAAACTATTTGTATTATTATACTTCGGGAAAATTTCGCTTATACTCGTACTTCATAATAAGTTAGTGTAATAATAAGTCTAATCTTGTAACAAAGTGGAGTTAATCTCACGCTAAAAACACCATTTTGTCAATACAAATATACAACAATATAATAGATATCAATAATACAAAAACTATAATACCTAAAAACACCAATTGATTAACAATTCATTGTTACATCTGTAGATAGAAAATCCATAACGATGCACGATACAAAAGTCCTCTAAAAACATATAATTGGCAACCAGCTTACAGAAGTAATAACTTCATAATTAGTATTAGCAATTACAAAAAAAAAAAATCTGGTGCGTGCGCGCAACACACAACTTTCACTTACCAACTTACTTAGATAAGAAATTGACGTGTTCTGTTAAATATAATTTTCCAAAGTCACACATTTTTCTACATCCATATCTTATTTTTGTTAATCGTTAAAGACGTTTTTGAGTAAATAAAAAATCCCGTGAAAATGATACAAAATTTATTAAGTAAAGTCCCCCCTCCGGTTAATCAATTTTAATGAAATTTTAACAGTCATATCTCGGGCATATACATACATCAAATACCAAGTTTGATCAAAATCGTTAAAGCCGATTTAGAGTAAATAAAAAAAACACGTGAAAATGTTACAAAATTTATTAAGTAAAGTCCCCCCTCCAGTTAATCAATTTTGATGAAATTTTTACAGTCATATTTCGGGCATATAAATAGATGAAATACTCAGTTTAATCAAAATCGTTAGAGCCGTTTTGGAGAAAATCGAAAAAAACCTAAAAAGTTATTAAGTAAAGTACCCCCTCCCTTTAAGTAATTTTGATGAAATTTATGCTGTCACATCGCGGGCATATACCTACACTAAATACCCAATTTCAGGATCGCACGGTTTATAGTTTTTGAGCTAGTCTGTTCACACACACACACAGACACACACACACACACACACACACACACACAGACCATTTCGCGGGACTTGGTCATTTCGACTCAGGGGACCCCAAAACGTGTATTTCCGTTGAAAACCGGAAGTCGAATTTTTTCACGATCGCAATACTTCCACTTACTATATATTTCATATATAGGTAAGTGAAGAAAAAATCAGCACTGCGGGTTAATAGTGTGTGTTTAACTGTGTAATAGTGTCTTTAATCTTTAGTTGTTGTTCATTAGTTTGTGTTATTTCCTGTTTCCAATGTTTTCTTGAGTTTTATTGTTGTTTCAGTTTATTGCTTTTTCTTATTTTATTTTTTTTAGATTTTTAGTGAAACATTAGGTTAGGTTAAACCAAGTGGTTATCTACGAGGTTTATACTTCCTGAACTGTTCACTAATAAAGACATTTGAATTGAGGAAAGGTAAGAGACTAGTCAAGTTTTTGATTTAAGTTGAGTTTCGTTGAGACTTTTGTTTCCTAAATAGTTAATCTTAAAGAATTTATTACTAGTTAGGTTAGTAGTTAACTTGGTTTCTTATACTGCTTATTTTTATAAATAATCGGTCAAAAGTCCTCCTAAAGTTTGTAATAAGCGTGTAACGATGGAGGAAGACTGTGTTGAAGATGAGGGCACTCAATCACAACAACCTTCTGCCAAAAGGCCTAGAAGCAGAGCTTCTGATTTGGCGGAGGAACCCGAAGGAACTGCTTGTCTTTTGCAGGAAGCTAAATCTATTCGAGGCAACTTAACAGTTTTCCTACAAAATCTTGATAAAAAAATTAGTAATAAAGCGAGGAATCATATAAACACTAAGATTAATCGATTGGTCGATATCATTGATACGTTATTCACTAAAAATAAAGAATGTGGGCAGAAATTCACGGAGCTTCCGGTCTCGGACCTGGTTCAGAAGGTAGTAAAGGAAACCCTTATGTCTCCCTGCGTCCTAAACTTTATAAAAGATAAAATTATAGATAATACGTTGCCCATGGTAACTGAAGTGCTACCGCGAGAGGAGGTTTCAACTCAAAGCCCTAAGCAGCCCATTCCTGGACCATCTTATAGCAACGTACCACCAGAGGGTAATGAAAGTTTTCACGTTGTGGCGAGTAAACGAAGCCGAAGGAAGGCAAAGTCGCGCCGAAACGGCCATACAGAAGAAAAGACCAAAACTGATGGAGCTTTATCTGAGACGTCTCCTCGTGATGGTTCATCTACTAAGGTAAAGGTTAAGACACTGGCAGACATAGTAAAGTCACTGCCTACAAAGCCGACTCCGACATCCAAACCGACCTATCTCACAATCGGTGGATCTGGTAAGAGCCCAGTGGACATTATAAATGGGTTGCCATCCCCTACTGAAATTGGGGTCAATGCATCCATAGTGCGAGCAACAAAGGGAGGCTCGATCTTGGTCCGCATAGAAGACAGCTCCCACGCCACGAAGGTCATTGGGTGGAAGGGGCTCCGCGATAACGGCTTACATGCCCGACTGGCCTTAAAGAAAAAGCCTAAACTGGAAGTTAAGGGTGTACCTCATGCATGGGGCCCAGCGGAATTATCGAGGTTTTTGTGGGAACGAATACCCGATAAGTCAGTCCCCACTCCACTGGTCCATGACGATCTTCGCCCACTATTTTCCACTGTATCTAGGAATGGTCTCACAAAGACGTGGGTGCTAGAGGTACACCCCATAGTTCGTTTCAAATTGTTGGAACTGGGTACATTGAATGGAGGATGGTGCTCTTTATCATTCAAGGACTACCTTGATGCCCCTCGTTGCACTAAGTGCCAGGGCTACGAGCATACTAAGGCTGCATGCACGGCGGATAACGTAGTTTGTATTTGGTGTGCAGCAAATGGACATATCATGAAGGACTGTCCAAAGAAAAAATCAATGGCTGACCCTACTTGTATAAATTGCGTCCGGGCAAACGCTCGACCCAGCGAAACAAAACACAAGTCTGGGAGCCGGGAGTGCCCTGTGCACTTGACGTGGTGCAAAGAAATGGCTAAAAGGACATTCTATGAATAAACTAACTATCCTCCAGCTTAACATGGGCCGAAGGCGAGTTGTAGCAGAAGAGCTTCGCGCTCTTTCTCATCGCTACGACATTATGGCGGTCCAGGAACCCACTTGCCGTGGGAACATGGTCACGGGGTTTGGCCTCACGTCGAAGGTTATAGCTCTAAGCAGTGGAGAGAGGAGGCCTAGAGCTGCCATTGTGGTTAACAACCCGAACCTCGACGTGATGGATCTGAGGCAATATTCTATGGCAGACAGAGTTGCGTGTTATGTCAAGTGGGGCGCAGTCGCTTTTACGCTACTCTCGGCATACTTACCTCACGGAAATGATATCGAAGAAGACATATCTGCCATAGAAACGATCATATGCCATAGAAGGAACGTGATCGTTTGCTCAGATACCAACTCCTGGAACACGATCTGGGGATCCAATCGAACAGATAGGAGAGGTGGTTTACTCGGTGAGTTTATCACAAGGAACCAGCTGGTGGTAATAAACGATATCACTGCCTCCCCTACGTTCTCTGGTGGAATGGGGGAGAGTTGGATTGATGTCACGCTGGCTTCACCAACACTCGCAGGGCGCATAGTCGATTGGACCCTCAGACCTGAAACGAGTTCTGACCACAAAGTCCTCGCTTTTAGCTTGCAACAGGATATAGATTATTCCCACGGCATTCAAAAGGGTTTTGTGACCCGCATTAGCAACTGGAGTACCTTTCGGTGCATGCTGGAGGGTAAAATTGTCGATGAAGATTGGGAGGAGGGGCATTATGATTATCGTGATGACCTGGACTACAAAGTGACCAGGATCACCGATATTATCTTAGATGCCTCAGAGAATTCCCTTCAGCACCGAAAGGTGAGGGTCAAACCTGTCCCATGGTGGACGCCGGCCCTAACAACGATGAAGAGAGAGCTCTACAAGGCCCGGCGTTCGTACCAGAAGTGCAGATGTGACGAGAGGCGCACTGCACTTCGGAGCGAGTATAAGTCCAAGGCTAAGGTGTACCGCAACGAGGTGCGTTCACGGAAGCGAAGATCCTGGGACGAGTTTATCGTCGATGAGTCCATCAAAAACCCTTGGGGTATCCCATACAAGGTCGCGTTGGGTAAATTAGTTCCTCCGCAGCCGCTAGCAGCCATCAAACATGCTGGTGCTGAAGCTACTACTCTTGAGGAATCGGCTGCCCTATTTATACAAGCGACATATCCCAGCGATGATTCATCCCAGGACAATGAAGAGGAGGCCTTTGTACGGCGCACGACGGTATACCCTCCAGGCACGGACTTTTGCCCGCCATGGGACATATTCGACCTTCGTATTGCCGTGGATAGGCAGAAAGTTGGTCGCGCTCCAGGACTGGATGTTATTGACGCGGCGATTTTGAAGAATAGTATCCCCTTAATAGAAGATCGACTATTAACGATCCCTGGACAGGGGATACTTTCCGAAGAAATGGAAAATCGCCGATCTGAGACTCCTCTACAAGGGAGGGGGAAGGGATAAGCAGCTTCCTAAGTCATATCGACCTATATGTCTCCTCCCTGTGATAAGCAAAGTTCTGGAGCATCTTATTTTAGCCAGTTTACAGCCGGTTCTAAGAACAGCAAGCCATCCACGGCAATACGGATCAACAAAAGGTAAAGGAACCGCTGATGCGCTGCTTCGAGTTCGCTCAGACGTTGAACAGAGGGCGGAGCGGTATGTCATGTTACTGCTTTTCGATATATCCTCCGCTTTTGACAGCGTCTGGTGGCCTCTGATACTCCAGCAGCTGCAGAAGTATGATGCCCCTAGCAACTTATATGCCCTCGTCAAAAGCTACCTCCAGGATAGGTTCGTAAGGATTCGAGGTAGCTCCTTTGAGGTAGAAGCTCCCATAGAGAGGGGATGCCCTCAAGGATCGGTTCTTGGGCCAGCTCTATGGAAGCTGGTATTTGACGAGTTGCTAGGGGTGCTTGAGGAAGAGCCGTTCCTTGCAACAGCCTACGTCGATGACCTGGCGGCTGTAGTGGCATCCAACAGCAGAGCCGGTTTAAAAGCTGAAGCAGAACGATGCGCCAACCTGATAGGAAGATGGTGTGAGGCGAAGAAGTTGAAAATGGCAGCTGAGAAAACTCAGGCCATTCTTCTAAGAGGGAAAACTGACAGGGCACACCCTATAACTCTCGTGATTGAGGGTTCAAGAATACGTCCAAGTGAGGTAGTCAACTACCTTGGTGTGAGATTCGGTAGGGGATTTAACATAACCCCTCACTTGGACTACCTCAGGAATAGGGTGGCCCTAGTCTTAAACGGGCTGAGTCGTCTAGGGGGCGCCTTCTGGGGTCTCAGATTCCCAGCGACGATGACCATTTACAACGGATTAATACTGGGTATTCTGAGATACGCGTCCCCCGGATGGTTCAAGAATCCCTCACAGCGGCAGATACGCAGGTTGGCGTCGCTTCAGCGTACTGCTCTGCTACGAGTCACAAAATCATACCGAAGTGTTTCTCATGAGGCGGTGCAGGTCCTAGCAGGAGGGGTACCTCTCGACCTTCTCCTGCGTGAAGATTCCTTAAAGGATGTCCTTAAAAGGGAAGGCTCAGCAGCTCTACCGGAAAATATCCGCACGAGAATTGCTGAAAACCCAAGAAAATGGAAAAGAACAATGCGAGAAGTCACAATTGATGAATGGAACCGGAGGTGGGTGACTACAACGAAAGGAGCTACGTTGAGGAAATATTTCCCCACCGTCCGATCACGGTTATTGGCGACTTGGGTTATTCCGGATTATTGGGTTTCGCAATTTCTCACGGGGCATGGGGGTTTCCGCGCCAAACTGCACAGTCTTGGAAAGGACATAGATCCCCTATGCCCTGGATGCAGGGTTCCGGAGACGGCTGAGCACATCATTGTGGACTGCACACTCTTTGAGGCACTTAGGGCCAAACTGTTGAGGGAAACTGGACTCTATGTAGTGGCAGAAAACGATTTCCCTCAGCTGGTAACTGAGGCAAACTACCCGTACTACAAGTCCTTTGTGTACGGGTGGAAAACTGCAGTTGGCTTTGCCCATTTCAATTTGACAAGGCAGGGACCCTTGCCTGGAAGACCGCCTGAAGGAGGAGATGAAGAAGAAGGCCAGGAAGAAGGTGATTTGGGGAGCTGAAAAACTGAAGTAGGAAGAAGAAGAAGAAGAAGAAGGAACAGGCAAACAAAACATCAACTGAAGTATACCTCCAACGATTCCCAATAGCAACATTTGAAATGTTGCCAACACCCGTGTTGCCGAAAGGCAAGGAAGGGCGAAATAAATAAATAAATAAATAAATAAATAAATAAATAAATAAATAAATAAATATAGGTAAGTGAAAGTAAAAAAATATATTATAAACTTATTAACACTCATCTATATTTTGCATCCAAGCATATATAAAATTTTTTTTTATTGATTCAACCATCGCCTTTGTCCATAATTGGAGCATTCTAGTTAGCAGCAGCATTCCAATTGGAATATCAAGTGCCCCTGACTAAATAAGCTATTTTTACACCGGGAATGCAATCGAATATACAATGAGACCGGGATCGACTTTTTTTTTTTTTCTTTTTCACTTTCCGGAATCTATTCTAAACACGTAGAGACGACATACGATGGAAATTCTGGAAGAAAGATATAATTGATCGTGGGGTCTGATGAAGAGAAGACAGATGGAATGATCTGATGGGAGACGTCCATTGCAGATAAACGAGGCCCTAACTACTTTCCGACCGAAGGTTTTTCTTTTAATTTTTCCACCCGCCTCAGTGCGACCGTCCACAAGGCCGAATCGAATCGCATCGCATTCCTCACCACAGACCGCCTTCCACAACAAGACAATACACACCTTCCAAATCGCATTTTCCCATTCCGCCATCTGTATATTTGCAAAGTTTACTAATATTTTCAATTGAACAACATTAAAACATTTAATCATTGTTTCACATATTCATTATGAATATTTACGAAAAAAAAAAAAATCCTCTGGGATTTCAGTCAAAAAAATCTTTATTTGACTATTCGACGTCTTGTTCCCTAGCATGCGGGCCTCATCAGGGCTAAAAAGAAACAAATATACGAATAAAATGTAAGGTATCTAAGAGAACAAAGAAAATTAGTTCATATACAAAAGATAGGCGAAAAATATGAATATGGATGATATTTAAAGCAACGTACATATGTAATCTTGCCTGTCTTAGTCATAATTTTAATTTTAAACTACTATTTTTAACTTATGTTTATTCGAATAAATATAGCCATTTCCCTACTTCCTAGTCTATTTGAAAAATTTCCAAACCAAGTTGGGATTAATAACCAGATTAAGCATCATTAATTTTAAATAAAGATTTTAAATATTTTAAGATAGGTTGATTGATAGAAAGGATTTTCTGTTATTTATTTTTTAATTTGGAAAGCCAACGTTTCGATCCCTACATGTGATTCTTCATCAGGACTTCTGAGCTCAGAGTAATACCACTCCACCGGGTATTACTCTGGACTCAGAAGCCATGATGAAGATCCATATGCAGGTATCGAAACGTTAGCTTTCCAAAATAAAAAATAAATCAATCTATCAATCAACCGATCGTAAAGAAAAATAGTTGACTAATGCTCACCTTTAAATATTTTAGGAATCTTTTTTTTAATGGCTGTATGTGTTTTAGTTCTATTGTTAAATTAATTAGAAATATAGTAAAATACATCTTATAAATGATGTTATTATTATTTCTTTTTGTAATTTATTTAAAAAAAAAATTATTTTGAAATGAAAAATTCTAAAATTGTTTAGGAAAAATCCCAACTTTTTTTGCAGAATTTGTGGAAAATTCTATTTTAGACTTGGAAATTCTACGTACTCAGGCCATGTAAACCTAGCACTAGTTGCATATCTTTTCTATTATTTCTTGCACTCTTACAATTTGTAATTAATCAAATCTTGAGACATTTGTTCTCCTTCTGTTAGGTATATAAATTTCTAATTTTCTCTATTTTCAGGTTATTAACAGATTAATACGTTAACTACAACATTTTCTCCCCAAGATTGATAAAAATATCTTTGTCATGTAAACAGGTCTATTTACAAAAATAAATTAATTTTTGAGTTAAATTATTTAAAATAAAAAAACCTGTACCACTACAATCCATCGAGGGTCTTAGGTTCAGTATTGTGTAAGGAAGAGTTGTTTCTTGGTCAGTGATAGTGAAAAGGGGTGCTTTGACCATGATCACGCTGAGCCACTAGGTCCCTTGCTTAATTTTTCAATAAAGAGTAATCAATTTATAAAGGCTGGATGTGTCTAAGGAGGGTGTCTCATGTGACGAAACGTTGCAAAATAGAAAACCGGATTCGAACTCCGTACTTAGTGCATAGCAGAACAGTGCATTACGATTGTGCTTCTCCGCCCCAAAAATAATACAATAAAAAAATACATCCCATGTCAACAAAACCGAAATAATAAAAATAAAAACTAATATATATTTAGGGGACACCTGTGGTGTAGTGGTAAGCATAGAAACTTACAATACTGAAGGTCGCGGATTCGCGTCCCGAGGTGGCCCTAGGATTTTTTACTCCCTTTTTAATGGGTGTAAAAAATCCTTGTCTATGCTGTCCCTCGGATAGGACGTAAAATAGAGCCTGTACGATGTCAGGTACTCGTTAAAGATCCCAATCCTAATTAACCTGATAGGCAAAATTTAGGACTCCCACTGTAGCATCGTCCGATTAGCCTTAGTGGCATAAAGTGACGTTAAAACAAACAAATATATACTAAGTATATAGCTTCAAGAGAATTACCATATATATGTGAATAATCTTTTTAGATCCCGGATTAGACCTAGAACAGATAGGATTATAGCAAATCTTAGGAGTGCTAGTTATTTTCTAAATAGTTTTAATATTAGTTGCTTTGTCTTTGTCTACTTAATTTTTGTGAATGATTCAAGTGTGACCCAAGAATATTTGGGCTTACCAAATATTGAAGTAGAGTACAAAACATCCCTTGATTTTTCATAGATATTATTTTAGTTTCCGCTGCCTTTAAGGTTTTTTTGAGAAAAAAAAACACTATATTTATATCTTGATTTTTTTTTTTTTCAAATTTCATCTGAAAAATGTGCGGAAGGTGGATTATCTTTCCTGTAACAAGAAGTTGCGATTGTACTTTTCAAATGGTTGTGTCGTAATTTCTTCGTTCCCTCGCCCCCATAATTGGCAACGTCGGGTTTTTCCTGTTCACTGGTCCGGTAAGTACCTGCATAGTTGCTTCATTATTACCATTATCACTTTCATTTGTAAAACATTCAGAACAAATCGGAAAATACTGTTAATTCCTCGTCTCGGAAAATCCTTAGTAGAGAATTTTCTTCGAAATTGATTGCTCTTACTTCTGATCCTGATGTTTCATTCATTTTCGATTCGTTCAATTGAAAAAGCCTCGGACAGTTCTTCTCGAATCGGTTTCCTTTATTTCAAAAGTTACTGATAATCGTCTACTTATCTCTTTCCTGAAAAGTTTCTTTTTTTATTGTCACAAACATTGGTCTTCTATAGGCTCTATAGCCTCTTCACAGCATTGTTACTTGGCCTGTGCTTTTACACTGTGCAAACCTCACCTTCGAAACTCACCCTCGAACAACCTGTTCGGCTAATCTAAATAAGTCACGAACTCGTACAGGTACGTTATCTGTTCACCTGTGTGTTCGGGGATAGCGCTAGTGTCGCTTTTGAGTTAGTTAAGATAAGGTTCTAGATCTTCTTGTAGAATTTTACTAACGTTGCTTTTATCCATAATAAGTTAGAGCCAAAGTCAGAACAGCCACTAGTTTTAAGTCAGCCGTCTTTGTGATGAAAATTATTTTATTAACGTGCATAAGTGTTAGGTGGGGCCAGATATCATTGTTGGCTCGACTTTACGTTTAAGTGTAAATAGCTCTTCGTAGTACGCCGGTGTGGCATGGTTCGGGGGATTACTTGTTCTAGGGTGATGTTCGCACAGTATAGCGGCACCTTAAGATATAATAAATTGTGGTGAAGAAGACTGATTTATCCATTTTGTCCTAAGGGTGGAAATAATATGAATCTTTTGCCTTTCTATTTCGATGTCGAAATATATGATTGGTAAATTAAAAAATGTTTGCCCGTGGGGAACCCTATTTTTCGGGAACGCAACTATGGGACACTAAAAATGAAAATTTAAGTCAGCCCCATTTTTTTTTTTTTTTCATTATTTCCTTTAGTTGGGATGTCATACAATTTTTTTTTTTAAACTTATTTTTCATGATATTCTTGAAACACCAACATCTTTGAAACTTTCAAGTTCACGAAAAACATTTTAAAAGAACTTAAACTATCTCTACCATTTTAAAAAATTACGATAGGTTAAATGATGGTCAAGATTTTCAGTTTACAATGATTTTATAGTGGTAAGCCAACGTTTCGATCCAACTTGTGGATCTTCATCAGGGCTAAAAGAAAACAAATATATGAGTATCTATGCTAGAGGGTGACAATAGATGGATACATTACAGAACTGATAATAATATAAAAGATGGTGTATACATGAATATTAATATAAGTGGCTGGTTAACAAGATAAAATAGAATCTGATATTTACCTGCTGAGTCCAGGTGGATACTAAGACTAAAGGTAAAAATAAGGTGAGAGGTAGAGGTAGGGGGTTAGTTTGCAGACACTTCAAAGGTTTATGACGGGGAAATCCAACGCTTTGAAGTGAAGGCACATGACAACAGAGTGAACAAAAATATTTTAAAAACTAACAAAATAGATGGTACTGTATTCAAATACGGATCGAAACGTTGGCTTACCACAATAAAATCATTGTAAACTGAAAATCCTGGCCATCATTTAACCTATCGTAATTGAAGAACAGTTGACTATCTCTCACCTCTACTATTTTAAAAAAATATTAAGAATCTTATACATTAGTTGAAAACAGAAATAATAATATACTGAACAAATATTAATGATGCTTAACGCAACTCTGGCACAAAACATGTTAAAGACTGCTTAATTGATGGACGCTCACTTGAAAGATATATCAAATGTCACAACCCCCATTACAAGAACACAATTTAAAATAATTCTGTTATACACAATGAATGAATATTAAAAACAAATGTAAATAAACAAAAAGATAAAAATTTATGCATGTAACCGCTATGTATTTAAACGTAACAGCGAATCTTTAGTACTTAGTTGTAAAACAATGTCTGAAAAACCAACGAAATAAAAATATTTGCAAACAATTTTATACCTATAATATAATAACTACTCTATACAAAAAATAGTTACTTCACTTAAGAAAAATATACTTAAATTAACTGACCAGAGTCATCCTTACACCATTCTGATATATATATACATAATTTATAATCTGATATTATAGTATATAATCGTATATCAGAAATAATCGACAGTATATAAGATATACCGCGCAATGGGATTCTTAATCAAAGAATTAAAAATTATGAAAGGAAACCCATTTGTAGGCTAAATACATATAAATTTGTCTAGACTAAAATCATAAGGTATTTGATTTAAAAATCGAATGGTTTGCGCATAAATACACATTTTGCTCATATATGTCTTCCAACTTGATTGAATAATATAAATACAAAATAACTGATTGCCTGCCAGTTCCTTCACTTGAAAATCACTCAGTTAATTGAATTTGGTTAACAGAGACCAAAACACAGTCCCAATAAAAAAGAAAAGAGATAAGTGCAATTGAAAACGAGCATTATAGCTCCTATATTTACAAATGAAAAATTCAACAATTCACACCAAACTGTCCGAAACTATCGATAGTTGTGCTTCACTACTTTTTATACAGTGATCATAAACTGATTGAAAAGTGAACATCGTAAACCAAATTTTTTTTTAAGAGATTCAGGTACCTTCCTTAAATTTTTTATTATTTCGGATATTTTCTACTTCTTCTTGTTTCGTTCCAAGGATCTTGGTGAGTGGGTGCCTCTTGCTATTTAATACGTTATTTCTTTCTTTTGGTTGACATATCATCAATCCATCGCAATCTGGGTCTTCCCACTCTTATGGTGTCAACTATGTTAACGTCCTTGATGTTCCCAGATATCCGTCTTGGTGCTATACTTGCGATATGCCTAGCTTAACAGAGCAATCCTACATGATTTCTCTTTGATTGTTCTTTTACATTAATTCAACTCTATGTTGATTCGGATCCACCGTTAATGTGCTTAATAAACAAAAATTTCCTTATGATTAGGGCGTATAAATCTAAGCTCCTATAAATCGAATGCTGGTATGGGCACCCACCCATTTAATTTTTTCTACAATAAAAAGTTCAATAACTCTTCACTAAATCTGTCTTGGTGCTATACTTGCGATATGCCTAGCCCAACAGAGCCATCCAACCTTGATTTCTCTTTCAGAGTTCTTAAACATTTTCTCAACTCCTGTTGATTCGGATCCACCTTTAATATGCAAGGGAAAAGAAATTTTCCTAATGATCCTTATGGTGTTTAAATGGAAGCTCGTGATATACATATAGGAAATAAGGGTGGTATTATAGGCACCCATTTCATTTTCTGACAAAAACGTTTGCAGAAAAAATACCTTGGAATTCGGTAAAAATATAATTTTAAAAATAAGAACCAAGACCTACCACTTAACTTGTTAAAATTTTTTTTTATTATGTAACTTTTGAGAAAATTTCCAGTTGTGTTGGTAATATGGCCACCGTGATAAAAATAAATAATATAATATGGTAGAAAACAATATTTTTGTGGAATACAGTAAACTTATGATAAATTGCATATTGTAACGCTTCTGTGGGTTAAAGAATATTTATTAAACAAAAATATACAATTATCAATGCCAGCGAATTAATACAACTCAAATATTTGGGCAGGTTAAAAAAATGATAAATCGAATGCTGGTATGGGCACCCTCCCATTTAATTTTTTTTTACAATAAAAAGTTATAGCTCACTAATCATATGACTTGAGCTTCACAGTCAAGACACAGACTAAGACTAACTCGTCCAGTCATTCGCTCCTTATATATTGTCGTAAAAGGACAGGCCTGGAAGGTTCTGGATTGAACTCGGCAAATCTAGTCCCATAAACGTGTTCTGCCAGTTTGTTCCGACAGCCAATTCGTTCCAACAAAAGGAAATCCCGTATCCAAACCATATGTTTTTTGTTTTTTTTAACGATTTAACGTTACAATATAATTATTTTTATTATAACTGTGACATATTTACTTTTACAAAATGAAAACATATTTTTCCAAGGAAAATAATCATTGCTGGCACAAGTTTTCCTACCCGCGCTACACATTGCTCCGAACGACAGAAATGCCACTTTCATCAGCATTGAGTTTAAGATCTAATATAAGATCCCATATGGGGGCCATTAATACCAGCACAAAGAATGTTCATATTACCACCATGTAAAAAAAAAAAAAGAGGCCAAGGACTACTAATTTTCACTACGAATTGTTTACAGTTATGTTTATTTAATCCTAATAATGAGTGCAACAACACTGTATGTAATATCATCCGTTATTATTCTCCAATGGTTGTAAAATCGGGATAGATACCCTCATTTCAAGGCTTTATAATGGAATAAACATAAAACAGATGAAAACTCATCTGTGGTCATGTTTAGTGTCATTATTTAGATTTGAATAATAGTCAACTGTTTTTGTTTACTATAGGTTGATTGATCGTCAGGATTTTCAGTTATCTTTTTACTTTCACGTACCTAAATATGATATATATATAGTAAGGGAAAGTATTGCGATCGTGAAAAATTTCGACTTCCGGTTTTCAACGGAAATACACTTATTGGGGTCCCCTAAGTCTAACTAACCAAGTCCCGCGAAATGGTCTGTGTGTGTATGTGAACAGACTAGCTAAAAAACTATAAACCATACGAAAAGAAAAATGGGTATTTAACATATGTACATGCCCGTGATATGACAGTAAAAGTTTCACCAAAATTGATCAAACGGAGGAGGCACTTTATTTCATAACTTTTTTCCCATCATTACGTTTTTTTCCGAATTTCTCAAAAATAGCTTTAACGATTTTGTTTATACTCGTCATGTTTAATGAGAATCAAGTATTCTTTAATATCAGGTAAGCTTTATCATTATTAAAATGTTCTGAGGGGGCTTAAATGGGGAAGGCGCCTTTTTTGTTTTCCTTTAAAGCACCTTAAAAATATTCCGTCCACTCGTAAAACACGTTGAGCCCATGCACGCGCAGATCGCTTTTAATGACAGACTATTGATTATAATTAAAGATTTTCTGTTCATTTAATAGAGTTTTTTTTTCATGGTAACTATATGAAGTTTTTAACAACTACAGAGAGAATTATAAAACCAGTCGACTTGGAGTATTGTGCTTGCATTGCCGAATTATTACTAGTAAAAACTTAAAAATTACTGTACTTTGTAGAGGAAATACCTGCAAACATAATTAAACGAATGTGGAAAAATGTGTGACTTTGAGAAATGGTATTTAACAAAACTCGTCAATTTCTAAACAAAGTAAGTTTGTAAGAGAAAATTGCGCACATCGCACCAATTTTTTTTTATTTTGGAAAGCCAGCGTTTCTCGAGACTAAAAGATACAGAGGCTCCGTATTACTCTGAACTCAGAAGCCCTGATGAAGTTCCACATGTATTGGATATAAACGTTGGATTTCCAAAATAAAAAAAAGATAACTGAACATTCTGGCTATCAATCAACCTAAATTTCATTATGTTAGTGCGTATTATTTTTTATATATGAAGGGCGCCATAATACTACCCTTGCCCCCATATAAACAGTGTCATCAAATGTTTTCTGAACACATAATCTTACAGTAGTCATGTATATGATTTTGTGTTACATAATTAAGCAATAATGGTTATGTAGAGTGTTTAACTAATTTCCTGTGGCAACGGGGCATAACGAATTTCCTTCTCTTCAGCTACAGCTCTCACCTTCTTGTTAGCCCAACTGTTAAAGTTATCTAGATCGTCGCATCTGCATTTATTTCACAACTGCTAATTGCTCTAGATTCGCACTTACGTTTACATACATTACGATTACATACATTCACGCACATAAATTTTATAATATAATTTAATATCTATTCATTTTATATAACAGTATCGTTTTAAATCGTGTCTTGTATTGGGGATGTGACATTTAATATATATCTGTCAAGTGGGTGTCCATCAAATATGATTCGTTTCCCACACTAATTGAGCCTATATGATAGCTCGATGATTTAAATATAGCTTCTCCACTCATTTAACTAATTAGTGAAATGTTTGTTACGTAACAGTATGTCCACTATATATATATATATAAGATTGGCATGATTATGAGATCAATATCGTCTCGAAACGTCTATCTATATACATTTAAAATTTTTAGAAGTTCTACATTCCGTACCCACAAGTTTCTGGAAAGGTACGGCTGACCTATTTCACTTTCTCTGCGAATAAAATGTGACTATTATAATTGCTTTAAAATAAATAGTAATTTTTTTTTTTTTTTTTTTTTTTTTTATAATGTTCAAATAGAAAGGAATGGAGATGTTTTGTTTTTTGCCATTTAAAAGAGTACTATTAAATTTTCATTAACACTTGCTTTACTAGTTTGCAATAGTAATTTTAACTTCTTATAAGTGCCTAATAACTTCTTCTATATGTGCCTAATAACATTGGCCCTAACGAACTTTTTGTAGGCAAAAAAAAAAAAAAAAAATTCATTCAAATTTTATTATTCAAATTAACACATAGTTTTCATCACTGGTAAAACTTCAAAGAAACGTTAATATGTTTTAAATTAAAGTGTTTTTCTACTCTATTTAATGTTTTAACGAAAAATGGAAAAAAAAAACTAACTAAAAACGGGGGTGGTAATGTGTTTTTATATGGTAAGGTGCAGTAATGGATTTTTTTTTTTTTTTTGTTTTGCTGCAATTTAAAAATTTAGACTAGAATGGAGTTTTTTTTTAAATTTACTCGCTTACCAAATGCATGAGTGCAAGTACTTCCTGAAACTGAAGAATTTTAAAAGTATAAAAAATAATTACATATAAATTAAAATTTATAAACTGGCTATATTTTTTGTAAGATTTAATATATATTAATTTGCCAAAAAAGAAAGAAAAGAAATGGGGAATAGATTCTTTCGTTTTTTTTCTTATCTGGAACACCCTGTATAATTAATATATATATATATATATATATATATATATATATATATATATATATATATATATATATATATATATATATATATATATATATATGCATGTATAATATTTCCCACATTTAAAATGACAAAATTCTATTCTATTTGTTCTTTGACTCATTCATTGAGTTGAACTATACTACTGGAACAGCGAAGAGTGAAGATTATTTATAGACATAGTTTAGTGTCCTTCCGTTCCCTAGAGTCTCCCCTTAAAAAATTATGGCCCTTTGAAGAGTATACTTAAAGGGCTTAACATCCCTTTTGAGTATACATTATTTTCTTATGTGAGGCTTACGTACTTACTACTTTTCTACAGGATTTGAAATCGATAATAATCGATAATAAAAAATATTTTTTATGTTATTATTTATTTATTTATCAAGAATGGATTTTATTTTTGATCGTTAGTGAAATAATGATATCCTGATTATTATTTTTGAACAGAAATTCGACTATTACAAATAATAATAATTTTCGAGTAATACTTTTATGAATCAGAAATATATTTTTTCCTAATATTGTCCATGATATATTAAAATCCATGATATATTCTCCATTTGAATCTGCAGTAGTTTTTAACTTATAGCAATATAACGTCTTTATTTCCGAAATTCATTAGAAATGTTGGCTTAAAATACAAACTGCCTTGGTTTGGAACCGGAAGAGTTTAATTTCAATACCAGAATTTTTTTTCCTAATGCACAGTGTCGACTAGTAGCTGTAGCTTATCATTCATCGGTGAACAGTTTTAATAAAATCCTAGATAATCCAAGCCCGTTTAAGTTAATCGACATTACTAGTACGGAATAGAAAAATAAGCGAATGAAACGCCTAAATACAAAATTAAAGTGTATCTTCTAAAAGGTGATTATTTTTTTCAGGTAAATATATATTTTTTTTATCACAAATGGATCATTGTGATTTTTGTATATCACTCAGTATGTGATCAGTATTTTTAATGGAATCAATAACCTGGAATATTGATCAAGCAGCATTTTAATTTCATTTAATAGTTATAATGAAAAAAAAAAAAGATCTCATGCTAATACGTAGGGTCCTCAAGCATATCTACATAATTGATTATGGCAGCAATAGGATTAATTGTTAGAAACTTGTGTAATAAAATATATGCCGATATATTATAAACAATTTCATATCATCGGCTGTATGGTAAACTAACGAATCCCAAATGATACGGTTTTGAAATATTTGGCACAAAGGCTGCGTTTTATGTTTTTTACAACATGTCAAATTTTCACGATTTAATCTTTATTCATTCCGATTTATTTATTTAAAAGAAAAAGAAGGTATTTTGCGAATATGCTATTTTTATAATTGTGATCTCTGTTATCATATTATTAGGAGATGGAAAACCCTGACTTTATTAGGAATATTACCGATGGATTCCTCGCTAAAAATCATATAAAATAATATCTAAAAATCACAGAGGCAGGCGCTGATTCATATACTAAATTGAAGAAACTGGTGCTAAAAAGTTGTTAATAACTACAATAAATGTCAATTGAAAAAATTGTACTGTTTTTATGCCTTGATTCCTATTTATTACCTATATAATATTAATAGTTATTAAAAAGCTAAATACTCAGAAAACACACATATATATAGATAAATTAAATGATCCTTGATTTTCATTAGTACTGTTTTACTACTAAACGTTATTCCATTAAAGTTGACATACCTACATTTTTCACATGGATACATATTAAAATGAAAGTAAAAAAAAACACTGGTTCTCAAATTTTTTAAAAAAATACTAATAATAACGCAGCAAATAATATATTCTGCTAAATTGTTAATTAGTTTGTTGAAAAATGCAGTAATTTTTGTAAACAAAAAATTTTTCTACGAATATCTGCTATTTAAATATTAATATAATTTTTTTTTTGTTTCAGGTTAGTGCATTTTAATTTTTTTCTGGAAAATTTATCATGGTACGTAAGTAGTTAATATGGTTATTTAAATTTAAGTATTACTTAGTTATACATAAAAATTCCTGTTCTATTTTATCACTTTTTTACTTTCACTTACCTATATATGAAATATATAGTAAGTGGAAGTATTGCGATCGTGAAAATTTTCGACTTCCGGTTTTCAACGGAAATACACGTTTTGGGGTCCCCTGAGTCGAAATAACAAAGTCCCGCAAAATGGTCTGTGTGTGTGTGTGTGTGTGTGTGTGTGTGTGTGTGTGTGTGTGTGTGTGTGTCTGTGTGTGTGTGTGTGAACAGACTAGCTCAAAAACTATAAACCGTGCGATCCTGAAATTGGGTATTTAGTGTAGGTATATGCCCGCGATGTGACAGCATAAATTTCATCAAAATTACTTAAAGGGAGGGGGTACTTTACTTAATAACTTTTTAGGTTTTTTTCGATTTTCTCAAAAACGGCTCTAACGATTTTGATTAAACTGAGTATTTAATCTATTTATATGCCTGAAATATGACTGTAAAAATTTAATCAAAATTGATCAACCGGAGGGGTGACTTTACTTAATAAATTTTGTATCATTTTCACATGTTTTTTTTA
Organism: Aelia acuminata; assembly: GCA_911387785.2. Classification (NCBI taxonomy): domain Eukaryota; kingdom Metazoa; phylum Arthropoda; class Insecta; order Hemiptera; family Pentatomidae; genus Aelia; species Aelia acuminata. Next base: position 34,083,344 of record OU426980.1, read on the forward strand.
TTTACTCAAAAACGGTTTTAACGATTTTGATCAAACTTGGTATTTGATGTATTTATATGCCAAAGATGTGATAACCAAGATTTCATCACAATTGATCAACCGGAGGGGGGACTTTACTTAATAAATTTTGTATCATTTTCACGTGTTTATTTTATTTACTCAAAAACGGTTTTAACGATTTTGATCAAACTTGGTATTTGATGTATTTATATGCCCGAGATTTCATCAAAATTGATCTACGGGAGGGGGGACTTTACTTAATAAATTTTGTATCATTTTCACGGGGTTTTTTTATTTATTCAAAAACGGCTTTAACGATTAACAAAAATAAGATATGAATGTAGAAGAATGTGTGACTTAGGGAAATGATATTTAGCCAAACACGTCAATTTCTAATGTAAGTAAGTTGGTAAGTGAAAGTTGTGTGTTGCGCGCACGCACCAGATTTTTTATTTGGCACCTGTTCAAATATTATGGCATTTTCTTTTATTTCTCTCAGCGGCCATTATCAATAACTGTTGATAAGGTGATTTTATATCATTTGGAAGTCAAAAACATAGCAATTTCAGATTAAGGCAAAACATTGCTGAATGGTGTAAAGAAGGCATTAAAAAGTATTTATCTCAATAATGTTTATTGGCGATCGAATAAAAAAGGTTTTATGCGATTTTCGAGTGAACTTAATATTTTTCTTAATGGGAGCTAATACTTATTTTACTTTTTTTTTATGGCCTGTTGTAAAGATCTGTATCATTTAAACATTTTTATTATCATTCTTAGAAAACAGAACAAGGAGGATAAAAAAAATACCTCGAGTTCTTTGCCTTATTGCTTAGAATTATAATTTATAGGACCTCAGAAGAATTGAATGCTTATTGTTATAGCAATCTAGATTCTAGCTGGAATTATATTGTTGCCCGCATTTCTTAATCGCCCTAACTGCCAAGAATTGCCCGTCTTGTTACTACACACTGTCATTGAAATCCAGTGTAATTTTTCGAACGGCTTTGTTAAGCATGAGAGCGATTAGCTAAAAATTCGGATTCTAATGGAGGATTCTAACGACGGCGACCATCGGAAAAGTTTATATAACCAAAAATGTTCGTTTCGACAAAGTGAAAAAAAAAATGACACTTTCGAAAAAGACCTGCGACCATTTTCGCTGAAAATTTCAGTTTTTCGCTTACAACTCGCAAACGAAGGGTTCAATCGACAGAATGTACATGACCGAAAATTTTCTCCGTGAAAACCTGAAAATTGACACCATTTGGAAACCTCTGCGACCATTTTCTCGCAAAAAACACGGTTTAGCGCTTATAACTCGCAATCGAAGGCGAAATGAGTGATTTGTATATTTTTCCGGTGTAGCGATTAAGAAAAGCTTTAAAATAATGCATCATTCATGAAATTGGATGAAGTATTAAGGATGTTATGGCGTACCGAAAAAAAAAAAAAAAAAAAAAAGGCTTTGAGAAATAATATATATGATTATTCCTAACGAGGAAAGAAGTTAAAAAAATTGAAAGTACGGTATATATTATTTTCGATAGATATAGCCTAGAGAATTTAGGGCGATAAATGTTTGGATAATTACGCCCGTTTCCTTGTCGAAGTCTAGATAATACGATTTGAAAATTAATAGCAGTACTTGATTCTTGCATCTGTCTTTTAAAACAGAATAATCCACTCTCACAATCAAATATGAATCGTTTCGACCAGTTAATATGATTCCATCAGAAATTGTTGAATCTTTTCCGGCTAAAAATTGTTCCTGAAGAGTCCACTTTCGTTGATGTAATTTTAATTTAAATATATGTACATGTGATACGTGTAATGTACGGTTGAAAAGCTGAAGGAGACATATTATTTGTGTTCTTTATGGATAACGCCACATCAATTCTTTATGGTGTTGAATCACTCGCTGAAAGGTTTTGGCTCTTTTGACTCATTACCCCTCTCTATTTGACCTTTCAGGTTCTGTAAAAGGGAAGGGAACCCAATCGCCTTATTCACATATCATGTGACAAATTTTTCGTTTAACTATTGACTTAATTGAAACGCATTTTTTATATCACTGTATCAGCTTCTTCCATCTTAGTTTTTTTCGTATGCGCAATTTTATATTTTTTTCTTTTTCTGTCAATCCTTATAATTTATCTTATCCTTATATAACTTTATCTATCCTTATAAGAGCTGTAACTTATCTCTGATCCTTACTTGTCGTATCTGACATAATAATGACAGACTAGGATTTTTTTCTTGACAGATAGTAGATAGGAAGTTTTGCATCCAAGGTATCAGCGTAAATTACTATGGTGTTTATACCAATCTTGTTGCTTTGCTTATACTTGCATATCTAACTTGCTCCCGATTCCTGTGTAGTTTTTTTTACCTATTTCTGATACAGAGGTCTTAGTTATGGAATGAGTCATATGTTATGACGGATTTTGTGTTCTACGAAGTTGTGATCCTTTTTTTTTTTTTTTTTTTAATCTCAACAAGAGTGATGATACTAAAATGTCAACGACTATGCCAAAGCAATTTGTAAACAAAAGGTCTATTTTTCGGTATATAGACACAGTGAATATTTAAGAATTCTTCTTATTCAACAAATCTGTTGCAAATTTAGTCCTGTATATTAGGTGCCCTAAATGGGTCTGTTACGATCGTTGATACTGCTTTTTGATAAGATACCTTACCTGAAGTATCGATACTGGATATTATCGGAAGAAAGGTATCGACACTTGTAGATACCGATACTTCATTTTATTTGTTTTTAATTAAGCCAACAGAGTTCGAATTAATTAACAATATGTGAAATAAGTTTGTTCGTAAGTGTTAAAGGATATGAAGAAATGAATAATGAATAAATTTCATCACAAACAATTGTATGTTACAGAGGTACTGATTTTAATTTCTAGAATATTTTAAACTATTTTCTCAACTTTTTTTTTTTTTTTTTTTGCTGGTCATATATATATATATATATATATATATAATTTTTTTTTCTTCATATGACTGCCTTTAACCTTAAATGGGTGTGAAAGGACGTGCTTGCCTCTCGCCACAGTTGGAAGGCGTGACTTGCATCTATCGAATCATAAGCAGCTTCGGAAATAGTCATTCTTATTTATTTATGTTTTGATCTATGGATAAATTTTAAATAAATTTCAAATATTGACTTCTCATATTTCTGGGAACTTCCTCGGCAAGTATTCATTTTTATAATGTCCTTTTCCTTTGGCGCGAAAAAAAAATCGATACAGTATATCGATAGTTTTCAAATAAGTCGACGCAGTAACTTAATGCATCCAAAAAAAATATATCGCTATTTGGTTAAACCGGAACTCGATATTATTAATCATTGATCATTTTTAAGAAGAGTAAAAAAGGAATCTATTACATTTATTTTTTTAATACATCTTGTACTTCACAAAATGTTGGCACTTCCACGCGGAAAATAATATTGCCTCAACATGTTTTAGGTTTTTAATAATAAAAAACGCAATTTCGTTGCGTTGTTGGAATACTTGTGGTATTCGAAAAGTATTCGTCTGCACCTCAAAACGGCTTTGGAATTTTGAGATTCCTCAATATTTGAAGGAGATAATAACTTCGAATTCTGAGTGATTTCGGTTTAATGTGGCCGGAAAGTTATGCGCGCAACTTTAATTTAACTCAAGGTTATCAGTTTATAGATCAGGGTGTTAAATTCTTTATGGATAATTTTATTTCCAACATTAAGGATTTTATGATAGATATTGTATTGGGATAGAAATATGGGTGAAATTCCATGTTTTTATAGCGTACTAAAATGAGCTTTAGCAAGTTTTCTAAGACCAGATAATAGTCCCATTAATCGGAAGTATAACGCTTTATACGTTTATTATCGGAATAAAGTTAACGTTGTAAGAAAGTTATAGTGTTTGAACCTTATCACAATATTGAGTTTTACAATTCATCTGATTTAATTTAATTACCATACTAAGTTTCACATGCATATTGTTTAGATTAAATGTGAACAGTTAAATCCCTCCACCCTCCCCAGCTTTCCCCCAATTTTTTTTATGTTTGTTGGCCCAATTAATATAAAACTATAATGATTATTAATCAAGATTTTCACAAGGCAACAAAACATAGTCAAGAAAACCAAACCTAATTTTCTCCTTAGTTTCTTTTTTGTTCATTTTTAACCCCGAACGAATAGTTTTTAGAATAAAAGAATAGAAAATAAATTTTTTTGAATCAGGTTAAACCGTCTTTAATATCAGGTCATAAACATCTATGTAGACCAAATAGGAGTTTCAGTAACGGAGAAACCTGTTGCAGACAGGGAAAACCCGCAAGGTCTGTCAAACAGGCAGGAGAAAAAAGGTGATATTATGTGGAAAATGTACGAAAGAAAATAAGCTTATTGAAAGAAAAATGTCTCAAAGGTGTCTTTAAACTGTGCGAACCTCACCATCGAACAGGTTCCCCGAACCTTGCCGTACCGGCGTACCACGAACAGCTATTTACACTTAAACGTGAAATCGAACATTATTGTCTGACCACTCCTATGTCCCTTAATACAATAACTTTCATTACAAAGACGGCTGTTTTGGAACTAGCGGCTGTTCTGACTTTTGCTCTAACCTATTATGGATAAAAGCATCGTCAGAAAAATGCTAAAAGTAGCTTAGAAGCTTAACTAACTCAAAAGCGACACTTGCGCTATCCCCGAACACTCAAGCGAACAGATAAAGTACCTTTTCGAGTTAGTTTCTTATTTAGACTAAACGAACACTGTTCCGAACGGGCTGTTCGGGGTGAGGTTCGCATAGTGTAAATTCACCACTGGATGAAAATGATGCCTGAAAACGTTAACTATTTTAATAGTTTAAAATTCATTGTGGTGGTAGGTGCGGGAATATTATTAAAAATCGGTGTAACCGCTCTTACCCACCCCCTTAACCCTATTTTCGGGCTTGAGTTATCATACATAGAAAGAATACAAATTGAACGGGAACGGAGTCTTAGGCTGTATAAAAATTGCTAATTAGATCGAAAGAGTAGAAAGGACTACTTGAATCTTAATAATAAAAAAAAAAAAAAAAAAAATCGAGCGTAGCCACGGCTCTAAGGGTAGAAGCTAATTATCGGTGATGGAAATTGGATGAGGCCAAAAATAGGGGGTAGGTGCAAGCAAAATATAGTAGTCCAAAAAAAAAAAAAAAAAAAAAAGATAAACATTTAAAAAATATACATATGCAATAATAACATAAATAATATTCTAATCGATTAAAAATATGGCTATGCTTATTATTATAATTTGTTTTATTTAACTCATTAGGATAACTCGCATTTGAATTCACAAACCTATTGATTATTGTTTTGTTTTATTTTTCAAATTACAAATATAATTGGGACATGGGCATTAAAATTGAGATTTTTATAAACTTATTTGTAATTTCAAAATGAATTTAATTATTACGTGGCTTAGCAACCTAAAACAACGCAAATAACGGAACAACTGAATGAGAGAGAAAAAGGAATAAATTTCTGTAATAGGTTCACCCTTGAGATATCAGTTTGATTCAGGTATCGAATTACTTTTTGTAAATCTAGTTGCTTTAATTTTCTTTTTTACTAGCATAAAAAGAGTTTTTTTCTCGATAAGTAACCATTAGAATTAGTTCAATTATTTTACTTTTTTTTCGAGCAATATTACTTTTTTGTTATATATTTGTCTTTATTTTAGCCCTGATTAAGACCACATGTTTGGATCAAAACGTAGGCTTTCCAAATAAAAAACTTTTGACTGAAAATCCTAATAATTTATCACCCTCTCTTAAAGAAAACAGTTGATCATTACACACCTCTAAATATTATTTTTTATCTTTTTTTTTCTTATGGTTTCCAAGGCAACATTCATTTCCGTCTCAAGTTATCAAATGGAATTTGATGCAGCCATTCGCTGCAATATCCTCCCTCAGCGCTAAGTATACTTTGCATTGTTCTTAATGTTACAAACTTTATCCATAACGACGTCTAAACGCATACCTTGCCAGTATCCTTTCAGAATGATACCCATTCTCAGATGAAACCATTAGCTCAAGACATTACTTCTCTAATAGTACCTCGTGATGATCCTAGGCGCCTCAGAAGAAATTATAGCGCTTCTTTGCTGGAAACGCGGTTAAAATTACTTCCTGTTTCCTTATTTTATTGTACGAATAGCACCGATCTTGTAAATTTTAATTACAAACACGCTAATGGTTCGATCTACTTAATGTGTAGGTAAAAGGTCTGATGTAAGGTACAGGAGTGTATTTGACTGGGGTACATTCTCTATATTAAACAGCAAATATATTCATCTAATGTTTAAAAGTAATAAAAACATTAGGATAGGTTAAATGATGGTCAAGATTTTCAGTTTACAATGATATTATTGTGGTAAGCCAACGTTTCGATCCAACTTGTGGATCTTCATCAGGGCTACTGAGTCCAGGTGGATACTAAGACTCCTATATCTGAAAATCCTGACCATCATTTAACCTATCGTAATTGAAGAACAGTTGACTATCTCTCACCTCTAAAAACATTAGGATTATTATTTCCCTTTTTTTTCAATCACAGCCCAAAACACTTGGTCTGATACATGGGTTAGAATTTGTGCATTTAAGAGTTTCTTATTTAGAATATATCTTGTAATATATCAATTTCATATCTTCCTTTATCATGACGCTTTGCTTCCGTTATGAGCTATGGAGCACAATATATACGCAGAATGTTCATCAAGAAACTATTTAAGTTGCCTAGAAACACACCCCATTATATGCTATATCATGAAACCAAGGGAGACCTGCTGTTTTTTTTTCTCACTTCCCAATGCATATTAACTATATTTTAAGGATTCTAAAATATAAAAGATCACCGTCTACTTAAAATACTAGCGTTAGAAGGCATAAAAACGCTAGTTTTTTACGCCTGAAAAAATGATAATGGTCAGAGAAACACCTGATTGAGAAGAAATGCTGCCTAGATATCACAATAACTCTCTTTTTAAAAATGTTTGTTAACTCTCATGACAGTATAAATAAATAAATAAAGCCTTTATTGCATGAGAAACAACACAATCTTTAACCAATAATGAATATTTGCTATTTCTGCCACATTTTCAATTTATATTCACAAGTACTACTAACCCATAATTGCATTTATAGGTTTATAACACACAATTATTAATTACAAATTTATTATATTTACAATTAATATCATCAAATAAATAATATAATTCTATATAATATAGTGGAATCAATACATCGAACAAGCTCAGTAACTATTAAGTAATATTATAGTAATTATATAGTAAATATTATTGTTTGAAAACAATATTTATGATATGCCGACAACAATTGTTGCTTTTTAATGGGGGATGGTCTTACTTCCCTGGAGACCAAACCTACTGCGAAGTGACATGACAGTATAAATATAATTAAATACTTTATTAAATAAAGGTTTATTAATTCATATTTTCCTTTACTATCTTACATATTTCATACAGTTAACGTTTCGGGTATATGTACCTACCCATTCTCAAAACCTCTATAATACAATAGAGAAATACAATTATTTCACTCATATATAGTTTATAATTTGTATAATATTTAAGATGCTTGAACGTCTTTTTTATATATAATATTATACTTGTCATATTTTAATTTTTTTTTTTTTCATCTTTCTGTTATAATATTAGCTCAAGATTGTCATTTTTCTATATCAACTGAACATGTTGGAATTTGTCCTCTATTGTTTATGTATCCCCTTCGCTAATTGCATGTTCTATTGCATTGTATAATTTTTAACCATTACGATGCTATTTTTTTTTTTTTTTTTATCTTTTTTTTTTAACTTTTGTTGTTTTTTGTTTGTTTAACGTCACTTTACGCCTCTAAGGCTAATCGTACGATACTGCAGTGGGAGTCCTAAATTTTGCCTGTCCAGGTATAATTAGAATAGGGATCTTTAACGAGTACCTGACATCGTCCTGGCTCGGGACGATTTTACGTCCTATCCGAGGGACGACATAGCCAAGGATTTTTACTCCCTTTAAAAACTTCTGGGGCCACCGAGGGATGCGAACCCGCTTATTCTAATAACTTTTGATTTTAATAATTTATGGTTAAATATTAATGTTTTTAAATATTAAATATGTAATTCTTAGTTTATATATTATGAAAAGTATAAAATATACATAAAATGAATGAAAACATTGTATTATTTTAGAGGTTTTGAGAATAGAGACACAGTCATGAAACGTCAACTGTATGAAATATGCAGGAAAATAACAAGTAGATGCGTTGCTAAACCTTTAATTAATTATATGGTCTTCTTACTAAATTAGAAAAACAATATAATTAAATACATCATTAATTAGTTGTTGTCTTTTTTCTGAATCAATTCAGCTGAGTATAAAAGTTCTTCGTGGACGAGTCGAAGAGTCTCGAAGATAAAACAGGGAATGTAAGATTGTGCAGTTTAGGATTGCGGTCCTCATGCCCACATTAGCCTTCGACCATGAAATCTTTGAGTGTCCGCTTGCATACTCCACCATCATCATTTTCCTCGCCCTCTGTCTCCGGTAGCAGACCGTTCCGGCTTACCGTTGTTCTCCTTGGGGGGAAGAAGAGGGGAGTTTCCACCCTCGCATTCTTTCCCGGTCGACTCCAACTAAAGGGCACACGGTCGCCCGAGGGGACGCCGTTGTCCAATCGCGATGAAATTCGGTCAGCGTGTTACGCTTTCGGTCTTGAAAAATGCATTGTATATTTGTGTGCTACTATTCGTGCGTTCGGTGAATAGTTTCCTTCCTTATTGCGTAATCATAATTCCATTGTTGAATCTTTTTGACTTTCACGGAAGAGTTTTCTTGAGGACAATAGCTTGTTTATTTATCGACTTATTGCTTTATATTGTATCATCCCTCGTATTAGTAATTTTCAAAACACCCCTTTTTCAAAAACCCACAAGATCTACTTAACATAGTATACAATATGATAGTATGCAATAGTATAAAATTAGCATTTTACTTTTACTCATTATTTCGCTATACACTTTTAATATCGTCCTATAAATCCTTCCATGTTTAAAATAAGGAGGAAAAAATACGTAAAAGGAGTTCCAATTTACTTTATCCAGTGTCTGAAATTTTTTTTTAATTATCTAATTTTTCTTACCTTTATGCTCTTAACTAATCAACTAATGGAATGTTATTGAATGGATGTGAACTTTGTACTGGTATATTTTGATTGTTTTTTTTGTTTTAAAGAGTTTTCTTAGGTTTTCATGTTGTTTGTGATGTCTGAGTAGTGGGTGCCGTGAGTTAGGCTAGGCGCACATTAAGGCCGAGCGCACATTGAGGCGGAGCGCACATTGAACTGTGCCACGCAGGCCACGCAGAGTAGAAAAGAGCTAATAGACACAGATTAGGGCAGGGCAGCACGAAACAAAACTGCGTCGCACAGTTTTCCGCGGACATTGGACCGCGAGGTTACTATCTAATTCACGTTTCACAAAAACTGCTCTGCTCTGCTTTGCGTCGCGAGTGTCTCAATGTGCGCTCGGCCTGAGACGCAGGTGACGCAGAGCGGTTTTTGTGAAACGTGAATTAGATAGGAAGCGCGTGGTCCAATGTCTGCGGAAAACTGTGCGACGCAGTTTTTTTTTTTTTTTTTTTTTTTTGTGCTGCCCTGCCTTGATCTGTGTCTATTTGCCCTTTTCTGCTCTGCGTCGCCTGCGTGGCACAATTCAATTTGCGCTTTACCTAAGACAGTCGCGACGCAGAGCAGAGCAGAACAGTTTTTGTGAAACGTAAATTAGATAGGAAGCTGCCTAACCTTAGGATGTATTTTAGTGATTTACTGATATACTCTTAATTTTTGTGATGTTAGGTGTGATACCCCTGTAATGTCATTCATGTTTTTTAAAATAAAGAAATTATACAAATATATATGGATGATCTGATGGTAAAAACTAATATGCCTCCATACGGAAACAAAAGAAAATATGTTACTACTACTTATGTTTTAAGTTATTTGATTTTGAATTTATTTCCACTTTGTAAAGCTTTAAAAAGACAAAATAAATTTTTGGAATTTTAAATATTCAATGCACAATAGTTTTTGAATATTTTACATAAAAAAGTAAATTGTTTAAATGTACTATATTACTGTAATGCAGATGTTAACTGTAATAATCTTTCTTTCTTTTTTAAATAATTTATCGAAATTCAAAACTGTAAATACAATAAACAAATCTAGTAAATGTGAAAGTAATCATGAACGAACGTAAAGGAAAACTATTGGTAAAACTCAAAAAATAAATATCAAATCTTCTTTGATTTGAACAAATAATCGATCAAAATTATTTGTCTAATCTTTCAAATTTCTGTTTAAGTCTATTTTTTGTATATGTCTTAGTATTCTCAACCTGCAGTTTTAATACGAATGCGTACAATTTTATTCAGGAAGATATTTTTATCGTAGAAAATATTTTATTTCAAATATGAAAATTTGATGGAATGTTCCGGAATATTCTAAAAATTCGAGACTTCTATGTAATGGATTTTGTGATTCATCTTTATAGGGAGATAGTCTGTCATCACATTTTTCACTGAGTGGTGAGTCAGGGAAATCGAATATACTATCTTTCCATTGTTATTTCCATTTTGCACTTAAATAAGGAAATTTCCAAGGATCTTAGAGACCTATCTACCTATCTATTATCTAGAGACCGTTAAAAAATATATCCATAAGTTTTGCAAATTGTGAAAACTAATATCACATTTCGAATTCCTCCTTTTAGATATTAATAAAAATCATAATCATAATTATGACAGATATTTTTCTTTAAGGTTAGAAATTATCTAAATTTCCAATCAGTAACGTATAGATCATTGTTTTTTTTTTTTTTTTTTTTTTTTTTTTTTTTTTTTTTTTTTTTTTTTTTTTTTTTTTTTTTTTGGTGGGGCAAAAGGTCATGAAAGTGGGATGTTACTACTATAATTAATTATAAGGGGTTAAATAAAATATATAAGGGATTCAAATATCTGGAAGAAATATAATAAAATTTTAAATTAAAAAAATATTTCTCAATCTAGGAAAAGATCTTAGATTGCAAAGATGCTTCTGACTCAGCTATTCTGGACCAGCGAGGAAGTTACAGGTTTTTGTGTGAATAGCGAAGTGTTGAGTTTCAGTATCATCGATGTTTGCAATCTCTATTATCGTCGACTTTACTGTTTTTATTGAATACTCCTTACTTTTGAAAACATTTAAAATAAAAAACAATATATATACACATATATATATATATATATATATATATAAAACATAAAAGAAAAATAATTGTAGTCCAATTCAATTAAGTTAGGTGCTACAACTTGGTATCTCACGTAATAAATTTACATGTGATATTTTGAGTTTTCAAAACTAGATAGATAAATAGACAAAAACTTATGATCAGAAACAAAATCCGTTCTAAAACTAGGTAAGTTCACTTATCTAGTTGTTTAACATATCATGATTTCAAGATTAAAGCTACAATTAGGCAACTCAACATGTCTAGTTTTAGCACTACAAGTCTGGAACTTGATTTGTTGATCGAACAAAAAACTTTAATTTGAATTTTACTCGAAAGAGCTGAATTGTAGTTACCTAGGGTAAACCACACAGTTATTGGCACCCTTAAGACTACATTTTTGTGGTTAAATTAAAAAAAAAAAACTTTTTATAAAGGGATCAAATAGAAACTTCCTATAGCTCCTCTTTATCTATCCTCATAAAGACTCAAGAGGTTTTTTTTGGTCAAAAGTTCAATAGTTTTACAATATGGCAATATTTATTGTTAAAAGTGCCAAATCTAGTTATTGGCACCCTGTGGATTTAATTGTGAAATCATCCCTATGGTTAGTTTGTTAAAGTCTTACTTCATAGATGACTTACAGGACTCTTCAAACATTAGACTCATGTATAGCTTGTAATAAAATTAGGACTTGTTTACTTATTTCTTTAAGTTAAAGTTGGGGTGCCAATAACTGTATGGTTTACCCTAGTTGTAGTATTGACCTCACGTCATGATAATAATACCACTACTGTGCTCATAATTTTGCTGTTTGTCAATCAAATCAATAACCTCATACGTAATATAATCAAATAAATTTGCTTTAATAACAAATACAATGACAACAGTTTTTGCAGAAGTCCCGTGATCTTCTTCTTTTCAATACTGATCAGATAATCGTCTGGAATAATTAGGGATACAAATTTATGAACTGGTGGACTTGGGTTGCCAAGGGGTCGAAATTAAAAGTGATGCTTCTATTATGGACAAAATCTATAACAAATGGAATCTTGAGGTCATTGTGGGTAATTTTGTTGATCATAATAAATATTATTATTGTTTCTGCTGCGATTTTGGATTGTTTGTTTTAACGTAACTTTATGCCACTAAGGCTAATCGGACGATGCTACCGTGGGAGTCCTAAATTTTGCCTATCTAGGTATTATTAGGATAGGGATCTTTAACGAGTACCTCACATCGTACAGGCTCGGGACCTCCATTTTACGTCCTATCCGAGGGAAGGCATAGACAAGGATTTTTTACTCCCATTAAAAAATCCTAGGTTTTGGATTGTTAGGACTGCATGTAGGAAACATTTCATGGTTTTGTAGGGTATCAGAGTTTTATTCCGCCTGATGATGACAATGTACGTTCGATTTTTGATGTAGTATATTTAAGGTTAAAGAACGTCAAATAAATTGCTGTACATCAACAATTTTTCATAGGCACTGCAGAAATAAGTGAAATATTATCGACGATTCTATAGGACAGGATAAGGTAGGTTGATATCGAAGGAAAAATGTGACTTTATGGCTTTTTTTGGGATTTGTTAAAGTTATCCAGTACTGAGACCATTCTTCAATTGCTTTGATATTTGAATGCAACGATTTGAAGGCGATAGTTGGGTTATTATTGACCTAGATATAACAAATATTTACAGGTTTAATGCTGCTACCTTAATGATTTACCTGCTACCTTTTTGCTTTAATAAAAAATATTTGCTGAAATGACAAATCTTCAAACAATTCTGCAAACAATATCTTCGAATGTCTCATAAATTTATTTGTGGCAAAACCATTGGTCACAATCATACCGTGAAAACAAGTAATGATTATATTGTTTCTTGGCTTATAGTCTGAGTAAACAATGCATTCTTAGCTCATACATAGGTAATTAAAAACTTCTATAAATTAAATTATTATTTGTCTATGGAGTATGTGGAATTTTCACTGACATTTTATTTTAAAGGGGGAAAAAATACATTTAGGCAGGGATCAATTTTTATTTTAAAAATTGAAGCATAGTAACAGGAAGTAATTTTTTACATTAAAATGAATAAATTTAGATAAAAATTGTTGTTGGAAAAAAATTAATTTTTTATTTTTAAAACTCAAAAATAAAAATAATTTTTATTTTTGTTGATTTAGTTTTCAAATCTCGAAATATATCATTGGTTTTGGTACTAACACTGCTGAAATAATAATAACACACTGCTGAAAAAGTATTACAAATAAAAATTATGTGAAAAAACATGCTTTACGCTCAAGGTAAAGCATATTATGCCTTATGCTCAACGTAATGAATTCCGCGTGTAAATAATGCTTATTTACGTTTTATGTAAAGAATTAATGTAATTTACACAGAACTAAATATCTAGATATCTGTTTACTGGTATTTGTTAGGCTCTTGGCTATATGTTTAAAATCTCGCAATTAATCCTAATAAATATCGGAGGATCATTTATTTGTTAATTATTTTCGATTTATTTTCTTTTTTACATTTTGTATACCTCTTTGAACTGGGTCTGTTCAACTTAGATAAAAATCCACATTAACCTGATGTTTTTAGTTAAATTGTTTTATGTAAGAGTTTGTATCGACATTTCTTTCATAACAGACCTTAGATTTGGAGAAATAAAATAAATATATAGATATAGCTACCGGTCCCATTAAATTGTTCTCTCACACTATTCCTTCTTCGGCGATTTATACTTTAATAGTTTCCTAGGTCATTTTTCTTCATCCATCCTGGCGACATGTCCAGTCTAGAAGTATTTAGGACAAGTTCCAGACGTTTGCCTACCCTATGTGATTAATCTTCATTTCTGGACTTACATATTATTTTCTAAAAACACAAATCATTTTATCGTATACCTTCTACCTTTTTTCGGTACTTTAATGGGAACTCAAGGTGACCTTAAACTCTTATGGAACAATAGTTTTTACGCTTATTGAATATTGCAATCATATTTTTTTTGGTTGGTTAAAATTATTTTAGCCCAATAATAATTCTACACTTCTTTGACAATATCCATTTAGATATATTTAGAGGATTATCAGCAATAGTTTTGGAACCAAGGTTACGTGCTAATGGAGCCTAGAGAGTTTTGTGGAAGAACTAGTAGGTATCTATTTTCGTCTAGATCGTTAACACGTGGAACAAGCACGAGCCTAAACGATGTGGTTTAGTATCATTCTTGGCAGTACGAAGGTGTATAGTTAGTATTAGTAAGTTTTTGTCGTAATAAGAATTGTGGGAACAAACTATTTTTATTAAAATATATTACATTATAGCTCAATGAATGACAGTATGTAAGAGTCATAAAAGAGTTCACTGACTCCAAATGTACAGAAGAAAAAACAAGATAGAATTATAAAAATTCTGTAGAGCTGAAACATTGTATATTAGGGATTGGGGTTTCCAAACTAAGGGCCGTGAGACCAGTTCAAAATAAAACTGAATTTTCGTTTTAAGCTTTTTTTTTTTTAATTTTCCACGATATTTAGTAAATTTAAATTTATTTAATGCAATGCTTGATTTGTTTTTAATATGTTTGTACATTCATTTTTGTATGGGGGTATAGGAGATTTTCATTTCAACAAAGAGGAGCGTGATACAAAAAAGTTTTGGAACCCCTGTTGTAATACAAATACCCCTGATACCTGAAATTTTTGTATCAGATACAAGTGATAGTGATACTTTTTTGGATTTGATACTTCTATTTGGTACTTTGGTATCTGATACTACATTGAACGGTCGTTGGTTATGAGTATCAAGCGTATAGGTAATCGCTCATAGCCTTCCATTATTTTCTCAAGAAACTTACAACTTTACAAAGTGACTTTTCAAAGAGTTTTATTTCTAATTATTAAATAAGCTAATTTGAAAATATAGTTCTGTTTTTGAATTTTAAATATATGCCTTCTTTAGATTGGTAAATTGATCCATTTGTTGCTAAGGCAAAGGATCAGGTACTAAGTAGTTTTCGATGAATACTTCAATTTAATTTTTTTTTTTTTTTTTCAAGCGTGTCATCCATTTTAGCTCCCTTACTATATGAAATCTATTATGACCATGGGCGTCACCATCACCAAATTATTGGGGGGACGGCTCAATATATTCCTAGATAGGGTAGGTAGAAATTCAAGGGGCTAAAAGTTGAAATAATAACCCCTAAAACAACTGTTGTGGCTGTTCAATTCATCCTTCAACGCAGTAATTTAAAGGTATTTATAGTCTCTTAAAACTTGTCAATTTATGCCTCAGATATACATTAAAATAGGGAATTGTTAAGGCTTAATGTTGAAGGATGTGGGCCAAAATTTCTTGATTGAATTTTATCCAAGTTTTTCTTCTGATTCTGATCCCACTAATTTCATTGCTTCCCATTAATTTCTATAAGCTTCATCAAATTGATGGAAAGTAGGATCAAGCTGCTTGGTTTAAAAAATAAATGTAGATCAATAAAACAAAAGAGTTCGAGCTGGAACAAATAATTTATAATTCATGAAATATACAATACGCCTTTTAACAATAGAATGTACTGAAATTAACTAATATTTTATATTTATATTTTATTGGTTAAACTCGGATAAATTCGTAAAATCGCATTTTCATTTAATTTTTTATATTGGGTGCTCTCCTGCCAAAATATTGGGGGAGGACGCGTCCCCCCTGTCCCCCCGGCGGTGACGCCCGTGATTATGACGATCTGATCTAAAACGATTCTATTATATTATGGAATTCCGACTGGTTCTATGATTTTATATTTACATGAGACTACAACTAATTTTTTTTTTTTTTTTTTTTAATGTTCTCCATTTCAATTTTTTTCCCTTGGAACAAGAAACAGTTCAACTATGTATTTTCAACCTTGGTATGGGCGAGAAGACAATGGCTTCGTAATCTGCGCATGTTTATTAATGTCTTAAAACCCATGTGTTTGCGCGGACAATTGAACATACCCTTCGGAATCTCGGGAATGCGGAGCCACTGGGACCCTCTGGCAATTTGAATAATTGTGATCCAACACGTACAGTAATTGACGAATAGTTGGGAAACATCTTCCAAACTACGGTGAAATTTAGTCCATGGTAATCGAAATACCTTGTAACTAAACCACCAAACCTCCGTATGAGGATTGATTACAGTACCCCACTCCACCTAAGCTACATTGTGAATTAGTGAGTCGTTGTCTGTGCATATCATTAATATTAATCACTCTATACATTTTAGTCGCCATACACCTACATATGTTTAAGCCAATTATAACATTTGTTCATGTTCGACCTTGCCCGTCAAACGTTTTGTCTTTGAGTCCTGCCATTACAACATTAGATTTGTATAATTATTCAAGGTATAACCTTTCTGAAAATTTTTATCTGTGTCGTTTATTTTTAATTCTTTTAAATATCTTGCAGTGTCAAGATCAAAGATGGAGTTGAAATTTAATTCCACTTTTAACATATATCGGATTATTTCCATTTCTTTCATTGTCGAGGATTCCTTGTGTCTTTATGCTGTATGTTTGAAATGTTTTTGTAGCTACATTGTCTCCGAATAATGAACACAAGAGCGGATCCAGGGATAAAGTCATAAGGTTCTTGACCCCCTCTCCCCCTCCCCAATATCATAGCTATTTATATTTTTTTGTATTTTTAAAGGAATAATTCAATTTCATGGCTACTAAACTATAAATTTAACTCTTTTGGTTGTTTAGATAGTATACCATTCTGATGCAGATATTATTATTAATTAATTAATTATTAAAATAATTCCTTAACCCAAGAAGCCACCAGAATGCCCATCCTCTCACCTTCATATTTCTTTTTTACCCCTCATGGGCAAACTCCTTGAAAAACTCATTTTAAAACGTCTGCACCACACCATAGATTCTTATCACATAATTCCAGACCATCAGTTCGGATTCCGTACATCCCACTCTATTGTCCAGCGCTGCCATCGTGTGGTGGACGTGGTCTTGTCTACTTTGGTGCGTGGAATTTAGTGTACTCGGGTCTTCTTCTATGTAGAATAGGCATTTGATCGAGTGGCACCCGGGATTACTGTAAAAGCTCCGTATATTCATACCTACTTTCTTATTATCCGTTCCTTCCTCTCAGACAGATTATTCAAAATAAATCACAACAATGCCTATTCATCTCTGTTCCCTCTGTCTCCAGGTGTTCCTCAAGGTAGCATCCTCGGTCCCCTAATCTACACAGTTTATACAGCTGACATTCCTACATATCTCAACACTGTTATCACCACGAACAGCGATGATACATGGGTTCTTTCTGATAATAATGACCCAACCATTGTGTCCCAAACTTTGCAATCTCACCTCACAATCCTAGAAGAATGTTGCCGAAACTGGAGAATTGAAATCAATCCCGGCAAATCCCATCAAATCACCTTTACTCTTCGACGAATGCCTATGACTTTCTGTCCTGCAGTATACTTCAACAATACTAACCTTATCAAAGTCGAATAGATCCACTAAGTAGGACGCCATATTGATAAACTCTCACCTGGAATCCTCACACAAGACTGAAATAACAAGAAACTGCCTGGCGCTACTTCAGCACTTATTGATAAACGTTCAAAACTCCCAGTCTATTACCAAAGGCTTTATTATAGGACAATATTAAGACCGATTTGGACTTAAAGAATTGAGTTACAGTAAAAATCCTTCGCATAATCCTTAATCTTTATTTTTTTACCCCGTAAAATCATCCAAAATGACCTTTCGTACGTCTCAGATTGATCAGATCCTCTATGTACCAGACCTTTCATAATAAGCTCCCAAACCATCCGAACCCACTTGTTTCCAATCTTGCTTCTTCCTCTATTCCTGACAATCCTCCTAGGCGTCTGAAAAGATGGCATCGTGGTCTTCTAAGTTAAAATACTAGCTGAGCGCTACCAATGGTTAGTTTCTCTTGCATGCCTTTTCATGAAATTATTTTTTTTTTATTTCATAGCCAACACATTTACTGGATGTATTTGAATGTACAGTTGTAAATTTAAAGAAATTAAACAAAAAAAAAATTAACCCACAATTTGACTAATGACTACTCATGTAAGTGGTTTATTCCTCGACTCTGAGTTAGAAGTTTTTCAGGAGAGCAATTATTCATAGCTTGGTTTCTCATGATGAACACGTTCCAGTCGCTCGACGATTTAGAAAGAAGATTGGCATGCTCTGTAGTCCATGAAGGACGGAAGACCTTCTGAAAATGGATCGCATATGAATATTGAAGCCGTGATTCGTTTTAAGTGCGCCATTTCGAAACGTCAAAGGAATAGTGTTTTATTTTTTTGTCTTTTTTTTTTTCTGCGTGATTTATGAAGGGCTAGTGGCGGGATTAAGTGTGTGAGGTTCGTGTGAGACGATTTCTCAAATGAATCAATTCGATATCATTTGTAATGGAAATTACAAACCTATTTAAATATTCATTAATTAACTAATTAATACATTTGCATTTATTCAAGCTGAACAGTTTCTACATTAATTTAATGTCGTCGATTAATTTTAGTGAATTATTCAAATAATGACTAAATATTTATCCCAAATGTTTTAAAAAAATTCATGCTACATAAAAATAAATTATTTTATTGGTTGTGCATATTGCTTTCAATCTTGTTAAAATTTTAAATCCAGGTGCATAGCTCATAAATAAATAATAAAAATTAAATATCATTTAAGTAGGCGAAAAGTATGAAGTAGGCGCTACGAATACTTTCACCTTTTGATATTTAGCTCTAGGTAGGAGTAAGCCAACTTTATAATTAAATATCTAGTTTTAAGCAAACTTTGATGCTCTAGGACTTTTATTCGTTGCATTTTTCCTTAAGAATAGACATTTTGAGGTTTAGGCCATGGACATGAGTTTCGTCCATGATAGTAAAAAATTACCGATCATTCATGTCATATTTTAGACAAGCCGCTTAACCGGTTTCAACATCAAATATGTCGTTCTATAAGGAATAGTATGCCCTTTTATATTAGACAGAAGACAATACTATGAGATCCGTAATTTTCATCTCCTGTTCTCTTCTCCTCTGTTAGGCTTCTCTACTCCTCCATAATTATGTAAAAATCAGCTTATACTAAAAAAAGAGGGCTCCATCACAGCTCTGAATAGCAGGGGCAGAACATGAAATTTTTCCTGCATGGCCCTACTGAGATAGCAGCACTTAAGAATGGTGTAATTAAATTTAATTCAGATGCAGCGAACATTTAGAATTGTAAAATGTTATCGGTAAGAGTTCATTGTCAGTTGTTCTCTGTAATTCCATCCTAGATAATTTTGCTTCTTAGAGATGAGGGGTCATATATTCATTAGAAACATTGCATGATATAGAGAGACGAACCCCATGGAATGGCGCTTGTCTTCACAGAAACTGCCTTTACATTTATCTTAATGTACATATCGGGAGATAAGGAGACTGATCTATGGTTGCTTTGAGTAGCATTAGTGAGCTGATAGTTATTTTTTATTAAAAATAACAGATCGACCATCCAACAAGACTGTTATTTAACTTATCAGAAATATTCATTAGCGTTTATTTTATAGTTCATCTTCATTCTGCCATTGCCCACGGCCCCGAACTCGAGGGGGGGAGGGGGCGAGACATAAGGAAAATTACCCTCTTACTCCGACCCCTCTATCAGCACCTATTGGGTTGTTTGAAATGAAATGCCCGATTTTATAATTTTTGAAATACATAAAGGATTTTGCGGGTCTCTGTTGTTTACTTCCAAATGTTTACATATTATAATTAAGCAGTTACTAATCCTCTATTTTTCTTTTATAAACATTAGCTTCCCAATCAATTACACACTTTTTAGTATACCTCCAAATATGAACATGGATCAAGCGATTTTCGTGTAATATTTTTTTATAAGTTTAAACTCGGCCATTCGGCAATTGAGGCTGCTAGAAACATCTGTAAAGCGTTTAGGGAAGGGAATGTAAATGAACAAACTATTCGCCGTTGGTTTGCTAAGTTTTCGGCTGGGGATACCGACTTGGAAAACCAGCCCCAAGGAAGACCTCCATCTGTAATTGAAAACGATGTCTTCAAACATACTGTAGAAGGAAACCAAACTCTTAGCACAACTAAATGCAAGTGCACCTACCGTTACCAGACTATTAAAGTGCATAGGGAAAGTAATATTGTATTTTTACTAAAATCCCTTTACCTTGAAAACGGACATTTCATGTTAAACAACCCAATATGATGGTGGGGGGGAGGCCAATAAACATTTATCCGCCCCGGGAAGAGTGGTCTAACAATACCGCAGAACAAAAAAGGTTTTTTTGATGCATTGTCCGATTTCGAACGGAAGTCCAATGTCGTCTTATCTTAGAGTGGCCATGTTTTAAATAAGAAAGATTGCGCAATGAATGCTCAAAATAATCAGCTTCCAAGTGCACCATCATGAAGCAGAGAACATTTTTTTTTAAGCAACAGTTAGTTATACATTTACATGCTATACATTCACTTACATAGCTTTACATTCAAGAGGTCTAACAACACTACGTTGTATATCTCGATAAACCAGAGGTTTTTCCCTAATTATTTCCTCAGCCTCGTGATAGGCTACAGGATCCCTACTTAAAGGAAAATTTCAATTTGTGAGTATCAAATGCCAAGAAATGAAGTTGAAGTTTATTGAGCGATTAAATTTATTGGCACCCTTTTGTGGAACAAATTTGAATGGAGTTTTTTTACTACATATTTCTTATATTAAGGGACTCAGTTATTAATGTATAAACCCTGGAGTTCGATTTTGCTGTTCAAAGGTTATAGAAAATAACACATAGAATTTTTTTTTTTAAGTTATTATCTTTATACTTAATACTTAAAACGTAAACTTTTCATTATCTTCGCTGTAAAAACCGCTTATAATTTCTGATACGCTTAGGCCACAAAAAACTCTCATTAGGAGGGTTTAATTTCCTTTCGTGAAGTTTACATCTATATAAATAAAGATGAAGTTCTGTCTGTTTGTTTGTTTGTTTGTTTGTTCTTTATAGAAATCCATACCGTTTGTCCTAAATTCTCCAAATTTCGCTCAGTGGTTCTTTGATACCAGGTGCGAACACCTGTCCATATTTAATTGGATGACCTCAGCCGATCTTCAGCTGATATTCTTTATTGTTATAAAAATCGTAATGATCTCGCTTTAAATTGGTTTTTTACATTAGAAAAATGAAATTCCCCGGGTGAAACCGGGAAATAAAGATGAAATTCTGTTTGTTCTTTATAAAAATCCCTACCGTTTGTCCTAAATTCTCCAAATTTCGCTCAGTGGTTCTTTGATACCAGGTGCGAACACCTGTCCATATTAAATTGCATAACATAAATTGGTTAACTTTACATTGGTTTTCTCGAAATCGACCGTTTGAGTCGATAAAAGTCTCACTTTATAGATTTTATAGATTTAAAACATGAAATTATCCGTTGAAACCGGTATATACAGCTAGTAATCTATATAAATAAAGATGAAATTCTGTTTGTTTGTTTGTTCTTTACAGAAATCCATACCGTTTGTCCTAAATTCTTCAAATTTCGCTCAGTGGTTCTTTCATACCAGGTGCGAATACCTGTTCATATTAAAATTGCATTACCTCAGCCAATCTCTGGGTATATTCTTTATTGTTATAAAAATCGTTATGATCTCGCTTAACATTGTTTTTTTAGGAAATGGACCGTTACATTAGAAAAATGAAATTCCCCGGGTGAAACCGGGATATACTGCTAATTCCTAATAAAATGCTAATGCTTTAAATTTTTTGAAAAGTTAAAATTGTAATTTGGAATCTATTTTTGTCAATTCATTATTTTATTCTGAAAATGATACGCTTAAGGAACCATTTTGAAAACGTTCTAGTTAATTGACGTCCGGACAATCGATTTTTGACTTTAGTTGATACTCTGCACAAATATTGCAAATTCCTTCCTAAATGACAACCTACCCCCAATACAGTCTATAAAGTATAAATGGGATTTTAAAACAAAAATTAATCTACCCGAGGGTTAATTCTGTCTTATTGTGTTCTAGTTTTATTTTATGCTAAATATAAATTATTGACCAACGTTCTTTATAATTATTAAACTGATTGAAATATCCATTTTTTTATTCATGTATCTCAGTTCGTGGATACAGGTACGTTATTTTTATTCTAGGCTAATTGTTGATTTCCTGTTCCATTCTATCATATGAATGAATGAAACACGCCATGAACTAAACACGAAACCGAATAAAGACTTTTAAAATAAATTTCTGCTCCATCACTATTTTGATCTAAATGCCAAAGCTATTTTTAATATACTAATCTCAAATGATCGATGGATCAAATGAAATTTTTAAAGTCGCAAATGGCATGACGTCAATGGGAGTGCTAGCCAGTAGGTGTGAGCAAAAATCAACCTGCCCACTCCTCTAAGAATTCCTCAGGTGTCAACCTCTTTCCTATTCTTTATAAAAAAGCAATATGTTGGGGATAATCAAAAACCAGGATATGCTTTTTTTCTTTTACCATTCTCTACTCCTACTCCTTGCATTTTTTGGAATGTTTGGAATTCCATCAGTCCAAAAAAATCCATCAGGCCACGACACGATTCCATCGCTTCATCTAAATGTGTGTTTATTTAATTGCAGTGGAAGATGTAATGAATTGAATAGCAGAAAAAAAAAAAACTGTATTTCATTGGTATTACATTAATTATATAAATCTTTGTTGTTAATTTATTACAAAAATGTAATTAAACTTAAGAATATCGATTATACTAAATATTTTCCATAGTATTTCTTTTAATCACTGTTGTATATTTTCAATATTAATCAGATTAAATTACAAAGGAAATATATTTTTTTAATTCCTCACTTTTTCTTATTATAGTTTTTAGAGTTTGAAATCGATAATTTTTTTTTTTTAATTTGTATTGTCGCCCCTACCCTGAAGGGTCATTGGCGTCTAATGGTAGTTTATACCCATCCATGGAATATCCCGTATATTTGAGGAACTTGAATAGATTTCAATTAAATAAATTAAATTGAATTTTTTTCAAATAAAATTTTCAAATAAATTTTATTTTATTTTATTTTAAACTAAAATAAATAAATTTTATTTATTTATAAATTTAAATAGATTTTATTTTAAAATATTCTTTTTAAATAATTGGTATATTTAATTTTTTAATGATTAAAAATCATGATTTTTTTTTAGTTTTTTTATTGCATTTTTCCACTTTTTATACCATTTCCAATTTTTCTGTGTATTCATACAAATCAGAAGGTAATTATTTCATACTTTTCAGTGAATTTATTTTTACTGGTTCCTAAGTTTCGAAGTCGGTTTAATATTTTTTATAAAATGTTTTTATAAAATATTTTTTAAAAAATAATTAGTATATTTAATTTTTCATTTAAAAATCATGATTTTTTTTTTTTTTTTTTTTTTTTTATGCTTAAACATTTAAATCGATCTCTCGATGTTTATTGATTGGAATAAGAATAATTATTATAACACTGAGTGATACGGTATTACATAAATAATAAAACTCAAATGAAAATTCAGATTAAATATTGAGAATATTAAACAAATTATATTTATGATTTCAAAAAATATTTTTTAATTTTGCTCAAAAATAAAAATACTCTTACTACTCTAAAAATACTAAAATCATCTAATGAATTTTGAAAATTCCAAATAAGACTTTTGATCGGATTTTATTCATATATTTTTTTAAATTATTGATTTCAAACACTGATGATAGTCATTATAATATTATTAAGTTAAATTAAAACGTATTTTGTTAAATACGTTTTGGCCTTTTTTTTTTGTATTTTTTTTTTTTTTTTTTTGGGGGGGGATAGAAAGGTTTAATCAATAAAAATGCTATTCTAGCCTTCTGACTGTTAAACTAATACTTATTAATTAGAGATAATTTTTCACATTGATTCCTGCTACTGCAGTATTTATTACGAGTATTTTTGTAAACCGTCTGTAGGAGCGTGAATCATTTTTGAGTGTAAGAATGATGGAGTATAGTTTAAAAAAAAATTCGACAGTGAATTTCGAGTGATCATCAATGACCAATTTAATGACTATGTAATATACATATGTTATATTTGATAGATTATATTTTGGATGGCCGTTTTAAGGTATTTAGAATGATCTAGTAGGTATTGATGTTTTCAGCCTATTTTTTTTTATCAGTAAGTACCTACTAACGTTTCGACCCAAGCTTGTGGCTCAACACCAGGGCTAATTTTTTTTTTTTTTTTAAGTGGGGGGGGTTTGGGAGGGTTTTACGTAGGCTCTAGATTTAACTTGACTCCCAGGAGTGATCATGCATCGTTGAAAATATTCTTCCATCGCAACCGTTGTCTTCCCACTCGTGGCCTCGTCCGTGATCCTCTGAGGTATTTGATATGTGTGTTATCTTCGCAACATTATATTATCTTATATTATTTTTAATATTATTATTCAATATTATTTAATAAATGTAAATCATTACATGTAAATACGTATGTATAGTAATATATTTATTTCATTATCAAATTTGAGTATGAAAGAAAAGATTAGTATGTTTTCTTTTCTTCTTTTTTTATGTATTTACAAATATTATTATTATTTCCTCAGAGATGTAAAATGAAATTTAAACAATTTTTGAATTTAGTAGGTCTACCCTGGACTGACATAGTTCTAGTAATGTTTTTATTTAGCTCTAAAAATAATATGTCATGTTCTTTAAAAACAAATATAGAAAGCTCATTCATTCATAGTATTATATTATCTTTACAATATGGGCAACCAAAGATTTATTTGAACACAAGGAATATAATGATTCTTGTATATTTTCGTTAAATTTGCAGTAGTTGTTAACCGTTACAATGAAAGGGACCAATTAGTTGACTTTAGATATTTTCAAACCAAAGGAAATCTAGTGGTAATGTTGATCCCAACATTCTGAGTCGTAGGTTAATAAAGTTTTTTGTAGTTTCGTTGATCGGCAAATGGTAAATACTTCATTGTTTGAGTTCCAGTCCTGAAAGCAAATTTTAAGTAATTTATTAACTTTAGCAAGTTGAAATGTTTGTATGAATTGGAAGTGAAAAATTTCTGCAAGAAGGTAGTGTGAAAGGTCCCCCTATAAGGAAACAAAGATTAGAGGCATTAGTATGTAAGTAGGGCAGCGAGTGTGTGGTGCCGGCTACCAAAGATGGACATAAGGTGTTCGTTCGGGTTCGCTATGCCCTTTGCCATCTCCCTATTATCTGCCTGAATGAAGTTCCTGTTATTCTAAATTTGATATCTCTATTACTTAATCAAATTTATATTTCATAAGATAAGATATTCGTCGAATGACATCTTCTCTCCGAAATAACCAAATTTGGATCTGTTAAGCTCGACTATCTATATATGTTAAACTCGATCTGCAAAGTAATGGAACGTCGACTAGCAAACTAACCTGAAAAAAATTATGAATTTCCGTTATTTTAATGCAATGTTTGGAATGGATTTAAAAATTCATTTATAAAAGGTCTCCACAAGTACAGTAATACTGAAATTAGAATATCCTTAAGAGAATAATTTAACATTTGAACATGTATAAAATTTAGTTGTACAATTGAATAATGGAGACATGGAGAAGAAGCAACAGAATATAATAGGTGAAATGATGGTCAGGATTTGCAGTTTGAAAAAAAAAAAAATTATTTTCGAAAGCCAACGTTTCGATCCAACTTGTGGATCATCATCAGTATTTCATACATATCATCATACAGTATTTCCACGCGTAATTCGTCTACGTCAAATTTAGCAGAAGATGCCATCGCCCACAACCATTCCTTTGACTTTGAGAACCCCTCCACATTAGCTACTGTACCAAACCACGACTCCTCTCAGAATCCATTTTCATCCATCTGGAAAAAAATAACCCTGTAAATCATAAAACTGATAAAGAGATAATTTCATCCACTTATTCTAACATATTCCGCATCCTCAAATCCTAGTTTTGATTTCATAGGTATCCGCAATTATCGATGTACCTCTTGTGTTATTATTATCTTTAGTATTGTATAACTTCCTTCTGTATATTTTTCAATTTTTTATGCATTGTTAACTTATGTATATCCCAATTTTGTGTTATTATAGAGTCCAGACATAACAATTTGTATACAGTACCATATATTTTGTTAGTTTTTAATATTTTATTTTCACTCAGTTGACATGTAGCATTTCACTTCAAAAGCGTTGGATTTCCCCGTCATAAACCTTTGAAGCCGGCAAACTACCCCCTACCCAACCTCTTACCTTATTTTACCTTCAGTCTTTGTATCTACCTTGACTCAGAAGGTAAATATCAGATTCTATTTTATCTTGCTAACCAGCTACTTATTTAAATATTCATGTATAATGCTTACCATCTTTTATATTATTATAAGTCCTGTAAAATATTCATTTATTGTCATACTCTAGCATAGATACTCATATATTTGTTTTCTTTTAGCCCTTATGATGATCCACAAGTTGGATCGAAACATTGGCTTTCGAAAATATTTTTTATTTTTCAAACTGCAAATCCTGACCATCATTTCACCTATCGTAAAGATTAACAGATGTCTATCTCTCACCTCTACAACAGAATATAAAAAACATAGCTGCTGTTATGTTATCACTCATTACTAATGCAGTAATTTTTTTTTTTTATTACTATTCAATTTATTATATCTTCCACTACATCAATTAAATAAACAAACTTTTAGATGAAGAGATGGAATCGTGTCGTGGCATGATGGATTTTTTGGACTGATGGAATTCCAAATATTCCACAAAATGCAAGCAGTAGGAGTAGAGAATGGTAAAAGAAAAAAAGCACATCCTGGTTTTTGACTATCCCAACATATTGCTTTTTTATTAAGACTAGGAAATAGGTTTACACCTGAGGAATTCTCAGAGGAGTGGGCAGGTTGAACGATGGGGAAGGTTAAAGTAAAGTGTGTGTGTGTTTTTTTTTTCATTTTTACACTCTCTTTATGGCGAAATAGGATTTAATAACAAGTCTTGGTGCCAAAAAAAAAAAAATTCTCTTTATGGAATTTCATCTTGTAACGTGAAACGCAAAAAATATGATTGAAAAGAGTTCTCGGCTTGTTGTTAAAACAGTTGAAACATACTGTTTTAGTACATGTTCGAGACTGTTCAAGAATAATCTACGCTTTTCTGGAACCTTCTAGACTGTTCTAATTCAGACTGAATATAAGGAACGATGGACTAAAGAGTTAGTCTTGCTCCGCAAAATCGAATCATATGGTTAAGTTTGTGTTACAATGTCGCACAGTTGTCAATAATTGCTTTTTGGCGGACATAAATCTGCCATTACATTGATGGGACCTTTTTTTATTACCTTTGTAATAAAATTCAAAAATAAGGAAACAATTCCCGTTATGATTGCTTCGGTATAAGTGTCCTTTTTGCTTAGCAAAAATCAGGTTTCTTGTGTGTTAATAGATAGTTTTCGTTAGTATCCAAAAAACATGGAAGAAATCAATATTTCTCAGAATTTTCTTTTTTATTGTTTTAGTCCCAGGGTGGGCTTTCACACCACCGAGTTTCCAAATGAAAATTCAAATTGCATGGAAGTTGTGGATATTTTAAAAACAACTAAAAATTCAACATTAAACTCGATTTTCTCCTTTTAGGAATAAGATATCAATATACCGATTTCACTGAAAGTTTAAATTCAACGGTTAGTATATTACGTATGAGCAACATGCATTTGGTTTGCTTATTAGGGTACAAAAGCAATTTATAAACCACTTTTTTATCAATAAAAACCGTTTTTCTCGCTTTCTAAGGGGTGCTCCCCGGAGTTATCACTGGGCTAATTTCTAGTCTTACTTGTACTACGACCACATAAAAATATCAGTTAAATTCAATTGTGCCTTTGGAAATTTTTTAGATAAGGTTTTTTTGTATATGTTTACAGAAAAATTGGCAATATTTGGCCCTGTAATCTGCTCTAAATGGTACAGGTACATTTAAAAGCTTCTTCTAATCGATAACAAAAAAGGACTAAAACTATACATAATGTTTTCACTTATAAATGTATAATGCGGTATAAAATTTTGAATAGCCTTATTAAAACCTTGAGTACCTGTTATTGAATAAGTGGTTTCACTAGTACACAGAATTTTGTTTCCCACCTTCAGTTGACTAGGTGAGATGAAAAAACTACTGGCTAGCTGAAAATCGTATACATATTTACTCTTCATTAAACTTAAAACGAAAAAATATAGACTTTCTTTGTAAAAGAAAAACCAACCGATTTATTCTTATTTAATTTGGCATATCAATTTACGCTCGTTAAAATGTTTGAACTATACTTTAGGGTGGACATTGCCATTTTTCTCGTATCAAAACAAGAAGGACTGAATTAGACCTCATATCTCAGTAATATTTCACAATTGTTCTAGTAGATACAATTAGTATACATATACCAAAGTACAAGAAAATCTGATATGGTGAGGCTTAAGCCTGCGTTGAATTAACGTGGAATGACCCTGCTTGAATATTGAAGCATACACTAAATGCCATTTAATAATTTTTAGTTGCCGTGGTTGAGTGAAACGACCGGGTGTTTCCTATTGGCGTTCCCATCTGTTACCAATGACGCATCTGTGTCTGTGCTTCAGTGCCTTCACTTCAAACGATCCGTGGAAATTCTCTTATTTTCGGTTCTCTTGCCCCCCTCCTTTGGGTTAAAAAGGAAATAAAAAAAATTAATCAAAACTTCAGTACGGCGGTATTGTTTTCAAAAATTATAAAATTTTCACCAGTTGTATTTTAAAGTTTAAATTCTATAGATAATTAAATTCGGTGCCATATTATATTTTGTCCTTCCATTTTGGTAATAAAATAATGATTTATTGATGTTGGGCTATTGCATAAATTTTCCTTCAGCTCACTAAATTTTCACTAAATAGCGTTAATTTACTTGACAATTAATTATAAGTGATACCATAATGATGAAAAATTAAAATTATAAAATAAAGTCATAGATTTACGACTAGAAAAGTTACGTGACGTACAGTAACGTGAATATTTAATGAAATAATCCGCCTTATAGATTATTAGTAAGAATAATTCGAAAAAGACAAATTATTAATTCAAGCGTTAATTTAGGTTTACAACTATTTTTTTTAGGTTTACAGATTAAAAAAAAAGATATATGCTGAAAAAGTTTTTAATTTATTTTTAAAACAAAATTAGGATCGTTTGAGTTCTATTTTTAAGTCAAGGTACTTTTCTATTGGTATTTCTGTTATCCGTCTCTTCGCTTAACCATCCCGTTCATGGTCTCAACCGTGGCGGTTAATCGAAGTTTTACTGTATTCAGAAATCCTCCTCGTCATTAACTCTTGACAGAAAAATATTACGAGGGGTCATCTGTGGTGTTGTGATTTGTATAACAACTTACTAAACCCAAGGTGGCGGGTTCGTGACAGATGAGACTAAAAGTTTTTAATGCGAGTAAAAGATCTTTCGTTATGTAGTCCTTGATTAGTCCCGAGCCTGTGCGATGTCATGTACTCGTCAAAGATTCCTTTCCTAATTATATCTGGATAATCAAAATTTGAATAGGAAAAAAATTATAATTTAGTAAATTATACGTCTATGAAACATATTAGATGTAA
Organism: Aelia acuminata; assembly: GCA_911387785.2. NCBI lineage: Eukaryota > Metazoa > Arthropoda > Insecta > Hemiptera > Pentatomidae > Aelia > Aelia acuminata. The sequence continues at coordinate 34,113,444 of OU426980.1, forward strand.
ATATTTATCTTTTAACTTTATCATTTATAGTAAAGTTATAGTAAATAGATTTTATTTACTTAGGAAAGTTTTATTTTTATTAATTTAAATCATATGGTGTAATTATTATTGTAATAACTAAGCTAGATGTTTTTATTTTGCAGCGAGAGGATTATGGACAATTTTTTTTTTTTTTTTTTTTAAAGGGTATAACCATTTTGTTTTTGGTGGTTTGGTTTTGCTTTATTTTTTGGAACATGGTCTCGACCAACTCAAAAAAAAAATGTATTTGTGGTATATTTTTACTTATACATTGTGTATATATACTATGTTCATATTTGTAGTATACTCTATTCTTATTTATGTAAAATCTTATTATATAACACACGCTACTTATAGAGATAATTGTATTTTATACTGTATTGTTACATAAATTTGTATAAGACTATGTCTTTAACAAAAAAATAAATAAAATTATGTCAGGATAATAAAAATGTTCGACTTCCAGTGCAGCATCGCCAGATTAGTCACAGTAGCATAAAAATACGTCAAGATAAACAAAAATATAACGATATTTTTAATACTTAAAAATCCTACTCTATGACTTCTTATGCTTCGATAAGTTTAGTGTCTTTATGGGTGATCTTTTTAAAAATTAATAATAATAATTCTGTAGTATACATCAAATAATTTTTAATGTAGGGTTAAGTACCCTAATATAACACAATTAATTTAAATTAAAAAAAAAAAAAAAAACGCTATCTGATAAAGGTTGATAGAGATGGCATCGTTAAGACGAAAATCGTTGATGGGTTTTATTTTAAATTGAAAGATGCTATAAACTAGAATTATGAGAGATTTATTTTATTAGGAACGTGTTTCATATTAGGGCATTTCACCCTAATTTATAAGACCTTAGATTGTGTGAATAATCCTATAAAATATAGTTTTTATAGACTAGCTGTATAGTTTTATAGGTGATATATAACCAGATAAGCTCGATAAGTCGTCATTCATAATTTTATGTTTCGCATAAATTGCTAGTTGTATAAGATGCTCACTTTTATTACTTCTGGTACACGTTTGCCCATGTTTAAGTTGTATTGTGTATTGTTCGTACAAATGTATCTGTCACTGAGACAGATGTTGTATTAGGTAAATGTTTATAAGTTGAGCTTGTTGTGATATACGTTCCTTCGATAAAGGATGTGGTCTGTTTCATGCTTAATGTTTTGGTTAGAGAATCGTGTTCGTAGAAGGTGTGTGTTTGTATTATTTGCCAATGTATAGACAAAACATCGATAACGCATAGATAATATTTTTCTCTTATTGTTCAGTTCGACAACATGTTGAAAGAAAAATATCTTCCTTCCTGACGTAGTGATATCTACAAACATAGATGTTTAGTAAACAGAAGAGTGCAAAAAAATCTGCATCTTGATATTAAAACATTGGAAACATATCTTTTAAGTTTTTTTTTTTTTTTATTTTTTATTTTTAAAAATATGTGGTTGGCTGAGCTGATATGTCAGATGTGACATTTTTTTTTTTTTTTCATACTCCTATCATAAGAAGTACAATACATGAGAAGTACAAAAATGCAATTACGCTAAAGTAAGTAGGTTAAAACATTACGCAAGTATTGTGTGATATGACTTCACTGCTTCTTAATGCTAACCAGTAATAAAAATAAGATTACTTCATGTATAGGGTCTATGATCATATTAATTATGATATTATATTGTGATGATATTAATTTCTATATTATAAGGCAAAACAAACTGAAAATAAAATAATATATACTATTATAGCTATGAGGATTTAGTACTTATTTTGATACTTTTCAATGCGTGTATTGTTCACAAAATAAAATTTTTACAGTCCAATCCTCTTACCGAGGACTAAATCTGAATCAAATTTTTGTTTTCATCACAAACTGAGATGTTGATTGAGCTTTAAACTTTTTAAATACTGACAATTTAAAAAAATTAAAACGATTTCATGGAGAAAACCGTGTAGTCCACAGCTTGGAAATTTATCAATTTGGAACATGCACCTTTACCTATCCAAATAAAAAAAGATTACGAACACATTATCACTTCTCTTCTTTTATAAATATATTTTTTTTAAATACATTTTGGTAAACATCGCTTTAAACTATAATACTTTGCTTTACGCGTTAACGTTTCAATCAATATTTCTGTCAGTGGTGGTCCCAGAAAAAAAATTCGGGGCGGGGAGATTGGATAATATATAAATTTTAAAAAAACCTAAAGAAGAAAACATATAGCAAAACACATAGTTCAAGTTAAAAGAACAGCACAATCATTAATTTAAAAATTAATAAGAACTTTATTTTATTCTTATTCATAAATTCTACTATTGTAGAAAATTTGTAAGAATTAAATGCTTGAATGTATTCCACTATTTTTTTTTTTTTTTTTTTTTTTTTTATGGGGGGATCTATTCTTATCCCCCCCCCCCAGGAATCACCCCAAAACTCTGTATTATAAATATATAAGTTAACCATTGATTAACCGACTTATTTTGTACCTGAGTCCGGGATTCCAATGCATTACCTACTATGTATAGCCGCAATTCTCACCCTTAGTTCCTTATTCTTGCCATGAAATATTTACAATATATTTATATTTTTTGAAAAAATAAATAAATTCAAATAATAAAAAGGCGATGGAGTAAGAGCAGACTATCTGGGACAATTATTATCAGGTGATACCGTTATAGCGCAAATACAATGGTGATTGCAGGTACCCATTGTCGGAGGAACATTGCATATTCATAAATGTTTTTGATAGAGTTGTTAAGTGCTCTGTCACGGACTCTCCTCTCTGTAGCTCTCTCTTTCTCTGTTTAAAGTTTGTTAGTATTAGTTATTTTTCCCTATCATTCGCATGGAAATCCTTTCTAACGAGGGGAGGGAAGGTCAGTCTCTTACGGATCTTGATGAAAATTTGAAGGTTACTGCCTGAAAAATAGTCGTTCGTGTCAGTGGGCCATGGAAGCCCATAAAAAAAAATTACATTAAACTACTTATATCACGAGTTTAAAAAATTATATCGACACGGTTCTTGCATCATTTTTTTTTTAATTTAGATTTAAGAAAAAATAAAATTGTTTTAAAGATTCTGTTCTAGCTCAATGAAATCGTAAAAAATATTCGTTCACAAAACATGATGCCAGGCGTCGAATTCAACCCCTTCAGAGGATGAAATAGGATAATTTTTGTTCAATTTTTTTGTAGGTGCTGAAACATGTCGGTTTCATATTTTAAACTTGAGCTGTAAAATGAAACAGTTTGATGCTATTTCATTTTTTCCCGACTTATATGGCCCATTTGTGCCACGGAAAAATATGTGTCTATTATTTTTCCGACCAGGATCATAACAATTTTTGTAATTTTTTTCAATATCCGTGAGAGACTTGAAATACTACATGATTTTTACTGCAGTTTTCATTTATACCGTTTATTAAATGCCTCCCTTCAGTTCTATACAAATCTATTTTTCAGCACCAGAAATTACTATCAAAGCTATATTTTATATTCCATAAGTTGACCGTTAAATAACACTGTTTAAAAAGGCTGGATTGTCTGCAAAGATTTTATTATTAGATTATTTAAACATTATATTAGATGGACAAAAAATCTCTCTATTGACGATAATGAAATCCTAAGCCATTAATGCTGGCATAATCAATTTCGGTACATCTCTTAAAATTATTCCGATATTAGAGATCTTGTGGTCACACAATACATGGTCCATAATAAATGGTTCTAAGAAAGAGTTACTTTGAGAGTTCATTGTGAGAATTCCAAGGAAGTCCAAGTGCCATTCAAGGATATTTTAAATTATTTTAATATAAATTATTACAAAAAAATTATCATAAAATCTAAAATCTTTAAACTTGAATATCTCATAAACGACGCGTTAAAGGGCACACTTTCGTAGAAATATTTTTTTGACATATATATGTATCTATTTTAATAGATGAGTCATTAATTTGTTATTGAGTTTTGGTTAATATATAATAATCATCTCTATATATTTTTTTATTTATCTATTTATTATAAAATATTTATTTTAAATATATTTTATATTTTTTAATAAAAAAAACAAAACACAATATTAGCTATATATATTTATCGCCAGGAGACGTTACGTTCGTTCTGGCGAACGCGCAGTTCTCTTTGACATCCTAGAACATCGGTAACTTTGAAACGGAGCAATATTTAAACAAGGATCAAAGCGCATCTGGATGACACCACAGTGAGCAAACATGTTTGTTACACCGTAGAAATTGCCATGAGATCCATGAATAATTTTATATTCCATAATTTGATATCTTATCTAGATTAAATAAGAAGGTGGAAGCATGTAGCATAAATTGGATACTATGCTATTCGCTCTATTAGAGGATTCAACACAATAAAATAAATAAAAATTGAAACAAAAAAAATCTTTGAACTAGGGAGATAAATTTTTTCCACTGTCAAATTGGAAATTCTTAAGACTAATAAACGTCTTATGAACATATTCTATATGTTAGTATTTGTAAATAAAGTTCATTGAACAAAAGTAATAAAAAAAAAATCGTAAAAAGATTTTATTAAGTTTATCCATACTCAAGGAGGAATTTTTACTTTTAATAAATAGAATATTAGTTTTTAATGATTTTTCATACGTTTCGATACGAATATGTGGATGATCATCATGGCTACAATGAAACAAATATATGAGTAAAATATAAGGTTTCTACGAGTAAAGAGAAAACTATAAATGCATATACATAACAGAGACTAACTAATATTTGATTATTAGATCATATATGTAATGTTTTTAAATTTCTAAATGTTCTTAAGAAAAAAGTCGACCATTTTTCCATCTAAAAAAAAATATTGTTTTTAAGCTTTTAATGTTCCGTTTCAAATTGAGATTTTTCCAAATCAGTTGCGCGCACACACACACACACACACACCCACACACAGACCATTTTGCGGGACTTGGTTATTTGGACTCAGGGGACCCCAAAACGTGCATTTCCGTTGAAAACCGGAAGTCGAAAATTTTCACGATCGCAATACTTCCACTTACTGTATATTTCATATATAGGTAAGTGAAAGTAAAAAGTAGAAATAATTGTTGAAAGTTTTCATAGACTGAAGTTCATACGAGGTATCACAAATTAAGTTAAAACAGCTTTTAAACTTTACGACCATGAAAATGATTGATTGATTGAAATTAAGTTTTGATTGTATCATAACAACACATTATAAATATGAAAGACAAATAGAGAATGACAATAGATAAAATAAAATTTTACATGGTAATTTAGTTTTATTATTAAATTCCTCAAAAATAGTTCCTATCATGAAATATATGGTGTTATAATAATTCTTAAATTGATTTGGATAAATCTTAATTCCAAATGGAGAATACTAAATTTTAATTGGAAAGTACTAAACTCGATTTGGAACAATCCCAATTTGGTTTGGAAAATTCTAAATTAGTTTTGGAAATTCTATAATGAAGAGCCTCATGTAAGAGTTATGGAGGTAACGAAATATTTAATTTTTCATTTTAGTAATTAAAACAATATCAGTAATTAGTTAAAAATAAATATCAGATTATTGTAGGCAATAAATAGTTTATAGCGTAAGATACTAATGAAGTATGGATTGTATGGCTCACTAACGGCTAGCATATACAAACAACTCTAATTATTATCTATAAAAATTTAATTGGAATTATCATTAAAAATAAAATCAGTTTACTGTATATTAATAGGTAATTAATTTACGAATGTCTTTACTACAAATGGATTATTTAGGTTTTAGATGTTTTCATAAAACATAATTAGAGAAAGATGTTTATTTTTGTATTGAAGATTTGTAGAAGTTATGTTACTTTAATGAGTATGATTGAATAATAATAATAAAATATAATGATCAATTAATATTAAATGGGATAATTAAAAAAAGTAAATGAGAGCATGGTGGGGTAGGTTAATGTAATCATAAGATTGCATTAGACTCCAATCTCCCGAGCTGTGAACGGCAGAGAAACTAAGTAAGACATTACGTATCAATTATTATTTATTTTATTTTCTAATTGTTTTAATTTATTATTTCTGTTTATTTTCTTCATATGAGTAAAAATCTTAAATTACCTGCCCTTTTATAACTTTAATGAATATTTCCGACATCAATAGGGTTTTTCCTGTGTTTAGCTAATCTTGCAGAACATGTGGGAAATATGAGTAAGTGAAAATGAGTCACTGATCACATGCTATCATAAGGATTATTGCTACAAATGACTAATTATTGCATAATTGAGTGCATTAGTTTAGCATAGAATTTTGCGTAAGATAGTTTTTTATTTAAATAAAACTGTTCCAGGCCATATTTATGGTATATTTATTATATCATTTGCTCAATTTTTTTAAATTTCAATTTTTGAAAAATTAACAACAAATAAATTATTTGAAATTATCTCAATAAAGCATTACACACTAATTATGAAACAAATCAAGTTTCATACTAAAAATGTCCTAGCGGATTTCATGTATATGTATGGAGGCAACCCAAAATTAATTTTTATAATTTCAACTTTATAATGTCTTAGCCTATAACCATAGACTATAGCTTATGCATTCCAGTAATTTCTATATGAAAATAGTTTTTATATATTTTTTTAAATAAAATAAATATTATTATTTAAAATATAGTGTATTTTAATTTAAAATACTGACTTAAGCTAAATCCTCAAATTCATAATCGTGTCTTTCTAAACCTCAATCTGTTTTTTAAATTATTACTTATTATTTTAATTGAATTGAATTGGTAAATACATACACACATATATATATTATTCTTAGTCTCAAGTACTTAATATTATGGAGGTATAAATACATATTTTTATTCTTAGTATTAAGTATTCAGTATTCTATAGAAACAAGTCTAATTTACTAAAAATGTGTTCCAAAATGTCCTGGCGAATTTTATGTAAATATATCGAGGCACAAATTTAATTTTTATAATTTTTAATTTACACTTAGTTGTCTATAAGCTGTAAATTATAACTTCTAGTAATTCCTATCTGAAAATAATTTTTGTAATTTCTTTTAAAAAATATTAATATTTAAAATATAGGGTATTTTAATTTAAAATACTAACTTGCGCTAAACCATACAGTTCCCATAAGACTACATTTCTGTGATGAAATTAAAAAAAAATACTTTTTATAAAGGGATCAAATAGAAACTTCCTATAGCTCCTCTTTATCTATCCTCATAAAGACTCAAGAGGTTTTTTTGGGTCAAAAGTTCAATAGTTTTACAATATGGCAATATTTATTGTTAAAAGTGCAAAATCTAGTTATTGACACCCTGTGAATGTAATTGTGAAATCTTCCCTATGGTTAGTTTGTTAAAGTCTTACTTCATAGATGACTTAGAGGACCCTTCAAACATTAGATTCGTGTATATCTTGAAATAAAATTAGGACTTGTTTACCTATTTCTTTAAGTTAAAGTTGGGGTGTCAATAACTGTATGGTTTACCCTATGTACTCAAATTCAAAATGACGTTCTTTCTAAAACCCAATCTGTTTTTTTCAAATTTATTACTTATTATTTTAATTGAATTGAATTCGTAAATAAATATTTTAACCAGGGTGAGAAGGTTGAAACTTATTCTCTAGGTCCGCCACGAAATAAAAATGAAGCCTAATGCGTATTTCAACCGTTACTGTCGATATTAGTGTTACTGTAGTCCGTTAATAAGATGAAAATTATGTTAATTTCGATATTCAATACCTGGGAAAAAAGTAATGTTATGCGAACAACATCCTCCTAGCCAACATTTCTCCTTATTAAAATGCATGTACTATAACTTCAAAATTAGTGTTTTCAACTAATTACATGATAAATGATTCATATACGTAAATGAATGTTTAAAAAAATATATTATTCCTTCGTTCCTCTAGGAACAGTGATTTTTTATTTTTTCTAACCGAATATTATTTTTAAATGGAACGGTGACATTGGTAGGCCAATCAGGAAACGCCGAGCACGACCATAGATCAAGTCGGCTGAGGTCATCATTAGTTAGATGTTGAACATGAAGAGCACTTTGGTTTATCCAATATTTATTACTCCATTAGTAAAAAGTCCTCTGTGATAAGATCCTATTAGTTCTGAATCGAACTAACGTAATATTATGTTATAATACTAAAAAAACTTTCTTTCTTTTTTTAAATAAATAATGAGGTTGGAGGCTATGAGTGCTGGTTTGTTTAAGGACACAAAGGACATATCGGAACTCAAAATGTCTCTGCTACCTTTGTTGAAAATGTTTTCTTCATTTCTTTTCTAACGATCTTGGAAAATATCCTTTCGAACTGGGTTAATTGGAGCTTTACTGGCAACAGTTGGTATTTTCCTTTTTCCGTCTTGTATCCTGAGAACAGTCTAAAATATTATTTTCTTTTGGATAGTGCAGTGAATAGATCTTTCCCATTGAAATGGGAGGTCTTACAGGCGTGTTGATTTATGGGAAATGAATGAATGAATCTTTATTGCTTTTAAGAATTCTTATAGCAAGAAGTTGGCCAATATTTACATGTCACATATTAGATATTTACAAAGTAATTATTTACAAATTTAACAACAGTAATGAGGTATATACAAATAATATTTTTTTTTTCATTTTATAAATGTTAAAAACCATAATTATTTTTTTCCTCTTAATAATTTGTGATGAGATTTGGTCCATTAGTTTAATAGAATTTTCCTCATCCTTAGGCTGTGTATAGTAAATAGAGATAATTTTTTGATTTTTTCTTCCTTAATTCCGTCTGCTATTGTAAGAGAGTTCGCTAGGTTTTCAGAGATGGAGAGATTTTCTGTGATGATTTGGTTGAGATATATTTTCCTAAAGTCTTGTAGGATCGGGCATTGAAGAAGCATGTGTCTTCGTCTGTTTTGCTAAGTGGACATTTCTTATCTATGTTAAATATCGTTACATATATGTGGCTGTAAATTCTGCTATTGTGGATGCCGGTCAGACGGAGTTGTGCTATTATTCTCAAGTTGTTGATGTGGGTCCTAGTTCCTAAGGAGCTGATGTGTCTATAGAGTGGGTTGAAAGAACTATTTAAGGCAGATTCTATGTCCTTGCTGATTAGGTGATTTTTAAGTTTTTCTACCAGGCAGTTTAATTCTGGTGTGGTTAGTTGAGGTTTGCACCAGTTTTCCCCTTCTCCAAGCATTTGAAGTGAGAAGCTTAATCGCCCAGTTGAAAGTTAATACATAATTTACTGATAGTGCTTGTAGTTTTAAGTAGCACAGTTTCGCTAATGATTTATGGGAAATATTACATCGAATATTAAAATTTTTCTTGATGATCAATAATGTAGTATGTTTGTTGGTTTTTATTTTATGACTAATTTTGGTGCTTTCTATTCGTATAACAGGAAAAAACGTGTAATTTTTCTTGGACGGCTATTTTTTATGTGAAATAGAGGAGAATCTGAAGATCATGTCTTCTTTTTTATTTATTTTTTTTTTTTGTTATATTAAAGATGTCAGCCATTAGGTTCATCATCGCTTCTATCTTCCGCTAAGTTTTATTCTATATTTGGAGATACAGTTTTGTTCGTTTGAGAAAGTCGAAAAGATTGTCTATGGTTTGTACGCTGCTCATAAAAGGTGCCTTTACACTGCGTACTTCACCTCCGAACAATGTTCGGCTAATGTAAAATTAGCCTAGAACTTGAAGGGGTACTTAGTCTGTACTACCGCTTGTTCGAGGATAGCGCTAATGTCGCTTTTGAATTGGTGAAGATTAGCTTCTAGACCTTCTTTTAGCATTTTTCTGACATTGATTATATCTAGCCTTAGCAAAAGCCAGAACAGCCACTAGTTCCACGTCAGCCGTCTTTGGAAAAAAAAATTTTGTATTGAGGTGCATAGGTGCTGGCAGTCATACTGTTCGCTCGACTTTACGTTTCAGTGTATTCTCTGCGTTTAGTTCTCATTTTATCATTATTTTCTTTTTTATGAGGGAAATGTAGTCTTCGGCAGGAAACCCACGAAGTGGAATGCCATCGGTTATTGCTTTCTTTTGCTGCCTGATCAGCTAACTCATTTCCGGCTATTCCACAGGGATCAGGGATCCAAACAAAGGAAACCGAGATGTTGTTTCTTTTCATTGATTTTAACGATAATAATATATTTTCGATGATGTAGTTTGAGGATAAAGTGTTAGATTTTTTTTTTTTTTGAAAAATTATGGGGGTGAAATCTAGAGGTTGAGCGTGATCATGGTCAAATTACCTCCTTGCATTAACCGCTAACAAGTAACACCACTGAACCCAAGACCCTTCATTGGTTGTAGTTGTTTTTTTTGTTTTTTTTTGTTGTTTTTTTTTTTGTAGTGATGGTTGTATATTTGGGATTGTATTTTGGGATGGTAATATATTTCTCAACCTAATCAGTAGTTCAAGCTTGTTAGTTACAAATCACTGAGGGTTTATAAAATAAATTGGACGAAGTCCATACCGAATTAAAAAATTAGCGAGAATTGCTCCTTCAAGCCCTCTGATGATACTTAAAAATAAAATTCCTGTCGCACACAATGCTGAAGGGGAATAATTTATTGTTACACCATGTAAGATAGGCATATTATGCTCGTTTGTCCACATCTATGCCAACAGTAAATATATAAGGAAAGACCCTCCTGTGGTAAACCCAGCTTCTATAAAAGTGGGCACTCTTAATTGAAAAATTAAGGAGAAAAAAACAGGTGGTTGACAATGTTCCATTCACCTCCATGCACGACCGTTGACCAAGAAACCGTATCTGGGTGAATCTCAAACCACGGGCAATTTTTACATTTTATTTTCGAACTTTTTTAGTGTAGTTAAAAAAAAATGTCCATGTATTTGGTCCCATCCCCAGCAAATCTAGCATAATAGCAGTTCATGATCATTGCTTGAAATTAAGATAATTCAATCTATAATTTCATCGCCTCGGCAATGATTTCAGTTACGTACGTCAATGACTTTAATTGTAAAACCACCTTCATTGCATTTATTGTTTAGTTTATTCCAAATTTAATGCAGAATCGGATGATACCATAAGAATTACCATAATAATTTTTCATAACAGGAAAAAATTCATAAATAAATAATATTTATATATTTTAAAAAGCTTCGAAAAAAAATTTTTAAGCAAAAAACTGTCCCCGATTTACCTAATCAATTTATGGGTGATTCTCAAATTTTGGGCAATTTTCATAAAAACATTTACGGCACAATATATGTCATTACCGAGCTAATATTAGGGCGTGGTAATGACACGAGTTTTCAACTTGGTAATGACATTGCCACGTATTTCATTCGGCCAAAACCGCTATGTAACTAATTGAGATAATTTTGTTTGCCAACTGACTTACACAAACGATAGTCAAACAAATATGATATAAAGAATGAAATAACTTGAAAAGAAAGCGTGTTAATACAAGCGGTGGTAATGACAACAAAAAAAGTACATGACTTTTTTTACGAGGCAGGAGGCCGGCTCCCAACTGAAATCGGTTAATCCACAGGTGGTTTTCCTTAAACTCCATGGTGATTACTATACTCAAAAGAAATTTCCACACTGTTCCTCCTTTTTCAAGGCTTCTATCTCTGCCGTTTTGTTTTGTGAGTGGTAATGACGTCAAAGTGAAGGGACAGACTTTCGACCCGTGTCGACGGTACCATCGACGACCCTTAATTGAAAAATTATGGGGGTGAAATCTAGAGGTGGAGCGTGATCATGGTCAAATTACCTCCTTGCATGACCGCTGACAAATAACACTACTGAAACCAATTCAGACACAGAAGTAACACAGACTGAACCCATTCGCACTCTAACCTACTAAATTCCCACTTAACTAAGGTACACACCGCATATTTATTATCGTATTGGTGAGGGTTGAAGTAAAAATATATGTGTTTAAATTGTAGATTTATAGAAACATAAGGAGAAGCCATGAGTAATCTGTAATATAGAGAAGAGGTGAGGTTTGAAGACATAATACTTAAATACACATATCGGTTTCGCGAAAAGCGAGTGCGCTGATTCTATTGACTGAAATCGCATGTTTTTGCTTGTAACTCGCAAACGACAGTGTCAATTGGAAAAGTGTATAGGACCAAAAATGTTCGTTTCGACAAAGTGAAAAAGAAATGACACTTTCGAAAAAGACCTGCGACCATTTTCGCTGAGCATTTCAGTTTTTCGCTTACAACTCGCAAACGAAGTGATCGATCGACAAAATGCATATGACCGAAAATGATCTCCTTGTAAACCTGAAAAGATTGACACCATTTAGAGACCTCTGCGACCATTTTCTCGCAAAAAACACGGTTTAGCGCTTGTAACTCGCAATCGAAGGCGAATTGAGTGATTTGTATATTTTTCCGGTGTAGCGATTAAGGAAAGATTTAAAATGATGCTTCATTCATGAAATTTGATGTATTAAGGAAGTTATGGCGTACCGACAAAAAAATGGCTTTGAGAAATAATTTATATGATTATCCCTATTGGAAAAGTGTACAGAACCAAAAATGTTCGTCTCAACAAACTGAAGAAAATTAACCTTCGAAAAAGCCCTGCGACCATTTTTGAATTTCGCTGAGAATTGCGGTATTTCGCTTACAACTCGCAAACGAAGGGGTTTATCGAAGAAATGTATACGATCGAAAATATTCTCCTTGAAAACCTGAAAAGGTTGACATCATTTAGAAACCTCTGCGACCATTTTGTACCAAAAACGCGCTTATAACTCGCAATTCAAGGCGGAATGAGTGATTTGTATATTTTTCCGGGATAGTGGTTAAGGAAAGCTTTAAAATGATGGCTCATTCATGAAAGTATTAAGGAAGTTATGGCGTACCGGAAAAAAAAAAAAAAAAAAAGGCCTTGAGAAATAATATTTAAGGCTGGTCTTTTTTTGTTTTGTTCAAGAACCAGTCGGCGATACTTAAAATGGGGCTTATTTGATCTCTTTTTGTCAACTCCAATCATAAAGTGCTCAAAAAAATGGGGGGGGAGTGAATGACGCAACTACCGCCATAGAAATTTTTTAGGGGGGCTCATTTTTTTTTTTCTTGCTAACGAATTTCATTAAATATTCTTAAAAAGAGGAGTGTAATAAAATTTCTTGTGAGGGCGAAGGTGATTTTGCGCCATATTTCTTGTTGATAATAATAGAATATTATAATTGAAACAAAAATCTATGATTAATAATTAAATCTTCCTCATCATTTTATTAGTAATATTATATAATTTATTTCCTTTCCTAATGAATGACTATTCGTTTTTTTTTTTTTTTTTTTTGTCTGTAAATTAAATATATTTCCTCAAGGCTCAGTCGAGACGAATTTGAAAATAACGGAACCGGTCATTTGGACTGCCAAGGACAGGGTTAAACCATTTAAAGATGGATCTCATTGATATTTATTGAACATCAAATAAATTGGCTGATGCATTCGTTTTTAATGGCGTTCGAAAGATCATGAATATATCTCTGTTTATTCCAGTCCGATTATAAGTCGGGCAATTCCAAGAGTATGGGGGAGTTGAGTCTATTATTCTGTATACTTTTCTCATGCAACCTGCACTTAAATTTCCATATTTAATGGGTAATTGATGCTTGCCTAGGGAAAAAAAAAAAAAAAAAAAAAAAAAAAAAGCATTTGACAAATGTCGAATCTTCTTTGAATTATATGTTTAGGCATTGAAATATGGCCCTAAGTGTATTTTTTTTTAAATTCTCTTTATGAACAACTAACCCACACAAACCCACTAGTATTAACCTCGCTTCCAAATCTGAAAAACAAGACGGCCTCGGGGCATTCTGACTGTACATTTTACAATTTGAAGATTGTATTTATTTTATTTTTTGAAGAGGATGATAAATTATCAGGATTTTCAGTCAAAAGTTTTTTATTTGGAGAGTCCAAGTTTCGATCCATGAGGGCTACAATGAAGTCAAATATATGAGCAACATGTAAAGGATCATTGCTTGATCATACTCATCTAGATCATCATAGAGATTGATTAGAGAAAGTAACAACAAGAAGTAACAAAGTCCAGCTTATGGTATATTTACAGGACATGGGTACTAATAATTATATAAATCTAATAATTATATAAAAGATAGTAACAATAAATATGAATATTTGAATAAGTAGCTGGTTAGCGTAATAAAATCTGATACCTTGTTGACTCCAGGGTAAATAAAAAACTTTTGACTGAAAATCCTGATAATTTATCAAATTATCTTAAAGAAAACAGTTGCCCATTACACAGCTCTATATTTTTGAATAATATAATCTTACATTTTTTTATTCTCTCTTTCCTTGTACAATAGTCCTACACTAGGGCCGAGTATTAGTTAATTTTTACATGATCTATGTACCAGCCATAATACATTTCTCAATATAATCAGTAGTTCAAGCTTGTTAGCTACAAATCACACAGGGTTTATAAAATAAATTGGAAGAAGTCCATACCGGATTAAAAAAATAAGCGAGAATTACTCCTTCAAGTCCTCTGATTATACTTAAAAATACAAATCCTATCGCACACAATACTAAAGGGGAATAAATTATTGTTCACGAGTTATGATAAACCATAGGAATTAGGTATTTTTACTCTTCTTGCTAGTTCATTCCCGTTTCATAAGTTAGCCTTCCAGGTAAAAAAGTTTTTCCAGTGTAATTAAACGGTGGGTGAGCTTCGGTTACAATTAACTTTAAAGGTGGTATTGTTGATTATCAAACACCTAAAAAAGTGTATATCTGTGAGTATAGTAATTGTATGAAGTTTTTCTTTTGATCTTGGTATATTCTACTGTGGCTTTTCTATAATTAAGTGAACATTTCCGATTTACAGAGGTTCGACTCAAGGGTGGATCCAGGAGGGGTGGTCAAGGGGGTGACCCCCCCCCCAAAATTTTGGCTTTTCAATTTTTTTGTATTTTTAAGCGAATAATGCAACACTTTAGGTTGTTTAGATCTCAGTCCTTCTTAATACAAGGCAATAATCTCATTAAAAAACGGTGCTGTCAGCAGGTCATGAATCCCCCCCCCAAAAAAAAAAAATCGTGCTGGATCCGCCCCTGGTTCGATTCAGGACTCATACCTGGTATATAAAACAACAAGAACATCAAAATGTTCTCCGATTTATATGTTAGAGAAATTGAAGATCCGGTTCAATAAAAACGTTTTCATATCTTGGTTTTTTTTTTTTTTTTTTTTTTTTTTTTAACCTGTCCTGTTAGAGTGACCAGTCGTCACATTGGTACGTATGTATAAGTGTTTTTAGAATTCAGCGGTTATCTAGTAAGATTTAGTTAATTATTTTGTTAGTTTACATGGACGAATTATCAATATAACATAATAACATTTCATTTTCTAAATAATTAAATAATATTTAGATCAGAAATTTCCTCGAAATACTATATTTTTTTTTTGCAAAAGTCCTGTTGATGCTGGGGGCTCAATGCCAACCGTTGATTACTGTCAAGTAAGGCCATCGAATTCTCCCATCTGCCCATCTCATGTTTTCTCCAAGACCGCAAGCACCATAAATTACTCTCGTCCTAATTAATGCGGGTAATCAAACAGTTTTATTTATTTTATTTTTCTCAGGAGCATGCATTATACCTAGGCGTTCGAACTCGAAATGCGGAATTTTGGTTTTAATTTAATTTTTTAAATAAAATTCTATTTCTCGATTTTTAAAATTCTATGATATCTAGTAACAAAATTACTGTGTGTGTACTAAGGTGCATTTTATGAATAATTAGCTGAACCGGACACGTTTTTCTGTGGCTTACTCTAATATTAACGTTTAGGGAAATATCAGGTCATCCCATAAGTAATGTCGGTTTTTAACTTTCTGTTTGTTTATGCTTAGAATACTAATCCCTCCTTTTCAATTTATTTTAGTTTATATTTTTTGTTTATTATAACATGAATACACTTCTATTTATGATGTTTTGGTTGGTGAAAATTACGAATTAAGCCCCTGTAATTTGCAATAGCGGCTGAACACTTGCTTTTCTCTCCTCTCCCGTTTAAATCAAGTACCTTTTCTGAACAGGGTAGTAACTGGAGATGAAAAATGGGTTTTCTTTCGGAATGTTAGACGGTCGCGGCAGTGGTCAGGACCTGGAGAAACACCTAGGACAGAAGCGAGAGAAGGACTTCATCCGAAAAAAGTAATGATTTCTGTTTGGTGGGATATGGAAGGAATCCTTCATCATAAATTCCTTGATCTTAACCAAAATATCACTAAAGATCTGTAATGTGTTCAGCTGGACCGATTGAAGCGAGCAATTGAGGAGGAAACGTCCATCACTTATCAATAGACGCGGAATTTTATTCCATCATGACAATGCGTGGCCCCATGCTGCAAAACTAACATTGCAAAAATTAAAGGGCTTTGGATGGGAAATTATTCCTCACCCACCTTATTCCTCAGACTTTGCGCCTTCGGATTATCACCTTTTCCGCTGTCCCCAAAACTCATTAAGCGGCAAGAACATGAATTCAGTCGATGAGGTAAAAAACGAGGTTTTCTTTAATTCAAAACCAAAAGATTTTTTCAGATCTGGCACTCAAAATTTGGTTTCAAGATGGCAAACTGTTATACAACAAGATGGTAAATACATTTTAGATTGAATGTGTTTCATTGATTTTAACCTATACTTTATAGCACGCCATTAAAAACCGACATTACTTATGGGATGACCTGATAAATAAATGTATTACGGTGAAATTGAACCAAAAAAAACATTACACATAATAGTCTACTTTAAATTTCTGTGGATTGAGATGAACAAGAGAAAAAATGTGATCAAAAATAAAATACCTATCTCTGTTAATCATTTTCCTATATACGTGATTCATTTCTCACTATTTTGCGAAGAAAGAGAACTTTTTTGCACACAAGTAAGGAAAAGAACGAAAGCATTACCCCGGATAATCGAGTTTCTACTGTAGTATTTATGTGTCTATAATAATTGAATAAAGTCCTTGTTTTGTTATTATTTTTGTAAATAAATGGGTATGCTGCTTTTTCGCTTTATGTATGTTATTTTGTACCGACTACTCCTCCCTGGAAATTTTTTACTGGGTCCAATACTGGGTGTATGGCTAGAAGTATCTTTGGTAACTTCACTGGCTCATCGTTAAATGTGATTAAATACTTGAACAAACAAAAATTACAAATACACGTTAATGGTAAAGTATGTTAGCTTTTTGTTATAATTTTTTTTTGCCATTGAATCTTTGGGCAATTACTCGCCATTTCCATATTGGATCGATAACTATTTTTATATGTAGTAAATAGCCGGATTTTATCAAAAGTGTGCAGTCATTTTTGATTCATTTGAAAAAATGTACCTAAAGTGTGCTAAAGTGCTCGTTCAATGGATATTTTTTTATTAATATTAATTCAAGCATGAAATTGCTGTCAATTTTATTATTTACTGTTAACATTTTAATTATGGAAAAACAAAATTGAAACGGAAATTAAAATCTCTTCAACCAGTGGTAAGACCTTGAGAAACAGAAAGTATTTCTTGACAAATCGCAGTTCTAATTCGATTTTAAGTGATCCTGTAATGTGGTTACTCATTCTGCTTAAAAAAAATGTCTAAATGCTTTCGTTCACATTGCAAATTTTACGTGAGCGAAATGAATTAATATTTTCTGAAATCATTAATTACTTAATTATATCCAATACATTATTGGTTCCTTAACCTCCTGGGATATTTTTGTAGTGTGATTGTCCTGGTGATTGCTATAATACTGTTAACAGCAACTATACCCATATCATCAATTACAATATTCTTAAATTCATGTTTAATTAAGAAAAAGTAACAAGAGTCAATAATTAATATCATGACGAATACGTTATCCTCTTCATTATCTCATATTTGCAGCAAGGTATTCGCTATATTTTACGAATATAACGCTATATATTACGCTATTATACCATATATAACGCTATATATCACGCTACATTAATTAAAATATTCTTAAATTCAGGTTTAATTAAGAACAAGTAACAATAGTCAGTAGATTAATATCATGAGGGATACGTTATTCTCTTCATTATCTCATATTTGCAGCAAGGTATTCCCTATATATTACGAATATTGCGCTATTCTACCATTTATAATGCAATATATCACGCTACATTAATTAAAATATTCTTAAATTCAGGTTTAATTAAGAAAAAGTAACAATATTCAGTAAATTAATACCATGAGGAATACATTATCATCATCATTATCTCATATTTGCAGTACTTAATGTATTCCTTATATATTACGAATGTAACGCTGTATATTACGCTATTATACTATATATAACGCTATATATCGCGCTACTTTCATTAAAATATTCATGAATTCAGATTTAATTAAGAAAAAGTAACAATAGTCAGTAAATTAATACCATGAGGAATACATTATCCTCATCATTATCTCATATTTGCAGCAATGTATTCATTATATATTACGAATATAACGCTATATATTACGCTATTATACTATATATAACGCTATATATCGCGCTACTTTCATTAAAATATTCTTAAATTCAGATTTAATTAAGAACAATTAACAAGAGTCAGTAAAATAATATCATGAGAAATTATCCTCGTCATTCCCATACATAAGGTATTCCCTTTGTATTACCCAAGGTATTACCCTATTGCTTTTGATTATTCTCTGATATTGATGTTTTTAGAATCTTTGTACCCGAAATTTAGCCATTTATCAGATTGATAAAAATCCCGTCCAAATAATGGTGTTTGCTTTTTACAATTTTCTACATATTCAGTTTAAAGAGTCAGTTATTCCGGGATATTTTGGTCTCATGTCCTGTACAATGCTGTGCCTATCAGAGGCTTGAAATCTATAATTCCTCAATAAATTTATCATATTACCACTTTAGAATCCTAAAATTTTTTTATTAGAAACACGTATTTATAAGATTATGTTCGTTCTCTCCATCCTTGGTCCACAGAGCCTTTTATTGTCTCAACCCTTCAACGGGTCTCTGTGTTTGAAGACCCTTAAGTTTTTTTTCTTTTTTTTCCTCCTTTTAATTCATAAGCAATGACGAGTCGTTTTCTTATGTGTCAGGAGCATTTCATTTATATTTCACATTTAGAACATAATTTAAACTATGCCTTGTGCTTAAATTACGCATACTTTTATCCGAAGTTCTACATTTTTACTTGAAGTAAAAAAAATATTGCCGCAGTATGAATAAATGAAATAATGTATAACTACGTGACATGGATGATTCCGTCTGTTAAGTGAAATTAATCTAATACCAATGTGAACATTTATATAAAATAAACCAACTAAATACGGATAATTAACTAATACTAAACAATGATAATTTATTAAAAAGGATAATATTCTGCATAATTTCATTACATCATTGAAGATTAATTATATTACACATTATTAATGTAATTTTATATTTTGAAAAATAAATTTCTCCATAAAACTTGAGTTGTTGAGAGAGAATTTCTTCATTCCTGGAAATCTCCAGGAATCCTGCTTTGCTCTTCCATACGTGGGGGGACGAGCTTGCTTCGGAGTTCCTCAGGCTTAGTAAAAATATCTTTGTGTTTATGATTTTATGAATTGAACTATTATTTTGATTTTATATACACACAAAATAATAAATAAAAAGCTTATGTTTGTAATTATGATATGATGGAGGAAATATATTTGTACAACAATGACTATACGGATAACCTATATGGAACAAGTCTTGATGTTCATGATATTATTAATTAAGGTATGTTTATATAAATTATAAAAGTTGATAATTTTTTTTATTTTTTTTTTTTACAGGTAAGAAATCGGATCATCGCTCAAAATCATAGAATTATTCAAATTTGTATGTAAGTAACGTAATTTCAATTTTTTTAAATTCTAATTAATTTATATTAGTATTCTGCTCCGGTTATCGTTTGTAAGACTTTTCTCTTTATTCATTCAATAGTGTGTGCCGTATTAATAGATTATAATTATTTACTGTATTAAAAACCAAGAACCAATTCCTATACACAAATAGGAACAATCTTACTAATAACGATAAGAAAATCAATTACGGATCTAAACTTTCCTCTATGTATTTTAAACTTATAAATAATATTCATATATCTATTTTATTTAATTACGAAGATGAAAAAATAAGCCGTGTTGAATTTATATAACTAAACGGCATTGAGTAAAGGAATGTTTTAAAATTAAAAGAATTATAGGATAATTGATAATCGGGATTTTCAGCCAAATTTTCTTGTGAATCTTCGCCTGGGCTTGTTGAGTCCAGAGCAATACCACTATATAAGAATCATACTAATGATAAGTATTTACAAAGGGTAAAAATTTCATGAGGGCGAAAATAAAAAATCTAGAAGTTAAAATCTGTTATTGAAACAATCTATATAAATAAAGGTGAAATTAGGTTTGTTTGTTCTTTATAGAAATCTATACCGTATGTCCTAAATTCTTCTAATTTCGCTTAGTGGTTCTTTTATACCAGGTGCGAACACCTGTCCATATTAAAATTGCATAACTTCCGCCAATCTCTGGGTATATTCTTTATTGTTATAAAAATCGTTATGATCTCGCTGTACATTGGAGACGAGTCGAAATTTCCCGGGTGAAACCGGGATATACAGCTAGTAGAAATAAAGAAATAAAATAAAGAATATATGAACAATATCATTGTGAGGTATTTAGTGGTTCTTCAAGAATCGAGAACATGATGCAACCGAAAAACAAAATCAGATGTAAAAATAGTTATTGGAAAATTGAATATTCAGAATTTTAGACTCCTCCTCCACCACTTGTTTTTACCTATAATAGTGTTGTGGAGGGGCTGTAAATAAGTAAATGTTAATGAATATAAACATGAGGCTTTGCAATTATATAACAATCTCGAGAAATATTTCCAAGTATTATTGGGTTGGCAAAGTCCTTTCGGTTTTTCTATTTATTTTTATGTTACTATGATACACTTCTTATGATAAATTATGATTATGATAAATATTATTAAATAAATTATTATGAAACTAGCTTAGTATTGTTTTTGCTATTTCACTGTGAATATGGAAGAAAATATCATTCATTATCGTCTTATTTTGTTGTGTTATTTTAAAAAAGGTAAGCGTGCTGCAGAAGCGTATAGAAAAATTCGCAGGCTTTATGGGGACGCACCTGTCAAAATTGATATCCCAAATTTCATTCAGGAAATGTTGACATCAAAAATGCTCCACAGACTGGTCGACGACGTAAAATTTAAACGAGCAATTTTAAGGCCATCGTTGATAAAAATCCCACCCAATCAGTGCGAGAGAATGCTACGGCCCTAAATGTGTCGCACACAAGCGTTAAAAATCCGGTGGGATGCGCGCAAAACACAACTTTCACTTACTAACTTACTTAGATTAGAAATTGACGTGTTTTGTTAAATGCCATTTCTCAAAGTCACACATTTTTCCACATTCATTGACTTATTTTTGTTCCTATTTGCTCTCTGAAGTACACTAAAAAAATTTTATTATTGAATAAATGTTTTTACTTGCGATAATTCGGCAATGGAAGCATAATTCTCCAAGTCCTCTGATTTTATAATTCTCTATGTAGTTGTTGAAAACTTCATTTAGTTACCATGAAACAAAATATTTCCATTATATTAACAGAACGTCTTTAATTATAAACAATGGTGTGTCATTAAAGGCGTACTGCGCAAGCATGGGCTCAACGTGTTTTATGAGTTGACGGATTTTTTTTCTTTTTTCCCTCTTGTATATATTTAATTGATATTTTTCATATTTCCTATTTAGCCATATCTTATTCTTAGGTGTAACGAGAGACAGTTAATTTCTTCACATTAACAATGAAAGAGGTACTTTATAGGAAAACAAAAAAAGTCCCTTACCCATTTAAGCCCCCTCACAACATTTTGATAATGATAAAGCTTACCTGATATAAAAGAAGACTTAGATTTTCAGAAAGAAAGTAACGAAATGAAGTAATTGTAATCGCAATACTTTCCCTTAGTATATATTTTATACGAAGGTAAGTGAAAGTAAAAAAAAAAAAGGTTGGTAACAGGAGATGAAAAATGGAACTTTTACGATAACGTAGTCCGTAGAAAATCTTGGGGACCAAGTAGTGAGGCTCCACTCCTAGAAGAATGTCAAAACCAGGATTGCATCTAAAGAAGATAATGCTTTCCATATGGTGGGATTTCAAGGATGTTATTTTCCATGAGCTTTTGCCAACAGGGCAAACAATTGATTCGACTCTATACTGCTCACAATGAACAAGATTGGACAAATCAATTAAAAATAAACGCCCAGAACTGGCAAATCGGAAGAGTGTTGCGTTCCACCAAGACCCTAGGCCACACACATCATTAGTCACTTGCAATAAATTATTGAGCCTTGGATGGGACCTTTTGCCCCCACCCTCCCTATTCACCAGACCTAGCTCTAAGCGACTACCACTTATTCCGGTCTCTGCAGACCTCCATGAATGGATAGAAATTCCTAAAGGAAGAGGACATCAAAAACCACTTGGGTCAGGTTTTTAACAATAAACCTCAGACATTCTCTGAACATTGCGTTATGCAGTTGGTGGAAAGACGGGAAAATGTTATATTAAATAATGGTCAATATATTGTAGATTAAAATATATTTTATTTCAATAATACACTGAGTTTCGTTTCACCCGGAAAAACTTATAGGACTTGTATTGGTAGTCCTAATTACTATAAGTGCCATTTAATACCGAATTTCTTAAATAATATTCTTTAGCCTGCGATGAATCTGTTTGCATATTTTAATAATAGCATAAGGATCACCTGTGGTTTAGTGGTTAGCATAGAAACCTACAATGCTACTACTAGGATTTTTTAATGGGAGTAAAAATCCTTGTCTATGTCGTCCCTCGGATAGGACGTAAAATGGAGGTCCCGAGCCTCTACGATGCCAGGTACTCGTTAAAGATCCTTATCCTAATTATACCTGGATAGGCAAAATTTAGGACTTCCACTGTAGCATCGTCCGATTAGCCTTAGTGGCATAAAGCGACGTAAACAAATAGCATAAGTAAATAAAACATTTTGAGTTATAAATTCTTTGTAGTAGGGATACTTACTACATGTAACAAACTAGGAAGAAGTCCAAGTTAGGTGGAGGAAGAGAGGCTAGTTGAGGCGACTAAAGATCCATAAGGCCTGTAAAACCAACAGAAAATAAAATAAATTAATAATGATGATAATAATAATAATAATAATAAGAAGAAGAAGAAGAAGATTGTACACAATGGAAAATAACTGAAATAGGTTTTACATTACGATTTAACATCTTTAAACAGGAGCATACAAAGGAACTGTTACAAAAGGATTATCAAAGGTTATATAATTTTTTTTCTTTTTTTATCCAAGTTGCTTTAATGTTAGCTCAATCAAAATGTTGCAATGAATCCGCAGAACACGCATTTAAACTCTAAAATTACAAAAAAAATAAATATATATATATATAATAAAAAAAAAGAAGCAAAATCCATCTGATAGGATAATGTCATGCCAAAGAATTTTTTTATAATTTAATAATTTTTTTCCTGCAGGAATGCGAACGAAATTTAAAAAAAAAAATCTGAGCTTACATTTGAAATGAGTTAGTGGAGTTGAAGATAAGGGGGAAAAACTGGAATTTTTATGATCGCCTGGTACGTTTAAACTGTTTTGAAGCATTTTTCTGATAAGGATGTTGTGAGAACTTTATGCAGTTATTTCTTTTAGGTTGCAACATCAAATTTTCGTTTTTAAAATGTTGGTCTCTATTATATAACCGAAAAAAATCATTTCGAAACAGAAATAACGAATATAATGTAAATAACTGAACTAGTTATATAGCGAGAGACATTATATCGTTGTCGAAAAGTTTTAAGTCTGCTTATATAAATATATGATAGTGGTAAATTATTTCTATATTTAAAAAAAAATATTTGTAGACTAAGGCTTTTTATCCATGAAGTTACATCCAAGTAAACTATTGATGACGTTTGAATTTATTTAGAAATAAACTTGAAGCCGAAATGGAGTTTTATTTTTACAATTTTTGGACTTATACTTCCATTTGTTTCATAATTTATAACTTCTATTCAATTTTTTTTTTTTTTTTAATACTTAAGTTTATATTTGTATTTCTAACCGTTTCTCGAAAACAGGACATTTTCATACTTTTTTATTTAATTTTTTATCTTTTCTTTTCAATAATTTGGGAACGGTTCCATAATTCTTCTTATTTTTTATTTTATTTTTTTAGAGGGAATTAGCAATGTCTTATTTTTATTATTTATGGTTCTTCACTTTTTTTTTGTTCATAACAAGCTGGCTCCCTTATAATGCATTCACTTAACGTAATCATTGGTTATATCAACAATGTGAATTGTTCTTTTAGAATATAGTTGAATTTAATTAATTTATCAAGAAAAAAATAAAGATAGTTATTTCCATTAATTAATATTTTTTAAAAATTTAATTACGATTTTTTTTTATAATTCAAATTTCAATAAATCATATATAAAATATAAAAAATCGTAATTTATTTTTTAAAAATTATTAATCCATGGAAATAAGTATCTTTAATTTTTTTCATGATAAATGAATTTAATTAAACTATATTCTAAAAGAACAATTTACATTTTTTATTTAATCAAAGATTACGTTAAGTGAATGCACAAAAGATACTTAATTCCATTAATTAATAATTTAAAAAAATTAAATTACGATTGTTTATATTTTACATATGGTTTATTGAAATTCGAATTATAAAAAAAAATCTAAAATTAAAATTCTAATTCCACACCCAGAAATAGTAATTATCTAAATCAAATAAATAGTAATAAAGGCAAACCAATAATAATTTCTCGAATAAGCCTTTAATGTAAATAATAGTTAATCCTAGTTTTAATTCCTATTTATGAGGTGCGAAAAACGACGGAACAAATCGTTTCAATATTCTACTGACACTACACCTTATGCCAAATATGAGTTGTTTTTTTCTTTAAATCGAAAGGTTACAGAATACAGAAATAGGATTTCATGCAAAAAATAAGGTGTATTAATCCAGTTTTAGCTAAAAGCAAGAATTAGGAATTTTTTGAAAGCATTTATTTAACCTATAAAACATCTATTCATCTTAGGCAAATACCATGGCCATATTCCTTTTTAGCAACTCGAAAAAACCTTAAATTCTAATGGATGTTGCCATAAAAAAATTTTAAACGCGAATATTGTCTATAAATAATCCATTTTTTATGAATGTCAAATTTAGTTCTTCTGTCCGATAATGTATTCACAGTCTGGTGTCAATTGAAGTACCAGGTCATTCAAAAAGTCCTGTCGTTTTTTGGGGGGAAATTATAAATAAATAAATATTTTCAAATAATCACCTTTATTCATCAAAATATCCACCGTTACAGTCGGTAACATTCTCCCAACGAGATGGTAAAGCCCAAATTCCTTCCTTAAAAAAACTGTTGATTTTTACTGCAAAAATAAGTGGTCAGTTCGTGAATTAGGTTGTCACGGTCTTGAAAACATTTCTGTCTCAGATTGTTGTCGAGATCTCTGAATAAGTGATAATCAGTGGGTGACAGGTCAGGGGAATATGGTGGGTGAGGCAAAACTTCCCAGCCTATTCAAGCGGGAAGTTAACGAAGATGCAGTTGTCAAGGGAACAAGCATATTGGCATCTGAAAGCTTATGAGGAATCCATTTATCCAGTTTTTTCACTTTTCCCAGTTCTTTAAGGTAATTCCAGGCAGTGGTGGCTGAGATATTAAGTTGAGAGGCTATCTCTGAACAACTTTGACGCGGATCCAACTCTACTACTCTTCGAACGTCCTCCTTATCAACTACAGTTGGTCGACCCGAGCGTGCCTCGTCTTCTAGTGTCTCGTCGCCTCCACGAAATTTTGAAAGCCATAATTGTGCCTTCCGCTCAGACAGCACATCTTCCCCAAACACGGAGCATATTTTTCTAGCAGTTTCGGCACCTTTTTAGCCAAGTTTAAACTCATAGAGCAAAATCGACCCAATTTGAGTTTCAACTGGAATCATTTTAACTAGAAAGTTGGATGGTGACTGCATTAAATTAATCCTCCTTAGCCTCCTATTCATAAAGTATAAACATTTGTGTTTACATGGATAAAAGTTGTATTGAACGGAATTAATTAGCAAACACTCTAGAATCAAAATAAACAACGAACAAACGAAAAACGACAGGACTTTTTGAATGACCTGGTATATATTTTAAAGAAAAATACTAACATACCTGTTGATAGAGCATAGGAGCTTTCAATTAAAGTTGATAATTTTAAAATTAAAATAAAAAACCGAATGAAAAACAAATTAATAATTGTTTTTCGCACCTTTAGAACCTTATTATATACCTTATATTCAGAACACGATATTAATAAATTAAAAACTTCAGCGGGAGTTATGTTTATTTGTTTAGGCATATAAACTAAAATATTTTGATTTTTTTAACTTTTTCTTTCCAACGATGTTATAAATATTGAATTTGAAGAATAAGTAATTATTCTGTTGAGGTTTAAATCTTCCTAAGGTTGGGATTCGGTTGTTAAAAAAAACGGGCACCCCCATTCAGATGAATACTGGATCCACCGCTGATCGGTTATCGTTGGTACAAATATAATCCCGGCTGATAATTTGGAATCTGAAGGAAAAAAAAAAATAATTCTTTTGATAATATCATGCTCAAATGAACGCACCTTCGAGCATTTTTGGCTGTCTGTAATGAACTACTATTCCAATCGTTTTTGACGAGAATAATAACATGAAACGGAAACGTTCGACTGACAACGCGTAGCTCTACATAAGTCCTAATAAACGAGCAATGGACTCGATTGACAACCGGATTGACAGCCGATTGGGGATCATGATGAGGGCTCCGGGGAAAGTGACCGAACATCATCCACGTGAATCCAATTCGATGGCCACCATCTAGGATTATTTCTGTCACGCTAATAATTTATATCGATTGGTCATGCCCTCAAATATTCAGATTCGAAAATAAAATTAAAGCTAAACCGTTCCCTCATTAAATTTCCGAACATCCGTATATTTTATTAACTATAGATAATAGGTAAAAAGGAGTCTGGTTCCGGCACCCGTGCAGTGCACATCGTGTATGTAACTTTTCTTCTATTACTTTTGTTACGGATAATATACTTACGGATTATATACTTACGGAAGAACATTAGAAATAGCCCCCACTATAAGTGAGTTTCTAATTCATCTATAATTTTGAATAATTGCTAATCTAAATTTAGTAAAACAAACTAATTGATAGACTGACATATACATATATATAATTATACTCTTTGTAAAAATGGCATATACAAATGAAGATTTAATGGACGAAATAAAGAAAAATAATGCAGAAACATCGGATATAAAAAATAGTCTGGATCAAATAGTAACATTATTGCAAACTGTGATGATACATCAAGATGAATTAACAAATAAATGTAGGCAACTTGAAATAAAAAACGAGAGCCTAACCAAAGAAGTAAACGTCTTAAAAAAACAACTGAGGAAAAATAATCTACTGCTGTTTAATGTGCCGCAGTACGTAACGTACAAATTTCTTGAATATGACCTACCCGAAAATGCTCAATACATGAACGACTCATACAAAAGGCACGAGATACAATGGATATTAAAAATAAGAGGGGAACTGTTGTATTTAAATTATAGCAGGCATTCAGGTAGAACTGAAACTACTTGTAATATGAGAGAATGAAGATATTATTCATTTTATTGCTACCTGTCCGACACTCTATGAAATCAGATCTAAATGGTTTGGGGAAAAAACTTTAGAAATGGAGGAATTATGTACTTTTCTAAATGGGAAAAATTGGAAAACCATTATAGCGTATGCAAGAGAGGCATGGAAATATAGGTATGGGTATATATAGGAAAATACAGAGGTATATGATGGGTGTATGTGTGTATATATATGTGTGTATGTATGTGTATGTGTGTATATGTGTATATGTATTTATAATAATATGATCAATAATGAAAAAAAAAAAAAATTATTAAAAACAAATTTTACAGCTATTTGTCAGAATATATATATAAGTATTGTTAACACTACTCATTTATTTACTATTTATCACTATTTATTTAATCATACGTTTATTAGCTGTAATTATTTATAATATTGTAATTGTTTCGTTAAATTAATAATTAAGCTTGTTTATTATTTTCCAATATGTTTATGGATAAAAGTTATAGATTGATATTTTTATTGTAATGGTTATATATAATTTTTGATTCTTAGAATTGCCATACTTTGTTGTGATGTTACTCATACATTTATAGTAATGTTTGCTTATAGGAATGTTTACTTATAGGTAATGTTTACTTATAGGTAATGCTTACGTAGAAGAACCATACCTTACATTACATGGTAAGTAATGTTTACTCATAGGAACCAGCACTTACCTCTGATGGTCTATGACCAAGAGTATGTGCTAATTTGATATGTACTTACTGTAATGTTTGAAAATAAAAGCACTTTAAATAATGATAATAGATAAAAAAAAAGATCATTATTCTGGGACTCAGTTCCACAATAATGACACATTTCCATATATATGAAAGAATTAGTACATATATCATATGAGGCGTTTGGTTTCAAAACCGGCTACATCCATTTCCAACAATTTTTCAGGACTGATCAAAAAAAGATCAATTTAAAAAATTATTCAATTAAAAAAAAAAATTCTTCTTTTTCGTCGTTTTGCTAACCTTCAAACAAAAATGTTTGACAACTTTTTATCACATTTTATTTTTTATATCTCATTTAACATTAAAAAGTATGTTGGATGTACCTGACTTTGATAAGAAAATATCAATTTTTGATTAAATTATGAATAGACATTTTTTAAAAACAAATCTCTTTATTTAATATGAACAATATATACATCGTTTTTATTTTTTAAATATACAAATTTTTATTTAAATCTTGATGTTGACCCACATCCATATTGGTATCATGCATATTTACTTGGATAGGTGACATTGTACTGTCTGTTACAACTTAGTAGAATTCCAGGGTACCTATTGATCTCTATTCTTGTCCATAATGTTTTTCTTAATAGAGCATCAACATCATTCAACTGTTCGGAAACATGGATACCGTTTGGGATTTCGAAAGATTGAAGGTTTTCTGAAAAGTGAAGCTTGGATGGAACCGCTTTTGATGAGAAATGGAATCTTTAAGTATTGATTTTCGAAGGATCTAGACGTCTTTTTAAAAAAAACGCGTGTAACACATTATTTCTAACATTAAAAACTTGCAAAAAAAGAAAAAAAATGTTTTTGAAAAAAATGGATGTAACCGGTTTTGAAACCAAACGCCTCATATCTTTATTGCTAAAAAATATATATAAACTCTCTATCATATAAAAAAATTTTCATTGTAATATTTTATTTTATATTCTCGTATTTTCTGAAATAAAATAAAAATTAAAATGCTGGGACTAAGAATTGAAATTTATATTTAAATTCAATGAAGTTTTATAATTTGTAATACGGGGGTTGGTCCTCCTTATCTATATAAATATAAGGTATATAGATATCACTCTGTTGTGTAACAAGTATTTTAGTTAGATGTGTGATATTTCATTTTGCAATTAGCGGACAAGCAAGGTGTTCGATGAGCTCCGATACCGATTTCAATATCGGAGTATGAGCAGACAAGTACTGCTGCTTGGCACAATACTACGACAAACAAGCACAGTACTACCTGCACCATTAACATTGATAACATGCTGAAGAGATCAGATTCCATTTAACGCGTCAATTCTATCCCCCACTTTGCGTTCATTGCTGTTTGTTTTTTTAACTCCACTTTATGCCTCTAAGGCTAATCGGACGATGCTACAACTTTGCCTATCCAGGTATTATAATTAGGATAGGGATCTTTAACGAGTACCTGACATCGCACAGGCTCGTTACTTCCATTTTACGTCCTATCCAAGGGACGGCATAGCCAAGGAGTTTTACTCCCTTTAAAAAATCCTAGGGCCTCCGCGGGAGACGAACTTTCGACCTTTAGTATTCTAGGTTGCCATGCTAACCACTATACCACAGGTGACACCGCGTTCGATGCTTGTAACTAATTTAAATTTAAAAATAAATTTTTAAAGAAGAGAATACTTGAAAAATTATATCCTGAACATTAGGGATTAGGATATTGAAAAAAAAAAAAGAAAAAAAAACCCTAACCGGTTAAAAGCGAAGGCATAACCCAACCGGTGAAACCATGAAAAAAAAAATAACCGGATTTTGGTTAATAACCAGGACGCGTTTGTCTTCCCTAGCAGGGAAGTAGCTTAATGAATAAAACCAAAACGGTTAAAACTGAAGGCATAACCTGTTTAAACTATCTTTTAAGAAACATAACCATCCCTACTGAAAAGAACAGGGAGCTATCGCAGATAGCATAACACTATACAATCACCATATTTTTTGCTGTATGCCCTATATTATCGTAAATGAGAGTACTTATATTTGGGTTAAAACAAATAGATTATAGTTTGTTCTTGCAATACTTAAATGGTTTAAACGGGCGATCTCTCTTTAATTACATACTTAAGGCGCAAAAATGTAGAAAACTACTGATAACAGAATTTAATTGCTAATTTGCGTTTAATTTAAAACTATTTTCTTCTTAACGGTGCAGGTGATTATTTTAATTTTTGTTCATTATTATTATTTAATGTAAATGTTCATGTAATTTAATTTCATTTCACCTAATTATTATGTAAAATGTAATTCTGGCTGTGTAGTCCATGTATATGTTCATTTTTTCTCCTAAGATAAGTTTAGGGGAGAGCGGGGTTGGTTGGCAACAGTTTTCACTTTTTTGATTGTTGACTCGTTTCTGTTAATATAATCCCAATGGGGCTGAAACCACTGTAAACTCCAAGTATTAGAGTACTTCAAGTATTTTTAATACTAAGATCATAGAAAATTGAAGAATTCGTCAATCCAGAGTATGCCAATTGACCCCTTAAGTTGGGTCAGGTTGGCATGCCATATATTATCGTAAATGAGAGTACTTATTTTTGGGTTAAAACAGATAGATTATAGTTTGTTCTTGCAATACTTAAATGGTTTAAACGGGCGATCTCTCTTTAATTACATACTTAAGGCGCAAAAATGTAGAAAACAACTGATAACAGAATTTAATTGCTAATTTGCGTTTTAATTTAAAACTATTTTCTTCTTAATGGTGCAGGAGATCATTTTAATTTTTGTTCATTATTATTATTATTTAATGTAAATGTTCATGTAATTTAATTTCATTTCACCTAATTATTATGTAAAATCTAATTCTGGCTGTATAGTCCATATATATGTTCATTTTTTCTCTTGAGATAAGTTTAGGGGAGAGCGGGGTTGGTCGGCAACAGTTTTCACTTTTTTGATTGTTGAGTCGTTCCTGTTAATATAATCCCAATGGGTCTGATACCACTGTAAACTCCAAGTATTAGACTATTTCAAGTATTTTTTTCACCACATAATATTTAATACTGGGATCATAGAAAATTGAAGAATTCGTCAATCCAGAGTATGCCAATTAACCCCCTATGTGGGGCAGGTTGGCCTAGAAGGTGGGGTTGTTTAGCCATCTCATTCAAGTACTGCCTGACACATATTATTGTTATTAAAAGCTGCACTATAATGGTATAATAATTTTGAATCGGTTTTTAACAGCTTTTAAGGGAAAATAGAATGACAATAGAAGAAGATAGAAGTTTAGATTGTCATCACTTTTTGCATAAGAAAAATTGCTCTCATCTTCCTCGCTGGAACTAAAGACAACTGGTAGTTTCGCCTTTGTTTATGTTAACCTTGCTTTTGTGAATTGCTACTGCGCCAAAAAAAGAGTTGAAGAGAGCCAACTAACCCCACAGGAGAGATAATATGAAAGATGACTGCCAGGACAGGGGAGAACAATCGAACAAGAAACTGGTTAGTCGAAAGGTTAGGTTTTTCAAAGGAGTTTGGGCTATGTGAACAGAATCGGAGTCAAATGTTTTCCCTTACCTTTAAACCAACTTTACTGAAAATATAAAAATTCACTTACATGTTGTAAAATCAATCAATGAAGCACACTCTTATCTACACTGTTAGCATCGGGTTGAAAACTCAGGACAAGACTCCCGAGGTCGAGCGGGTCACATGGTACAATGGTGGGGCCTTCACAACAGGTGTGACGGAAACTATAAGCCAATGGGCAACCTACCCAATATGCCAACCTACCCCCTATGCCAACAAACACCGCTCTCCCCTACTATTATATTATTCTCCACATCAGACGGACAATGTCCATCTAATATATGTTGTTTCTCAATATATGTTTTCAATGGAATTTGTCATTATGGAATGTCTTATATTTCTTTCTAATAAAACACTTTATTGTTATTATTATTATTATTATTATTACCGACAGTTTAATGTGTAAGGTGATTCCTTTCAGCGGCGCAACAACTCATTGTTGAGTCAAGGCCTCCTGGATCAGCCTGCGCCATGTGTCACGATCCTTTGCCGTTTGCATCCAATTGCGCGCTCCCAGCAGTACCCGGGCATCGTGGGTCACTCCATCTCGCCACCGCAGCTTAGGTCTTCCTCTACGCCTGGAGCCATGAATTTCTTCATAAAAAACCTTCTTTGGGATGGAATTTTCATCCATCCTCGCCAAATGCCCAGCCCACCTTAGCCTTCCGAGACGGATGAATTTTGCAATGTCGGGTTCATTGAACAGTGTGTACAGTTCCATATTAGTTCTCCGACGCCATTCATTGCCCTCCATGATTCCTCCGTAGATGGTTCGGAGGATCTTCCTTTCATGAATCAGTAAAGCAGATTCATCCGATTTGGTAATTGTCCATGACTCAGAACCATAGCTCAGGACTGGACGGATCAATGTCTTATATAACATTATTTTTGTAGCTCTCGGAAGTAGGCTACTGCGTAAATGGTTACGTAGGCCATAGAAGCATCTATTGGACTTGCCTATGCGAGACCTAATCTCCCTGGAGATATCGTTTACAGAATTAACTTCACAGCCGAGGTACACAAATTCGTTAACCTTCTCGAATTTGTAGTCCCCAATTTTAACTTTCTCACCATGTAGTGCTTGTTCTCCGTAAACCATATATTTCGTTTTTTGCTCATTGACAACTAGACCCATTCTTGCATCGGCCTCGGCAAGGGCAAGGAACGCATCAGAGACTGCCTGAAGTGATCTCCCCATGATATCAATATCATCAGCATACCCCAGCAGCTGTACCGTGCGGTGAAATATTGTACCACCGATCTGAATCCTGGAACTCCTAATAATTCTCTCCAGGCCGATGTTAAATAGGAGGCAGGCTAGCGCATCACCTTGGCGTACACCTTTACTCGTTGAAAATGGCTCGGTTAATGTGTAAGGTGATGATGTTAATTGAGGGTTGGTCTACCGTTATGCGGACAGGGGATACGCCCCTTATGAAAATATTTTTTTTATATTTAATTTTCATTACCTAAATTTAATTTTCAAGTTAAGTGAGATATTGTAGGGCAGATATGTTCCAAAATGTCTTACAATATATATTCCGAAAAAAATTAATATTTGATGTGAACTATTTTTTTCACCTGTTTATTAACCAACTGTATTGCAAAAAATATATATATATATATTTCTACTCATTGATTCATTATTTACGGCAGTGTTCCTAAATATTCCAATGCTAAATTTCATTTAACCTATGCATCTCAGGCTTCCTGGACACAGCCAAGGACGTATTGACAGCCGCCAGGTCGCCTATACCTGATATGGGGGCTACCTCTCAAATCAAGGCTATTCTTCCTTTTTATAAATATACCGAAATGCTTCCTCGTATGTTTATTAAATGGTAAAATATATGTAATATTACAGAATACGTAAAGAAATAATCATTATCACATACATAAGCTTGTAATTACCACGCCCTAAGCCAGATGTTCAATTTTTTTTTTTTTCTGGTCCTTAATGTCGCACAGAGAATATTAAATGGAAGCGTTCATATATAGGAGACTGAATAAAATCCGATTAGTGCGTTAACACACTTATAAAAATCTTACAATTTTTATCAAAATCCTTTTTGATAAAAGAAAAACAAAACGTCATGATCGATCTTTGTAGGATTTAGAAGTTATTGTACGATTGTAAAATATTAAGTTATAATATTTAAGTCGCCTGAATTGTAGGTACTTAATATCTTTCCATATCGTCGCGTTGTATTGGATTGTTTCTCATGAAATGTCCGATTTTATAATTTTTGAAATACATAGAAGATTTTGCGGGTCTCTGTTGTTTACTTCCAAATATTTACATATTATAATCAAGCAGTTACTAATACTCTACATTTCTTTTATAAACATTAGCTTCCCAATCAATTACACACTTTTTAGTATACCTCCAAATATGAACATGGATCCCGCGATTTTCGTATAATATTTTTTTTATGAGATTAACTTCGTTTAACCATTAGGCTGCTAGAAACATCTGTAAGGCGTTTGGGGAAGGGAGTGTAAATGTACGAACCATTCGCCAGTGGTTTGCTAAGTTTTCGGCTGGGGATACCAACTTGGAAAACCAACCCCGAGGAAGACCTCCATCTGTAATTGAAAACGATGTCCTCAAACATACTGTAGAAGGAAACCCCTACCAAACACAGAACTCTCAGCACAACTAAATGCATGTGCACCTACCGTTTAAGTAATATTGTATTTTTACTAAAATCCCTTTACCTTGAAAATTTTTTAAATATTATAAGAATGGTTCAAAATTATATCGAAAATATCTCAAACAATGCACAATCAGTTAACACGCACGGGGCTATTTTTAAAATGACATTGAAAACGGCCTTGCCATTGATCTCCGGAAATTCGGATCACGATATAACTGTATCAAAATTATTATTCGTTATCCAGTGCAAAGCAAGGGGATAATCAATCATGAATAATTACTTTTAGTGTTAATTAGTCAGTCGATAATTTAATCTTCATTATGTGGAATGATTATAAGAACTTCGTGTGATGAATGAATTCGGTTTGAATACTGAGATGTCGTGATTGAGGTTACACTATTATCTTAAAGGATTAAATATTTAAAAACTACTGGAGGTCCCCAAATTTTCGAGAAAAAACATATCTAGTATAGTATTATATATTTTACATGAATTTAGTTAAAGTTAATTTTCTTTTTGAAAAAAATATGTGTACTGTTTTAAAGCTTTAATTATATTTTTTTCTACCTTCCAATATCCCCCCCCCCCCCCGATATTGGAAAAAATCGATTTTTTTTCTGGGACGGCTGACTGCCATTCACTTTATGGCTATAAAAAAACACTTTTTTTTTCTATAATTAATTGAAGTGTTAGAAAGTGGTTTTCGTTATTCAAATATGCAATAGGGCACATTAAAACTGGGTTAAATACATTGTATTTGTAGATATTTCATATTTAAAGATTTTTTATTTATATATTAATTTTCTGTTTTTAAATTTTATAAAATGTATTTTCGGCCGGAAATTCTTTAATTTTAGATATTAGGAACGCACGCATGAGGGCACGAATAGCCAGTAATATCGAAAATGAATTTCCAATTGAAATTGAAAAAAAAAAAAAAAAAAAAATCTAAAACTAAAAGATAAAATTATTGTTAAAAATTTCCGGTAGTCTTTTTATTTTTATTTTAAATACATCCATTTTTTTTTTTTTAAGGAATAAAAACAAATGCTTTCATTGATACAAAAAAGCAACAATGTATGATCTCATTAAAATTTGACTACATTATCTTTCATAAACAAAAGTTTATAACGCCCATTACTATTAGGCACATCAGAATATCTTTTTGAATATATGGTCAGTCTTTAGGAAAGTTTTTTTTTATCTTTTGAATGGGTAAAAACAGGAATTTTCGATATCTTTTTATTCAAACTTAATGAGGCATTTTAATATTTTTTTAAAATGATTTTTAATTGCAAAAATCAGAAAAACCACCGGTAGATAAACCATATCTTTATAGGATTTGTTTTCGTCACCAGTGAAGTGTAGAGTGTTGTTCTCTCTATTTTATTTTTTTGTCTCATTCACATCAGACCAGCGATATGTATAATGCAAGACTGATCTAACTTAAAGAAACGATTTTTCAGAAGTCTCGCCTGCTCTATCCGATTGTTAAAAAGTTTTAGGAATCATCACTGTCGTAGCCTATAAGCGGACCTTTTTCTTTCTCGTTTAAGGAAAAGTCATAATCGTCCAACGCTGGAGGGATATTGTCAATAATTTAGATTATTTAGTGATGGTTGGAATTAGGAAGGGATTTAGGATTTATTGGAGATTGTAGATATTAGATAAATAACTATCACAGGTTCTTAGAAACCATATATTTGAAGATTGAATTTCAGTTCGCTATTTCTGCTTATATATATGCACATTCATATATATTCATATTTCTGCTTATATATTCCCTATCTACCTGGCCTGTAGGTAAGCTAGGTTTGAGGGGATTGGGTGAGAAGGAAAGGGTTGGGATTAAGAAGGGGGAAAGATAGTTGGGAGCTTATATCCTCCAAAGTAAAATAAATAATTTTTTTTTATTATAATAAAAAGATATTAATTTTATTATTATATTTAAATAAAATTAAACAATTTTGTGGCTTTTAAGAATTTTAATAATAAAATAAATGTCCCAACGATCCTACACTTACGGAGAATAAACAGGTAAGCATGGGATTTTCTAAATTGTATATATGAATGACAACTGTATTATATAAATTTTAGCTTTTCAAAAGTTTAATTTTTGTGTATTGTAAAAATTCTACTTAAAAAATGTTAAAGATAAGCCTTTATATTTTTTTCAAATTTTAGTAGAAGAGATTTTATTTATTTTAAAAAAAGTATTTTTTTAATTTAAACTAAGGATTTTTTTTTTTTATTACTAAGGAGTTTAGATTATTATTACCCTTATTATATTATTTAGAATTCATACATTGTTCTTTCTAGTCTTAAAAAAGTAAAACTAACTCTAACTCATGGGAAGTTCGGCATCCATTACTTTGGATGCAGGCTCTAGCGCGCTTCCTCATTGCCCCAGCAGTGACATTCTCTAGCGTGTTTTTCATGAGAAAAACTTCTTTTCGACTCAAAAGGTGGAGTGCAATCGTATCATGGGTTACACCATTAAAAAGCTAACTAAATTTCGCAGTTTTTAGGAAATTTGACAGCTTCTAGGGTTCTCCAGTGGGGAGCAAAGAATTTTCAAAAACTATTAAAAATTTAAGTTTTAATAAATGTTTTGTGTTTTGCGCGTTAAAAGGCCCACTGAAAGTGGATTTAAAATAAACAAACCTACCTCATCTCTTATGAAATTTAATGCTGATTAAGAAAATCATCATTTTCATGTGGACGATCGATGGACAAGACAGTCATCGTTTTTGTTTTTACGTTAAACCAAAGTGGATAAAACTGCCATTTTTTAGAAAAAGTATGATATTAAAAATAAAAACAAAACATTTTTTATCTTCTCAACAGGTTGAGATAGGGAACTCGTTTCTGCGCCATTCTACCCCGTTTAGCATGCAGTATCACCCATTTTTTTTTTTTTTACACTAGGTCTGGGACACCCAGTATAAACAAATGTAGAGGTTCGTGATGGCGAACTGTTTTCTTTAATTTATTAGGACGATTGATAATCAGGATTTTCAGTCAAAATTTTACTTTCACTTACCTATATATGAAATATAGAGTAAGGGAAAGTATTGCGATCGTGAAAAATTTCGACTTCCGGTTTTCAACGGAAATACCTACACGTTTTGGGGCCCCTGAGTCCAAATAACCAAGTCCCGCGAAATGGTCTGTGTGTGTGAACAGACTAGCCCAAAAAATATAAATAGTACGAACCTGAAATTGGGTATTTGGTATATGTATATGTCCCTGATGTGACAGCAAAAATATCATAAATATTGGTTTAACGGAGGGGGTACTTTATTTCATAACTTTTTATGTTTTTTTACGATTTTCACAAAAACGGCTCTATCGATTTTGATAAAAGTGGGTATTTGATGTATTTAAGTGCCCGTGATATGACTGCTAAAATTTCATCAAAATTCATTCATAAAACACGTTGAGCTCACGCATGCGCTGTACGCCTTTAATGACAGAAACCAATGCTTTATAATTAAAGATGTTCTGTTCATTTAATGGAAATTATTTGTTTCATGGGAAATATATGAAGTTTTTCAACAACTACATAGAGAATAATAATAAAATCAGGTGACTTGGAGTATTATGCTTGCATTGCCGAGTTATCACAAGTAAAACCTTTTATTTAATAATAAAAAAATTAGTGTAGGGGAGAGCGGGGTTGGTTGGCAACAGTTTTCACTTTTTTGATTGTTGAGTCGTTCCTATTAATATAATCCCAATAGGGCTGATACCACTGTAAACTCCAAGTATTAGACTATTTCAAGTATTTTTTTCACCACATAATATTTAATACTGAGATCATAAAAAATTGAAGAATTCGTAGATCCAGAGTATGCCAATTAACCCCTTATGTTGGGGCAGGTTGGCCTAGAAGGTGGGGTTGGTTAGCCATCTCAGTCAAGTACTGCCTGACACATATTATTGTTATTAAAAGCTGCACTATAATGGTATAATAATTTTGAATCGGTTTTTAACAGCTTTTAACGGAAAATAGAATGACAATAGAAGAAGATAGAAGTTTAGACTGTCGTCAGTTACTGCATAAGAAAAATTGCTCTCATCCTCCTTGCTGGAACTAAAGACAACTGGTAGTTTCACCTTTGTTTATGTTTACATTGCTTTTGTGAATTGCTACTGCGCAAACAAACCCCAGTTGAAGAGAGCCAACTAACCCCACAGGAGAGATCATATGAAAGATGGCTGCCAGGACAGGGGAGAACAATCAAACAAGAAACTGGATAATCGAAAGGTTAGGTTTTCCAAAGGAGTTTGGGGCTATGTGAACAGAGTCGGAGTCAAATGTTTTGTCATGCATTTAAACCAAATTTTCTGTAAATATAAAAATTTACTTACATGTTGTAAAATCAGTCAATGCACACACTTCTCTACACTGTTAGTATCGGATTGAAAACTTAGGACAAGACTCCCGAGGTCGAACGGGTCACATGGTACAATGGTGGGGCCTTCACAATAGGTGTGACAGAAACTATAAGCCAATGGCCAACCTACCCCCTATG
The DNA here is from genome assembly GCA_911387785.2 of Aelia acuminata. Taxonomy (NCBI): domain Eukaryota; kingdom Metazoa; phylum Arthropoda; class Insecta; order Hemiptera; family Pentatomidae; genus Aelia; species Aelia acuminata. The sequence continues at coordinate 34,152,905 of OU426980.1, forward strand.
CCAACCAACCCCGGTCTCCCCTACCTTAAAGAGCAAATAAACACAAAAATAAGTGAATGAATGTGGAAAATTGTGTGACTTTGAGTAATGGCATTTAATAGAAAACGTCAATTTCTAATAAAAGTATATTTGTGAGTGAAAGTTATGTGTTGAGCGCATCGCACCAGATTTTATTTATTTCGAGTGCCTACGTTTCGATCCAAATATGTGGATCTTCGTCAGGCCTTGTTGAGTCGAGAGTAATACAGAGACATGTTCCCAATATATAAACAAGTTTAGAGCTGCTTAATTCGTAGAGGTGCATAATAGTAAAGTTTTCTTCAATTGTTAGGATGATTGATAATCAAGATTTTCAGTCAAATTTTCTTTATTTGGAGAGCCTACGTCGTATTACACTCGACTCAACAATCAATCAACCCATACATAAAGAAAACAGTTAACGCAACTCTAAATAAATAAATAAATAAATGAATATATATTTACACACCTTTTTTTTACTTATTGGTCTCATTTATTTTTTGAGTTTATCAGATATTTTTCATTCCAATATGCAAATTTCGAAACAGCTTTTGGAGCCAGTGATTTTTTTATTATCGCCTGACTTGTCTTGCATTTGGAAACATATTTTGGCCTCACCATGTTTTTTTTTGCATCTGCCAGCAAGGACAGTCCCTTTCTCCTTTTTAATCAATTAATCTAATTGGCAAAGATAATGTTTACCATGTATGATAAATAAAGTGGGTCCAGACTCCATCCGCAGCCATTGTGCAACGCCTCGATGACCTTAGCAGCTGCACAATACTGTGTCCCCCGTCGCCCGAGCTGTTTTTCAAGGAAAAGAAATCTGGTGCGAAATAATGGCACGACTTTCTCTTGCTTTCTATTTACATTGAAGAGCATGTCCGTTAGCTTCTTGTTTAATTAGATAATTGTATTAAAAATTCATTCAACAAATTAGTATTTATTTAGGAAGTAAAATAAAAAAGAAAAAAAAAAAAGAAATTGAATGGACTTACCTGTTTTGGTCGTCATATATGGATGGATACCACAAAAGTAAAACTGGATATATAGGATCACCGAAGCAATCAATACTCAAGATTTAACAAAAGTAAAACACATATATTACTGCATAATTTGCTGCTTGAGATTAAGACAGTTTATCATCAACGAATAAAATACTTTTCTTTTTTAATCATCAATAAAAAACTGTACAGTACCAGTCAAAAGTTTAGACTCACCCTTAGTTTTGTAAAATAAATAAATAACGACATTTTATTTATTTAACAACATAAAAACTATAATTTTACTTTTAATTTATTTATAATTTGTTCGATTGTTTCTTTTACGTCCCTTTATGCTTCTAAGGCTAATCGGACGATGCTAAAGTGGGGGTCCTAAATTTTGCATGTCCACGTATAATTAGGATAGGGATCTTTAACGAGTATCCGACATCGTATCGGCTCGGGACCTCCATTTTACGTGCTATCCGAGGGACGGCATAGCCAAGGATTTTTCACTCCCATTAAAAAAATTTAGAGCCACTTAGGGACGCGAACCCGCGATCTTTAGTATATTAGGTTGCCATGCTAAACCAGAGTTGGGCAAATTGTAATCTGAATAATGAATAACCATTATTCATAATCAGTGCGGAGTATTTTTAATGATTATTGAGTGTTTATGGTATTCATTTGAAATGAATAATGAATAACTGGTATTCAGTTATTCATGACTAACGAATACTGATAAATTCAGTTAGTCATTATTCATGAATAAAAAATATTCATGAGCTAGGATTAATATAGTATTCATCAATCATGAATACCTAATATTCATCAATCATGAATAACAAAAATTCACCAATCATCAATCATGAATATGATATATTCATAATCATTATTCATTTAAATTTAAAAGACGAGGATGCATTTCTGAATTAAAAGTTGTCCTAATGAGCAAGGACAAGTCCTAAGAGTGTGTGTAGTCAACTGAACAGCATTTGAAGCCACAAGTAAAGAATTAGACCCTAATTCCAATGGGTATTAGTAAAGGTCTATTGACAAGAATGGAAAGCGCAAACAAATTTTCAATCATCATTCATGGTTAGTAGGACTAAGAATTGTTATTTTTTTTGTAATCATGATTAATGAATTTATATTATTCATGATTAATGAATGATCTGTAATCATGAGTAGTGAATTCCCATTAGTCATGATTAACGAGTAATGAGTAATCATGAATAATGAATTCTTCTTAATCATGATTACTGACTAATATTTAATAATGAAAAATGGTCATTCATGATTGTTGAATACATTATATTCATGAATACTCCACGACTAGTGATTAATACAATTCATGATTAGTGATTCCGCGCTAAGGAATGATTTGTGAATGATGATTACTATTGTATATGATGATTTTTGATTATTAGTCATAATCATGACTACATTTTTATTTATTATTTTATTTATTTATTTTATAACTCTGTGCTAAACACTACACCACAGGTGACCCCTATTTATAATTTTATTCTAAACTTAATCATATAATGTTTGAAATGTTACCTCTTGGGTTAATGATGGTGGAATATATCCATTACCATATTCTACCTCTTGAGTTAAAATTATTTTATTAAACTTGAAGATTATGAATTAAATACAAGTGAGTCTAAACTTTTGCCTGGTACTGTATATATTAATGATATGACAATATCATATTCCTATAAATAGAATACGCTGAGAAAATACATGAAAACAATAATATTCATCTACCATCTATTACAAATACTAATATGTACATCGCAAAAATAATTATATTTTTAAAATGCAGACAAAAACTGTAAAAATATTATTTCATGAGGCTTCTTTTTTAATATTTAGTATTTTTTTTTAATATTTAATTTTTATTTTAAATATTTAATATATATTTTAATTTCTTAAAGAAACCAATCTTTACAAATATCTATAAAATTACCAGTATTTCATATAGTCCCTATGTATTTATAATTTAAATAGAATTTGATGCCTCTAGCCCTTGTAGATGTACACGGCACCTAAAATTTAATTAAATAAATAAATTAGAGATGAAATCTTGTATGTATAAATTTTGTACGTAAACTATATATACTCGTACGTCTGAGATTTTTTTTTTTTTTTTTTTTTTTATATAATCATCTGTTTTAATTCAAATCACCATTCCTATTTCTTATTCTCATATTTTATTCATCATTAATTTAAAATTCAAAATCGTTTCTATTGTTCTCAGGTGAGCTTAATCGGGAAAGTTAATTACGTATTTATTTGAATTATAATATTTTAATAAAACTTTTGTTTTCAGTGGAATACAATTTGTTCTCATTAGATTAGGAAAACAATCATAATTACACATATTTATGTGATGTTTGGTACCATATTAACTTATTAACCATACCATATTAACTTAGTGACTCAGTGAAATCCAATATATTTTCTGAAATATTTATTAGAACAAGCAATTTTAAAGTATCTATAAAATTTGTTTTGGAAATTTCTAAGGCCAGCGTCCTCTGTTTCCTTAATTTGGAGTCCTAGAACAATTATATTTGTAACCATTGCAGATAATCTAAAGAGCATAATGTTTTTATAACTTACTAAAATGTATCCCAGTCAGGCTCTATTTCTATGGGGGCTTACCCCAAAGACAAATAAATCTATCTATATCACAAAAGTAAAAAAACTTGCCGAATTGCATTTTTTTTTTTTTCTTTTTTTTCGTACGTTTTTCTTAAATTCAAATATTTGCATCAATATGCATAATACTGAATAGATTGCTCAGTACCACTTCTTATAATATTGTTTTAATTTTTCGGGCTCAATTCATGTTCCCGCGCGCTCGCATAAAGATGCACTCAAATCACATATTGAGAATTCCTATAAAATTACATTAAACTATTTAAAGGTGGATGTTCTTGCTGAACTTATTGTACTATTGTTTATACTCATTGTATATTTCTCTACATGTACTTATATGTATCTCTTTATGTACTTATCTCCTTATGTAACGTGGAGGCTAAAATGATCCACGTGTTTAAAGAGCCCATGTTAATTAAAAATGTTAAAATTGTCGTCTGTTTTCTTTAAAATCCATCTTGGATGATAAATAGTCAGGAGTCGAGATACTTCTTTTAACTTAGTGACTCAGTGAAATCCAATATATTTTCTGAAATTTTTATTAGAACAAGCAATTGTTAAGTACCTGTGAAATTTGTTTTGGAAATTTCTAAGGCCAGTTTCCTTATTTTGGAGTCCTAGAACAATTATATTTGTAATCATTGCAGATAATCTAAAGAGCATAATTTTTTTCGTAAATATTGGTTTTAAATAAACAATAAATAAAATCGACTTCAATTATTTAGGTGCTACGTTAACATATAAATAATCACGTCCCTACCTATTTGGGCTGAAGACATATGATATCTACCCTAACATATGACGAGTTTTACAAAGCAGATAACGAAGATTGGGGATGGAAAATTAATCCGTATGAGCTAATTAGTCAAATAGGCCTACTTAATTATTGTAAATATTGTTTTTAGTTATGAGTATTTATAAAGTACAACAAATTTGTAGGTAAGATATTGTTCAATTATTATTAATTTATTGATCCTAAAATTAGGTTATTAATTTTTTTTGGTTTATGTATATGTTATGTTTATATATTTTCTTGTATATACTAAGGTACCTACCTACATGTAATTATTTTATTAGGCATAATTTTTGTAATAAATGTTCATTGAGTCACATATTTTTTTTATTTATCTGTAAAAACCAAAAATAAGGATAAAGACTTAGAACTAAACGTATTTATCTATCAAGAGTTATCTATCAAGGTTAATATTGCCATAGATTTTTTTTTTTTTTTTTTGTAACTGCATTGCCTTTTACCATAAATATGATTTTTTTAAATTTATATTAAACTATTTATTATTCTGCTTACTACACCGTCAGTATATATATTAAGGAGTGAACTAGCCTTCTGTCGTTAAGTACCCCATGGAAACTATAAGTCATATTACGAATTAATTATTTGAATAGATATCATTGGAATAAATATATTTATAACATTGTTTTCTTTATCATTTTTTTTTTTTTAATTTTCTTTTAACGGATTTTAAACTCTGTTTGTTGTCGTTGTTATTTTTTACGTTTTTTAAACTTAAAATCTGATTGTTTTAAATAGATAAAGATAAATAGAGTACCTAGTTTCGATAATAATAAAACTTAACCATAGAGGAAATACCACTCATCTACCTCTTTGGAATCACTGATTCGAAAATATTTAATGATTTGTACACAATGTTCTTTTATGAACTTGTGTATCCATAAACATATGCTGGCCAGACAACTTAGCTGAGGCTGACCAACATTTGAGTTATATTTTCGATCATTCATTTTTTTTTTTTTTTTTTTATTCTTATCCGCTCACTGTTATATCATATATTAAGTTTCTTTTTAATTGTTTTTTCAAGATGATTGGAGTGAGCATCAATATCTCACAATCTAAAAGATTTTTTATTTTTTTTATTTATAAGTTTGATATATTATACTCGATAAAAATATTATGCATTTATAAATGATGTCGTCTAGCCAAGAATCCTGTTGTAAACAGCCTTATCTTCCCAAGCATTGCCATAAAGATTATTATAATTTATGGTCATATTATCGATGCCATTATTTCACTTTTCCAACTTTAATGATCCTATTGTAGTCTGCGAGAAGCGGGACATGATATAATAGGTTTTTCATATTCTCATTGGAGCAGATTGGATGCGATCTCTGACTTCGTGGTAACTGTTTCGGGATAATCAGGAATTAACATCGAACTTATTCCTGACCTTTTTGGAAGATGAGTTATCCATTTTTTTTTTCGGTATATTGTATCATTAAAACAGTTTGTCTGGTAATTTTCCTAGTTCATGTGGCTGGCCCCTCAAGCATTATTAGATTGGCAGAACTTGATGTCTCACTGTAACCTTAAACACGGCGTATTCCTCTGAAGGAACACCTTAATTTTTTTTTTATCTTATTGAAAATGCCATCCCTTGGCACCTCAGTGTACATAAATTCTTAGTCTAAATGAAAAGATTCATGTTTGACAGGTTGTTTCATGTAAGAAATTATATAACATTTCCTCGGATACTAGCACTTTTATTTCTTTCTCCTTGAATCATTTAAAGTCAACTCTCCATATGTCGAAATTTAAGGGACCGTGAAAAATTGTTGGAGTTATCTACCGTTCATCTTTTAAAACAGCGACTCACTGATGTTATCATTCGACTGATATAGAATTAAATGGGGAAAATGAGCAATCCATTGGAGTTAAAATGTTTCGTTGAGTCTGGGGACCGCTTAATCTCCACAACTTTCAACATCCGTGTTCTGCGCTTTTTTCTGACGTTACCTAATTGCAGACTTGCCGTCTTCCACGAACGTGAAAATCTTTTCTTTGTTCTTTAAGATGGTTGAAATTGTGTCGTCCGGAAATCCGAATTCACTTGTAATAACCGCCCGACTAGATCCTCCTTTTTTTACTTCGCGAATCGGTTTTATCACATCGCCATTTGACAGAATTTTTAACTATCACTGAGCCATTGCTAACAACCTCTCGACTATACAAGTGACTGGCGTATGTAAAAGGAAAAAGGTAAATATTAACAGGGAACAGGAAATCAAATTCTGCGGATTCATGTAATTCTACGGTTGGCAATACGAATTCGAGTTATAGAGGTGGTGACTTCCAAGAGCTCGACTTATAGATTTGTAAGCCCTAAAAGTCTTTTCCAATTACCTCTATATTCTGCTCGACTTATTTACATTATTTTCAACTTTTTTTGGACTGAAATAAACTTATTATGAGGAAATTTACGTGGAATGGATCAGGAACAGATTCTGTTCTACACAATTTAGGAATCGACTTATGGAGAGTCAAATGCATTGTATTTATAAGTGAACTATGCTTATAGGAAATTATAATGCATTTTCATACGTTTCATGTTCATCTTGTTTGAAAATTATTACATGAAATTTTCAACAGATATTAATTTTACATCGGTTCATTCCATTTCTATCGGACGTCGGTCGTACAGACAACTGACAAAACATTTTATGCCTTGTTTCAAGTCAGTAGTCGAGGATTTTTCGGTTTGAACGACAGAGAAGAAAACACCCTCAGATAATTCCAAAGTCCAATAATTTATAGTTTTGATTTATGCAAAATAAAAAACGTGTTTAATGACTTCAGAGCCATTGATAAAAATGATATAATTTTAATGAAAAAAATTTCTTGGCCTATTTTACTGAAATCTTCTTATTTTTTTTTCTGAGATTTTTCGTACATTTGAACTAATTGAATACTATAGGGAATATTTTGTTCTTATTTTATTTTACTAAACATATATTTGATTAAATCGGTTTCCCACGTATATAAAATTCCCTTGTCAGTATTACTGCATTTAGTTTGTTGTTTTGTTTTTTATCATTGGTTAGTAGTGTTTTAATAGCTTGTTGGAGCATACCTTATGCTATATATGCCATATGTTTTTCCAATAAGTAAACATTTTGAGCGATAGTTAAATAATTATTGTCATGTTTTCTTCCCGATAACTTCGTAAATAAGTTAAGAACCCAAAAAAGGTTTTAATGGGGCCACCTCGGGAAAATAATCTACAAGGTCTCATCCCAATTGGTCCATCCATCTCGGAGTAATCGGTGAACATGCATAAAAAAAAGGCACTTGAATTGAGTAACTTCTTTCGAAGTCGGTTAAAAAAATGATATATTTTAACACGTATCTTGAATGGAACGGTATCGGTCCCCGGGGTCCGACTGCTGGGATGTGCCACAGACGATATCGGGCGTCGAGGTCCGATGGGAATGCTTTGACGAAAGCGTTATCTTTTGATTAAAAAGGAATTAAATGAGCGTCTCAAGGGCATTATCTCTTGGGAAGGATTGGAACTAGACATAATAGGCGAAGGACAGGCCGATACAGGATTTACGCCATTCTTTATCGAAAATCGGACCTCGGAGTCCGATTCTAAAAAACAACAGAATTTCAGCTGTTAGCAACATTTTCTGCACTAAAATGCAATTATCTCATTAAAAATCAAATAAATTGGGTGTTTGAAGTGTTCGGACATTGTCATGTGAAAATCGGCTGTTAAGAAGGGAATGTAAGGCATCGGACCCCGGGGACCGATGCCGCACCCAACGTGTTGAATAAAAAATTTTGTCTTTGCCTATGTTACTGAAATCTTATTTTATTATTTTTTTTTTAACTAATTGAATATTACAGGAAATGTTTTGTTATTATTTTATTCTACATATTAATATAAAATTGGTGTCCCACATCTATAAATTTCCCCCGTCAGTATTAATATAAAAGGAAATGAAGCTCTGTAGTAATTGATACTATGAATACCCTAATCAGTCGAATTCTTTGCTACAGAAAATAGGACTTATGCTGTATATTTTTTATATTTAATGTCTATTTAAATTTAGACTAAATTTATTTATTTATTAAGACCCGTAAAATGATTTGTGGGATTATAATGGTACTTCTTTTGAGCTGGGGACTCTTGATGAAGAGAGTTGGGTTCGCAGAGGGTGTGTGTGTGGAGGAGAACCGACTGGTCAGACGAACGGAGGAACTGGTTAGTGCAGACCGCTACCTCTTCAGCTGTTCCATCTTCACTTCAGTTCTTGACCCAGATGGTTCAGGAACCTTATTTTTCCCCCACTCCCTGCCTAACCATAAAATTCATCAGCTGGTTTCAGAATGGATTTTAGATTTAATCTTTATAACCTGTAATCTATATTCAAAAACAAATATAACAATTTGTATTATTAATTTAGATAGCTTACGGGATAAGGATCTATGCGACCATATTCCATATATTAGAAAAATATTTATCTATTAATTTAGTTTTATCTCTGAACAGAGGTTCCAAAAATGTTTGCCCATAACACTGCTACCTGTCCATATGATGCCCGTATCAAATGTCACATCAAATGATGTGATACCTGTATCAAATATTTATCTTTATATTTTTTATTTACTTATTTTTATTTTTTTTTTTTTTTTGTTTTAGCTATATTTATCGGTATTTAAAAGTGTATAAACTAAAAATAAAATCGTCCGATTATTAGCCTTAGTAGCATATAGGAACGTTAAACAAACTAAAAATAAAATATGTAAATCGGTCATATAACAATATTAATGGCTAGATCAGGATTTTAAAGACTTGTACATATAACTACCAATTGGTAGCATAAAAAAAAAAAATTCCCAATTAGATGATCCCAAGGCCATCTTCTTTTCAGACTCCAAGGGGGATTATCAGAAATTTTGAAGCAAAGGTTGAGTTAAAATTTCAAAATGTTATCTTCTTGTACTTTATGATTCAATGTTCTGCTAATATGACATCACAGACATTTTTAATTTGAGATTTTAACTATGTTGTGACATATATGCATGAATGTTATCATTATATATTACTACTATAAGATTTCACAGATAGTCTCAAATAGACATACAGTATGCTGTATATTAGCAACCCAATGTAGTTGAAGAGCATGAAGTGTTTCTCTCCCCTCAGGGTCAAAGCCATATTTAAAACTCATTTGGAACATTAATGTCTTTGCAGATAGTTTTATTCATAAGGAGCTTTAAGGCTTTAGCAAAGGATTTTGGATTGGATACGCGAGAAATTTGATGGTTTTGATAGACACCCAAAAGTCAATCAAGTCCAGTAGTTATTATCATGGTCATGTAAATCAGCCTTTTGTAATTTGATGCCTTCAGCGTTAGTTTAGTAGGTAATTTAGCGCTGAAAAATGTATATTACGTCTAGGTTTTACATATAATCTTAATGGTGGATTTACATAGCGTCGAACCACGCACATGAACAGCCCTCATGTACTTAATTGAAAATGAAGTTAAATAAAATAATTTATTAATCATATTTAAGGGGGGGGGGAGTTTCCTAAACCTTATAAGAAATTCTTAAATATATAGAGGAAGTCGGATACTGATATTTCAGTATGTGAGTATCGTTCAGGTGGGGAAGGGTAAACTTTATTTTAGAAAAAATGCTGATTTTTTTTTTAATTTTTTTTTTTTAACGTCCGCTTTATGCCACGGGGGCTAACCGGGACGGGTTATCTACGAGAAAAGTACTGACTTTTGTTTTAAAAACTATATATTTAATATATATATAAATGCATCAAATAAGTATCTGTTGGACAGTTAATTTAGTAATTGTTAGTACCAATATTATTTTTTAAAGATCTTTTTTTAAACTCTTTCTCTAAAATGTATTATACATTACAATTTAAAAATATATTCATAATAAATAATATATAAATTGAAATAAATATATAGCATAAATATCTGCCGGATAATTAATTTACTTATGTTTAGTACCGATATATTTTTATAGAAATATTTTATTCTTTAAACTTTTTTATATAAATAATTTCCTAACATATAATAGTTCATGGTTCAGTGAATTCGTTGGGAAGGGGGCTTAAACTTTTCGGTCTAAAAACAAGGAAACTCAGGCAGGGGAACCATCACTTTCCGTAATCCAAAGAAAGGCCTTCCCTGCTTTAAGGAGCTTTTTAGAGTGAAAACCATTTTCCGACGCGTCAGTTATGGAATATTTTTTCCTTGGAGTTTCAGCAACATTATTTATCATCTTCATTTAGTATTCTTCTGTAAAAAAATATCTAATTCGGCTGGCCATTAGATATTTTTGTTATGACTTATACAATAGCTGGGCAAATTAATAATTATCCATTTATCTAGTTCCAGTTAATAATTTATATACATGTAGACGAACAATTGATTAAAAAGATTTATTTTATTTGTATCACCTACAGATAAATAGTACATATTTTTAAATCATTATTAAAGTATAACCTTGTTGCTTGCTTGTTGTTGATAGCTATTGAAAATATTATCGTTGTTTGTTGTGATATATATTTAGTTATAAATAGTGTTTTTTATGTAGGTTTTTTTAAATGTTTTCTACTGTTCTCATACGAGAAATTGTTATATATTTATTATTATTATACCACAATAGTGTCATGTAAATTAACATGTTGATTATAAGGATACATAATCTCAATCATGTAAAAAATCATAATTCATTTTGTAAATCTTTAAGTAATAAAAATATTCTCTCTCTCTCTCTCTCTCTCTCTCTCTCTCTCTCTCTCTCTCTCTCTCTCTCTCTCTCTCTCTCTCTCTCTCTCTCTCTCTCTTCTCTCTCTCTCTCACTCTCTCTCTCACTCTCTCACTCTCTCTATTATAAATTTTTTTAAAAAGAAAATTCTAAGAATATTTTAATATCTATTAAAACGTCAGGAGTGCAGACATAGCACAAATAAACATCAAATTGCAACACAATATGCCATGGTTCAGTGGATATGTTAAGATTATAAATGGTATGCATGGCTTCATCTTGTATCTAGACCTTAACCTTTCCCCCTGGTATTTTCAATTTATACAAGAGTTTTTAATGGTGTAATTTATTATACTTATACGACGATAAAATTCAATATTTATTTTTTTAGTAGAGAAAATTTTATTTTCTATCCTGATTCTGTCATTGAATCGACAGCAATTTAAGGTAAAACCGATCGTCTTTTTTGGTGATGAATCATATATTTTATTTCTTCATACAGTATAAGAAACATGTGTTTCTTTTATAGTCATGCCAGATACTATCATCCTAACCTTTTTACTATGCTCAGATATTTATTGGAAAATTAAGTAACATCCGTAGTAAATGTTTTAAAAATCTAAATAAGCCTATTGCATAGAGCTGTATCAAGACTCGATAGCTTATGATCTGTACTCACTGCATTGATACTCAAATATATAAAGTTATTGGAATCATTTACAAATATTTATTAAATGTTCTACTTTCAGTCCTAAATAAAAAAAAGTCATATTATTTATGTATCACACCTATTATATTATACACAAAGTATATACATGTGTTCTGTATGTTCCATAATCAAAATTTACCGCTGAAGGAATATTGATAGATCTCTTGTACCTATATACTTTATATTTTGCCATTTTTTAGCATGTTCGGGAATTGCCTTTAAAACAGCCTCGTGTTTGTATCCCCCTCTCCTTAAAGTGAATATGGACTCATACACGTACATAGCAGTGGCAAGAGGATAAATAGGTAACGCCGAATACGGAAAATTCGCATTGAAATGAAGTGTTCTAATTGTAACGTACCCAATAGTTATTTAATTAATTATTTTAAAATTATCAATATTTACATAGCACATCTTGCCTTCCTATGACCAGTCTATCTAAAGAAGAAAATAATTAGAGTTACATTTTTCATTTTCAAATCCTGATCTTCTGATATTAACTGGATCTTTAAGCAAAAGGGTCTGTTCCATTCACGGTTTTAATAACTGCCTTATATTAACCGGTTCACACAGAACATTTTACTCCACTTAAAGTTCACATTACGAACGTGAATCTTATGACTATTGGTCATGAAATTACAAAATCATTATAACTAAGAATCGGTTAAGGTTTTGAGGATCAATTGTGGTTGGTTAGCATAGCAACTACTTACTATACCCAAAGTAACGGGGCCGTAGTACGAAAGATGGCCCTAGGGTTTTTTCAATGGGAGAAAAAAATTCTTGGCTATGCCGTCCTTTGAATGGGACGTAAAATGTTACTCGTTAAAGACCCCTATCCTTATAGCTCCGTCATGTAATTACTTTACTAGCACTATCAACATTAAACATATATTCCAGGAATGCCCCAATTTTACTACAATACTCAACTAAACGAATGATTTAAAACTCGAATTAACCACAATCCTAGGAGACGACAATAAAACTGTGGAATCATTTCTCAGATATTTAAAATCTAGCAGATTGCTTTCGGAAATTTAATATCGTTTAATACCAAATAAATCAATATATATTATAAAGCAAAGTGTACAATGTGCGTGCCGAAAAGGCTCAAAAACGACTCCACGTAGGATTAAGGAAGTTATGTCATATTTTAGCCACATAACCCCTACCGGAGAAGAAGGTTTCCAATTTTCTCTTAAGAGTGCAAAATTGAAGAGAAAAGGACCGGAATTTTACGCCTCTCGCACCATTTAATTGATTGAGATACGAGTTTAGGAATAAAAATTTAGTTCGAGCTCCAGACTACCAGGAAGCGCTAGGGTGCGTTTTACTCAATGTTTATTGTTCATTCATCCTCATGTTTATTGTAAAGGTTATATATTTGTTCAGTTGTTCTTTTTAAATTACTAAAATAATAAGCGAAAATAATTAGTTTCTCCTTTGCTTTCAAAATAAAATAATGATTTTACATCTCTGCAATCAATTAAAAAACCAACTGGATTCCTTAAAAAATTAGTTTTCTCATAAGAAGGCAGTATAGAAGTATTCATTGATCAGCACATTACATTTAATCTATATATAATATATACCTAAGTAAATTTAATGCAATATGAGTGAACATTTCTTAGTAGTACAGTGAGCGATAAAATCAAACATAAAAAAAGAGATGAATTGACTGAATATAAATCGAAAATGGAAAGTTTATGAAAAAGAAGTTGGTTTGGTTACTACGTATGATGAGCATTCCAGTTAACAAAACGTCTAACTCCAATTACAGCATTCAAGATTTTATCATCCATCATAGTTCAAGATAAAAAGAAATATGATGAAAAAATTGTGCCTTAAAGAAATTTTGGTTTTCACTTTGTACGGGGGGATATCTTAAGGGAGGTTGAAATAGAAGAAAGGTCTTAAAACAAAGTTTCTATGAATCTTCGGTAGTTTCTATACTTCTGGATCAAATAGGACCATCATAGTAGTCGGCGCTTAAGTTTTACTCAAAATATAATTTTTTTAACTGAGATACCAGGTTTTTCAACTATAATCTCATAACTTATTATCTGTTGACTACTTGGAATGGGCTTATAGGATTCAGAATCACAGAAACCATCAAAAACGATGCATAACTCGACAAAGTTGCAGCAAAATTAATTGTTCACTTACTATTTTCAACCCCCTGTAAATTATACATGGTTCCTTATTTGGGCGGACTCTGCAGATCTCAAGTCTGCAGAATATTGATACCCAAGTTAAAACCGAATTTTCAAGAAGATGCTAATTTTGTTCCCTATTTCCTTTAATTTTAAAGTTTTTCTGGTATTAAAACTACCACACAACTATCGGAGCGAAGCCGGGCACCCTAGCTATAAATAATAAATTCAAAACGAAAAAAAAAAATAAATAAATTAAGCGTGGAAATGCATATGGGTATAAGTCCCTTAGGAAATTTTAACAGAAATGATGTGACTTATATCCTCTAGGGTGAACTACGTTCAGTGCTTACACCCATGCCATCTTTGATACGTTCAATGAACTCTTTTCTAACAACAAAACATTACTTATACCGATTTCTGAAGAATGGCTTTGGCACATATAACAATTTGGTAAAAAAAAAAACTTTGTTTTATTTTTTTGGCACTTAGACCATTATGCATTTCCACGCTTCAAATATGTAAAAGGTATGTTGGAGTTGATGAAGAAATGCCGAAAACTACCAAAAACCAATCCCTATCCTAATTATACCTTGGACTCCCACCGTAGCCCATCGATTAGTGATAGTAGCATAATGTGACGTTGAAACAAACACAAACATTTGTTAAATTCGCTCGCTTCTGGAAATTGAGATAGAGATTCCCCATCCCATTCACCTTCTCCTTCCAACCTTCGAAAACTGTTTTCAGTTGCATTTCCTCAAGTTCTAGCAGCGGAGGTGACAGCACCCCTCGGCCGTCCTTTGCTGTCCGGAAGAGGTTATTGAACGGGACCGGTTCTCGCCACCACTCATGAAAAATTTCATCATTTCACCTTTCCTCAAGGACACCTCCATTGAACCTCCGCCTTCATTAATAGCGCAACTTGTAAAGGTAGAGGAACGGTCCTTATCTTTATCTCTTTAATGACGGAACACTGCCGCTAATTCGGAATCCGACTTTAAATGGAGTCTCCGATGACTCTATAAATAAGTCCAATGTAATGAAATGGAATGAAATGGAATGAAAAAAAAAACTGCATTATTCTGTAAGGCAGGTTCGTATCACGTTGGCAAGGGCGCTATCTGTAATCTAGATCTTAAAACTTAGTGTAGATATAACTCGACGAACAAAATACTTCGAGTAACAAACGATTAACTTTTACAAATGTGATTAATTAAACAAACAAGACCAAGCTCGTTTTCATCTCGTTATGCGATAGAGATCTTAAACATCAGTTTGGTTTCAGCAGTTTTATACTGATGAAACAGATGAAAATGTCACATTAAACTTTGAAACTGGAATAAAAATTATTCTGGTTGGATGAGGTAAATGTGATTGAAAAGGATGTATTCGAAAGAGGAGCATGTTCGCGCATAAGTTATGGAGGGTTGGGAATGTCTAGAGACGTTACAATACCAATTAAGTATCGATAGTTCTCTCGATTCGATACTTCGATCTGATATTTGAATCGATATTTTTTCACCAATATATCGTAAGTCGATAGGAACCTGGAGATTGTAACAGCAAGCTATGTAGGATGCACGGGGGACACAACCCCTGGTGTACAACCCCTCTCCCCTCGCTCTTCAAATATAACAAATCCCCCAAACGGTCCTTTTCAGTGGAGATCATTTAACGGCCCCATGTTGGCTTTGCCAAAAAGTAACGCAGGGAAATTAGCACCAGCAAAAACAACTGATATGAAAGAAATAGCATTTGATGTGCTATTATAAATGGTATAACATTTTTTTATTCAGGCAATGAAATAGAAAGAGATAGAACTACATTTTTTGGAATTTGTATGGAAACATTTCATCATCTCAAGAGTTTTATTTTGCGTAATAAACTTTTAAATTCTTTTTGGTCCATTTACCATTTTAGCGATTTCCTGGTAGAAATGCCCTATTAGATTCAGTTCATTATCATCCTTTGGAACATTACAATTGCATTGAACTTTCTTTCAGCACGTTTTGTAAATGCTATCAGAGGAATGCTGTTGTTAGATCACTAAAGCGTACATAGTAAAATCCTTGCTACAGCTTCTGATTTAACGTAAATTTAAAATGTTGATTCATGTACTTATTGTTTTGTGATTCATGTACTTATTGTTTTGTTTAAATTTGTATAGCGTCTATATAGAGTCTTCGGTATTTTGGGTTTTTTGTATGATACGTATTGGAATCGAAATAATGCTTGAGTGTTTAGTATGAAGTGATATGAACCTTGAGGGTGATACAGAAATGTGCCAGTGAACTGAGTTTGGATGGGCCGTAAAATATGTCCCGCACGCAACCAGTTTGTTTACTCTGCCTGAACTTTTTTTTTCTTATTAGTAACATTCTTTATTGTTCTAATGTATCTTTCTTGTTTCATGACTTACAGTGGTCTATCGGCCTAACCTTCTACATGAGTACCTGAAATCTGTATTCGTTCTTTATTGTTAACCAGGTTTTTCGGAAAAATATATATTGTTTACCGCTTATTTATAGGGTAAAGGCATTTATAAAACTCTGTCATTTTTGTAGGTACTATAAACCAGGGTTACTTCTCCCACTTTTCAAATTTAAAATTAAATTGCACAAACTTTTCGACTAAATTTCTTAAAGAAACCGATTTCATTTGTCATTTGTGCGATCATTGTTGGATAGCATCATGGGCGGATCCAGCCGGTTGTAAAGGGGAGGGCTGCAGTCCTAAAGGAGGGGGGCTGCAGCCCCACAGCCCTTCATTTGGATCTGCCAATCAGCTTTTTTACTTTTATGTTCCTTTCCCACTACTAAAATTCTACTTGTTCTGCATATTATTTGTTCTTTAACTTGCTTCCTTACTTTAAGGAAAGTCAAATTCTATCTTTAAATGACGGAACATTTTCCAAAGGGAGGGGCTGCAGCCCCCCCCCCCTTGATCCGCCAATGGATAGCATCAGTTTCATTTAATTTTTCATACTGGGTTTTATTACTCTTAAAAACGTAAATATAGGGTGGACAAAGTTAACCTGAGAAAGAGGCGACTTTATCCACCCACTTCTTCTACTGGCACAACAGACGCGTATAGGTGTCTTAAGCCTGCTCGATAAGCCTTTCCCATTGGGTACTATCCTCTCCCATGTTGATACTAAATCCCAGATTTCGAAGTTCACTACTGGCATTATCTCGCCACCTTGTTCTGGGTCAACCTCTCGAGCGCTTCCCATCTGGGTCATGAATATACGAGTATAATCTTTTGGGTGCTCTTGCATGATCCATACTGTATACCTGTCCCAGCCAGTTTCGCCGCTGAACCCTTACCAACACGGATACTGACAGTTGGTATATCTCTTTATTTGTTCTTATACTCCACCTTCCCGACTCTTGTTATGTCCAAAGATCCGCCTCAGGACTTTTCTTTGAAATCTATCAATCTTATCAGCAACTGATTTATTTAACGTCCATGTCTATCCCGCATATGTTATTATCGGTCTAATTAGTGTCTTTTTTTTTTCCTAGGTGGAAGGCATTGGTTTTACACATACAGCGATGTCTCGCATATTTGTATATTATAATATATGAAGATAATTATTTTGCCTAATCATAGTATATAATAATACGAGTGCATACGTCCTTTAATATTTTGTTTTTCAATAAATGCTATTTATTGTTAAGTAATTAGTGTCTTATACAGTCTTAGATTTGTGGTCCTGCTCAAAAGCCTGCTTCTTAATAGATGTATTAGTGCAAAGTAAGCCATGTTTCCTGAAACTAATCTTGCTCTTATCTCTTCATCTTCATTCGCATCTTCGTTGATAAGAGATCCAAAATAACTGAAACTGTTCACAACCTCAAAGCTGTGATCACTGATAACGCATATCCCACTATTTTTCCATTTTAGAGATCAGAGATTTTCCTGTTAGGCAACCTCACCTCTTTGGGGATCTAAAAGAGCCACGTTAGACTAAAGAAATCGCAATAGTTCTTTTCTTTTTTTTATGAGTTTTTTTTAATAAACATTTAAATAGCTAATGTTATTAATACAAAAATATTTGAAAAATCAAACACACTCAAATAATAAACGGAGTGAATACAGTGTCAGCGAAAGGGAAAACCCCCCTCCTTTCGTATATAGGACTTGCTTTAACAACAATATCCTGTTGGACACGAGCCTCCTCCGGCCTAACAAGAAATTTGAATGTTTTTCCTCTATCTGATGTTCGTAGGTAAGTTCGCGTATGTTAATCTTCACCATCCCAAATCATTAAAATTTTTGCTGTAAAATATTTTAAGGATTTTTTCACAATTAACTGAACAATGAAATCACCAACATTGTAAGTGACTTGGGATAGTTCCAAAGAACGATCTGGTCCATTTTTTCCTCCATCTTCTGACAATTGTTCTTCTCCTTTGTTTCTTGTTCTTGTCACAGATTTGGTAACTTATATAGGAGAAATTATCTTTTTCACAAAAACTGGGCAAAGCCGCCCCCGGTTTAATGCACATTACAGATAGGAAGAGAAACTTTGATGAGTTCATAGAAATAGTTGTGGCCTAGTGTGAATAGTGTGTCTGCCGGAAAACCATAATAAATAAAAAAGTATGGAAAAAGATTTTAGTACATATCTCTCAATGAATATATCGATATTAGGCTTTCGATATCCTATTGCTAGTATAGGGTGACCAGAAACTTGTTCGCACAACTATAGTTGGTAATTTGGTACAAATCGCATTTAATATTAATTTTTTGCTTTTTAACATGCATTCTGAAATTATTTTCGTTGCGACATCGTCGGGTAATGTCAACAGCTGCTAACGATGGCAAGGCGCAGGGAAACCGGTTTTATTCGTCTACCAAAAATGGTTACCACTCATTGACGTTGCTACCCCTATTGCAAATCATTTATATCAATGGGTTAGAAATTCTTTTTCAAACTTTCACCATGAGTAAACAAATGACTAAGGGTCTAGACAGAATAGGGAGTTAATTTGACTAAAATGAGTATCCGGGACCAGATTTTTGTTTTTAACGTGACAAATTGGAATTTGGGGCGTTCAGGAAATATGATTAATTTTAGCCGTAGTGTATATAGAGGCATAACTTATAATTATAGAGCGGTTGTTAGTCTATTAATTGTAGGTAGATTACATTCTTGGTGTACCGTGAAACGGGGTTACTTTGCGAAATTTTCCTTTTAAACTTTGGGTACTGCTTCTGAACAGCGGCTAGGGTGCCGTTCACTAAGGCAAGATCTCAACCGAAAAGAACCCTTTTGGTGGTTTATTTATCTCTGAAGAAAGAGCGGGAGTTAAAAGCTTGGATAAGTAAAGCTAACCATGGATATTTTTAACTGAAAAAGACGCGGTGGGAGTTCGATATCACTTTCACATAGCCTCTCAAAATTGGCCGCCCTCCAGGAGCCACTCTTTAGAAGTAGTACCCAACCTTTTTAAATTAAATTTTTGTTTTTTACAAAAAAAAAAATTAAATTTGTGGAAATGTAAAAAGCAAGAACAATTTGTTAGTTAGTCACTTTGTTTTTTTTTAATACATGATTGGAAAAAAATAGTTATCCGTCAATTGAGTATATATCATTATAATTTGAAACAATGTGTACCCTAGGTATGTTATGTAACATTTAACATGTTAATCTAAATTTAATGAACAAAGCAAAGTTGAAAAATAAGTGTCCTATAGTATTTTGGCACAATTTTTTATTAAAAATCATAAGATTTGTTTTTTATTTAATATAAAGTTATTTTTACCAATTTTTTATTTATTTTATCTCCTATACCCCTTCAAATAATATTTACTCAATCGTATAAGGCAATAGCGCAGACATTGTAGAGCGATTTGAAGGTCTTTAATCAAGAAAACCTAGTATAATCAACTGTTATTCATTCCTAATGTTTATTTTCTAACGCTGGAACTATTATTTTTCCTCCTAGTTCGATTTCATTCTCGCATTCACTATTCTTAGCATCTCCAAGTTCAAAGACCCGAGCCAACAAGTAAACAGAGCATTTGAAGGTTTAATACCCGACCCATGTCCTATAAAACATATAAACATTATGTAAAACAAAACTTAAAACTAAAATGGTTTCTATCCAATATTGCTCCAATCTGCTCAAAATGGTAAACATACACACTCCCGATTATCTACAGAATGTGGTGGCGCTACCGTCACGGATAATCCGCAAAATGTCAGAAAATTAATAAATACTTTTAAAATATTTTGTTTTAATTTTATTTTATTCCACGAAAATATTAGATATAAAAGATAATAGCCTAAATTGAAATATTATTTCTAATTTTTATTTTTATTTTTTATTTAAGATATACAGAATTTTGCCTTTTTTTTCAACAAATCTTTTTGTCCCAAAACCAGCATTATTTTTCTGTATAGTCCTGCATTAAAAAAAAAAAAAAAAAAAGGACTTAAAAATGTTGAATCACTATTAAAATTAACTCCGCAGAACTGTGCCACTCCCGTGAGCATTAATCTCATGGTAGACGATTTTTACTGTTTCTGCAATTAATTGGATATGATGATGCCAAAAAACTTCACGCTTACTTTTAATGCAATAATTTTTTTTCAGTTTTAATTTCAATATTTAAAAAAATAAATAATTAAAAATAAAAGTATTGATAAAAATAACGAAGTATTATAACAAAAGAAATTTAGAAAAAAAAATTATAAGAACTCAACTTTTCGTTCCATGCACTTATAAGTGGACGATCCTTCCAAGTAACCCAAACCAAATCTAATTATTTGGAGACATTTTAAAAAAGTTCTCCTTTTGAAAGGTATTTAACATTTTGTGTTTTTCCAACCTTTAACTATCTTTCGTTATAATACTGCTCATAATTCTTATTATATTTAGACCACAATAAATGTGATGTTATGTTAAATATCCTTTTGGATGATGTCATTTTCTTTCTTCAGAGTATATTAAAGAATGTGCAATTATACTTTCCCATTTGCACTTTTAGAATTTTCAATGGTATTAGCTAATTCTTTTCAGATAAATTCAGTTTTTTCTCAGTTTCTTCTTTAATTATCCAACCCAGAATCTCCAGCTTTCTCTATCACTCGGCAAGAGTCTTCATCTCTGGTAAAATCTTTCCTCTTGACCATTTTGACTCAATATGGTTGAGATTTCTCTGTCTAAAACTAAATGAACTGGCCTCGTTAAATTTTCTTGGTTTTCAGTTTTAAGATTCTTCATGCTCCTTTCATTTCAAGTATCACTTTAATTGCTGAGGAATTCCATTTTTCTTCCATGTTGGAGAAAATCAGCACTGTACTCTGAGCATTTTTTTCTGTCTGGGAATGTAATATCTGTATAGTTTCCAGCTAACAATTTTTTTTAATACCTTGATAATGATTTTAGTTCGTATTATGGTACTGTGGTACATCCCTTGTACTACGCCCATCATCCTGGTCCTTAACCCTGTTTTTCCCATATTCGTAAACCAGGGCCCCTCAAGGGTTGAACCCCCGTAGGTCCAATCTTGGGGGCCTAAAAAATATAAGTGGTCGTCAACTTGCTCCACTGACTCTCTTAACACTTTCAATGGTTTTGTGATATTACTCTATCAGTAAATGAAGAATGGTGAAATACTTCTTCCAAATTTCTTTTATTTAAAAATTAACAATTACATTAATTTGCCAACGTTTCGGACTGTTCGTCCCTCTTCAGGGAAATTTCTCCTGCACGATCTAGTATTCTTTACCTGACAATTTTTGGTGGCTTGGTCCATCTATTTCTATATTACAGCTATTATTCCATTACATAGTAAATTGGTCAATTTTATATAAAAAATGTTCACATGCCTTACACTTTTTTCTGTGCCACCTACATTTACTACAATATTCTTGTCACGCTATCTATTACTGACTCAGTCAGTAATTGTAGTAATGAATGTGTATTGAATATTGTAGTAAATGTAGGTGGCAGAAAAAAGTGTAAGGCATGTGGACATTTTTTATATAAAATTGACCAATGTATTATGTAATGGAATAATAGCTGTAATATAGAAATAGATGGACCAAGCCACCAAAAATTGTCAGGTAAAGAATACTAGATCGTGCAGGAGAAATTTGTCCTGAAGGGGGACGAACAGTCCGAAACGTTGGCAAATTAATGTAATTGTTAATTTTTAAATAAAAGAAATTGGGGAGAAGTATTTCACCATTCTTCATTTACATAATTTAGATCTTCCAGTACAAAGAGTATATTTATGATTAGATAGTACTCTATCAGTGTGCCGATTAAGTACCAATATGATGATTGATTTTTCTAACACAATTTTGAAAATTCGTTAAACAATGAAAAGTAAAAACCATTGTTCCCTCCCCCCACATTTCTTCAACAATTTATTGATTTTATTTGTTTGTGTGTTTTTATGATTGTTTTTAATATAAAACTTTTTTTTTTTATTTAGAACTCCCTGACGGAACTGCAGAGACAAAACCATCTAATATGGAACCTGAAGAATTTATTCAGAAACCTGAAAGTAAGTGGTGTCAGATCTTTTTTTATAATAACGACAATTAAGAAATGGTATCCATAATTTTTTTTTTTTTTCATCTTGGCAAATATATCAGTTAGTGTCCGACCGTAACCAAATTTTTAGCTGAAACCGAATTTCAGCCGCAGACCTAGTTTCGGGCCGAAACTGAAACCGTAACTTCCTTAGGAGGCGTGCATGCATGTAAGTGTGTAAAATGTCTGGATCAGCAATAATATCAATGCAAGCTTATAAAATGACTGTAATTGAACTCAATTACTCATACAATACGTGGTTTCGGTATAGAAGAGTGGTAAGAGAGGTGTACTAGTTAGGTTATAGGATCGAATCCCGGCCCCTACTTTCTAGTACGGCTGGTCCCCGCGGGAAGTTTGACCCCACCCCCTTATCTTATAGAGGCCTAAAAATTATGTACTTATATATACTTGCAATAAAAGGCTGATAATAATAATTCATATTTTTATATCTAAATAAAAACTAATATAAACCGGTAATAAAATAAATAAACCGGATATAAAACCGACCCGGGCCCAAATGATCCAGGGACGTCTCTGAAAAGTCGAGTTTTAGAACGTTTTTCAACTACTAGTTGAAAATTCAAAAACTGTGATTCATCTTAACCTGTCTGATAGAGTGAGGAAGGAGGGGGGGGGGGTAAGATTTAGTGGAGTGGTTATCGAGACGACTAACTAACTGGGACCAACCTGACGACAGCTAAGTCCCGGAGCCCGTCTCAGAGTGACTCATTGTGTACCAAGTTCGTGCATATAAAATGAATATACCTAATCGCCTTATGTGAAAAGTAAATCTCTGCCATCATAAAGCCGATTGAATAAAAAATGGCGGCCTAGTGAATACTTAATTTGAAAAGCTGTATCTCAGAAGATATTTAGTCTACTGAGTCAGTTTTGGTCTCAAATTGTACTGAATGTAGTGTAGTTTAAAAATGTAGACATACATAGCCCCCTGTTTATGGCAACGTTACTGACTAAAAAATTTTGTTGGGTTTCTCCAACAACTCATTTAAATGTAAGTATTCGGAAGATTTGTTGTAATTCAGTATCGCTCTTATTTTTTTTAGAAATCAAATTTGATAATTAAAAGTAAAAAAAAGATTATTAACGCTCAAGGTAAAGAATACTATTCTTTACACTCAATGTAAAGAATTCTGCATGAAAAGAATGTTTTCTTTACATGTTAAGACTTGTAATTTACATGGCACATCCATGTTTCTCAGTATCATATTTTTGTCAGCACACCTAACTTGAATTATTTGATCATCATACATTATCCTATTCCTACAGAGTTATAAATTACAATAAATGATTCTTATTATTAAAAAATAATTACATCCTTAATGAAATTTGATTTTCAGGTTCATTTCACAAAGAAAAATATCCACCAAGCTGTTCAAGACTTCCTCCTGATGGTCATGAATATCCTTCTCAAGATAAAAAATTAGCTAAGCCATTGAATGAATCAAAAATATCGCTGAATTTATCAACACCACCAACGTTGCCAAAATCAACTATTGATGTAAAGAAAACTTCAAATGAAACCAATAAATACGCCTTTTGGAGAAATGACGAGAAAAGTGAAAAAAGTGTTAAGGACAAAATTGCGATGTTCTCTAATGTTCAACAAAATAAGGATATTCCTAATGCACCTCCTGTAAAATATTGCAAAAAGCAAAATTGGCAAAAAGGTTCAGAATTAGAAACAACCTGTAAAGATAATGCTTCAAATGATTGTCAGCAGAAGCAAAATAATGACCTTCCTGCAGCCAAACTATTGGTGAAAAAAGACTCCTTAGCATTTCAAAGTCTGGTTGATGTCACTAATAACTATGATAATTGTAAGGAAACTATTCCTAAAAATGATAGAACCCAAAGTACTTTTGATCTTACAGATAATGCTTTTAGCAATCATTCTGTTGCTACAAAAACTGAATTTTCTACCCTTCCGAGAAAAAGTGATGCCCCAAGAAACAAATTATGTGAATCCAAAACTTCATCAAATTCTAATAGCAGTTCCCTTTCAAGAGCTTTAAGTTTTTCGGGGGAAACAAAACTTCATAGTCGTTCACAAAGCCTAGTTGACGTTGGTTCGAAATACTCCAGTACATTCCTAAAACATGAAGAAGCTCGCCGTTGTTCACTTGCTGCCCTTTCAGAACAAAGAAAAAAAGGGATGTCCAAATTAAGAGGGTTAGTGATACCTGAAAAGGTAATAGAGGTTCCTACCCTAGTAGTTGATGATTTACCTGTTATAAAAAGTAATGATTGCCCGATTACAAATAACATAGAAGAAAATATTATTAATAAAGCAGATAATGATAAAGTTTCCAACAATAAACTTCCTAATGATAAAAATTCGGCTTTAATAACAAGTTCACCATGGAAAACAGAATTAACATCTCATAATTATGAAATACCAAAATATTCTCCAGCTTTTAAGAGAAAGTCTCTTTCATTGTATGGAACATCTTCATGTGTGTCATCTGTTTCATCATCCTTAAGTTCAAGCAGAGAAGAACTTAGGAATTGTTTTTATGATACTTCTAAAACCTTATCTGGAGCCAACACAAGCATTTCGCGGTCCTTAGCCAGCTTGTCAAAAAATCCATATTTGAATGTCACGTCATCTCATTCTGAACCAAAATCTTTAGAAAGCATCACTTCACCATCTATTTCAGATCTTAGTAATGACTATGGGCAAGACTCAGTATCTCCAAACCTAAATAATGAGACATTATCACAATATAAGTACAATGAAGGCTATGCCTCAGATAGCCAACAATCTAAAAATGAGGAAAGAGGACTGGAAGAAGAAAGTGATAATGATTCAGCAGTAAGTTCTAGTCGCTCTAGCATCTCCCCACCTCATTCACCTGTGCCTTGTACAAAAAAGAATGATGATGTTATCAGCCCAAAAACTCTAAATCGCTATGAGGTGAAACTGAAAAGAAGTCTTTCATCAGAAACAACTGCATCAAATGCCTCTAGTGGTTCGACTCTAACATCAGGATCACAAGCTAGTTCTAGTAGTACTGGAGGTTGTCTAAGTTTGGATAATAAGAGAGTTTTAAAACCCCAAAGTGTTGAAGCAATAAATAGGAAGAATGTTCTCTCATCCGCTAAATATAGTTCTGGTACTGATTTAAAACATGAAACTCCTAATGAACAAAATGACATCAAAGATCAACTTCCACTAAAGACCAGTGGAACCCCTTCTGAAAATCATGAAATAATTGAAAATGAAAAGCAAATGAATAATGAATCTAAAATGAATGAATTGAATGATAACATTGAATTCAATTTGGTTCCAGTTAATGGTAAATCCACTATTGAATTCAGTGACTTCCACTCTTCAGTAGAAAATGATCCAATTAAAAATCACACACATAGCACTGAATTAATAAAATGTGAAACATCATTTAATATTGAAGATTTCACTTACAGCAGTCATCAAAATATTGATAAAAATTCTAATATGAAGATAAATAATTTTAATGACTTTCCGGATGGTATTATACCAAATGAAAATCCTAACAAATGGAATGAAAACAGTAGTGGTGTTGAATATGTTCCAATAATGAAAATGAGTAGACCCATTCTTCAAATTGATCCTACACAGTATGATAAACAAAGGGATGAAAGAGAGAATATTCCTTCACCCCAAGGAATCAGTGTAAATAATATGAAAAAGGTTTTTGAAAAAGTAGAAAGCATTCTTGTTCCTAATACTCGTTTTAAAGTCACAAATCAAAACTTAATTCAGCATCCACGCATACCATCTGTAGACTCTACAAATAGTGATGACAGTTGTATACCAAACCTGCCACACTATGGCTCAGCTTCTAATCTCCAAAAAGAACAACAGTTTGGTAGTATAACATCGTTAGCATCATCGACAAGTTTGATTTCTCAGCAGGTAATAATAGTTTTTTTTTTATAAGTAATTAGATACAAGTTTATTCATGTCTATCACATACCGGTTTATGAAATATAACCATTTCATTTATAATCTTCTTTAAAAATTTAATGAGAGTAAGCTAATTAAAGAGAATTCTGGAAAATTATGTTGTAAATAAATATCATTTAAATGAATGATATTATGGTTGTTTTTTTTTTAAATGATAATTTCCCAGAAATTGCCACCAATCAATGACTAATTAATTATCCTTGTTTACTTAATATTAATATTTTACTTCTGATAATTGAACTTATTGTGTATATATATATATCGTATACAGGTTGTCCAATCTTACATAGACCACCCCCTTGCCTGTTTTTTCTTTCCCTCATCCAAATTTCTAAGTTTAGATTTTACAGCTTTCACAAATAAAATGAATTTTTGTCTTTTTTTTTCTTTCATTTTTTAATGAGAAGACTGTTTACTATTCTTATGTTTTTATAATTTAAATCAAGAGACTAAATATATATATATATATATATATATATATATATATATATATATAACTGAACTTCATACTATATATATATATATATATATATATATATATAATATGAAGTTATATAATGAAATGAAGAAAGCAACATAAATTAATAAACAAAATAGTTTTCACAATTAAATTATGAAACTTAGGGGACCATTGTCATTTATTATGACCTATCTTTTACTAATACTTCAGTCTCCGGCTAACTCAATTTGTATAGGGTTCATCCCTAAAGACGAATAAAACCATCACTCATTACTGATACTACAGTCTCTGTAAACTTCTCCAGCACAATTAATTTTGGTAGAACATTTTACTTCGATGAAATATTTAATGTGATAGATGCTCTTTCAAGTCGTAAATAAAGAAAAACACAAAAATGAGGTTTTCTTAGAAAATTTGGTGAATTTCTCTAGGTCAAAGTATTTCATCACCAAAGTCTTTTATAAAATAATATGATGCTTGAAATGAGGCTACTTTGAGTTTTTAAATTAAGAATTACATGAGATAATCAGATTCCAAAGTTGACAAGGTCGATGTTCCAGGATTTATGAACCACACCATGGACCATGTATGTTCCATAGACTTAAGATTAATGGGATAAAAGTCAGAGGACCATTTAATTATAAAAAATAATAACATCTATTTTTCTGATAATGCCACGCCCTGATCATCTCTAGGAGCCCTGTATGGCTCTATTCCTGTGGAATGTGCTACTTTTCACGTCATTCCCTGTAAGAAATCGGATTCTCAGAAATATTTTACTCTTGTCTGTTAAGAGAAACTAGTTTGAACTGTTAAAATCAATAATACATAGTCTATAGTTTATTAAATCAAAAATGTTTAAAAAGATTACTGTACCTGACTTTATTATCTCGTAGGGGATGAAACTTATTACTTTATGAAGTCAGGTGCAGAAGTTTACGGAAACAATGATCTCAGGAAAAGATAGCTCATAATAAATTACAATGGTGCTCCAAGTGTAATCAATTTATGCCTCTAAGTATAGAATCTAAAGGGGGTGATCCATGTGCGATCGGATACCCTATATAATACCACGATATTTTAGTATTATAACTAGTATTATTTTAGTAAATTTGATAAACAATATTATGATATACTTTTTATTATTTGAAAAATGCTTCATAATCTGTATTGCTATTGGGGTTTTAATTTAAGTAGATTATAGGTCCTCCTGCTTAATTTATTTTTCACTGTATCAATCAATTCAGTGAACGACAACAGTTTTTCTAGATCATAATATTATATAATAAGATGTGGGATAAAAGAGTGTTTTCTTTTAAGTTATCATTTATTTTATTGTTTTTACATCCTCGTTCTACTATGCATTAACCTCTTTAGTCAGGTCAAAATTACTTCACTGAATGAGACAATGTCATCTTAATTTTAATATTTTACCTTATACTAATTGTCTCCCAACTATCTTCTGGGGGTCTCATCATTCCGTTCCACCTTACCTATTTTTTGACATTGTAAAATTTATTATTACAAATACCACAAAGAAAGACTAATTGGAACCATAATTAATTATATGAGTATTTTAATAAGCTGGGTTATATCTTGGCTCTTGGGGCTTTGTGGATGAATCAGTTCACCCAATAGGCTGTTTCCTAATATACTAAGGTAATTACATAATGCACACTAATGTATTCTCAAATATGATATATTTTATAACTTTACTTATATCCCTTATTATACATAAGGAAATTAATTTGACTGTCTAATTTGTTTCAAAGGAATTATCTCAATTAATTGAAGAAGCAAATCATACATTAGAAGATGAGGGAAACACTCAGGAAGTTTTAGTAGTGATTTTATACAGAGATATGCCTGGAGGAAGTATTGGAATAACTTTAGCTGGTGGAGCTGACTACGAAGCCAAAGAGATAACTGTAAGTTTTTAATGTTTAATTTTAATTCTATAAATTATGGATAAGGTTGTGTTCTAAGGTTTTGAATCATTATTGGCTACACAACAACCTTGCAATCATATATGAAATTATATCATCATTCATTTAGACTAGTTTGCCATTATAGACAGACTTTCAACCTTTTTAAAAAGGATTGATCCTTAAATTTGGTCTTTCTTTCATTAATTTCCAGGCTGACTCCTTGCTGCGATTTCTGATGGTTGGGGACTATTAGTCTAGACTTATATATACTCGTATTATATGTTTTTTGTAGACTATCTAAAAATATATGATACGTGTCTATTAGTGTAGGCTCGAATTCTTGAAGAAAATTCATTTACTAACTACTGGATAACAGGAGAATTTAATCAATTTAACTTGATCAGGTTTCTCATGAGATTCTAAATCTGCAAGAATATTTTTTGAATTTGGAAAATATTTGGGTATGTCTATGAATGCGGTTCTATGCCATACATATAACATTTGCCGTTAGAAATTCTTGATCCATGTAAAATGGAACAATTTTTGTACGTGCAACTTCTGTGCCGAATGCCATAGATTTGCCACCACTATTCTGGTCTACAACTTCTACCTTACCCTGACCTAGACTCCTCTTACTATTTCTTCTTTTTGCTCAATGCCTCATTTTCTTCAGGGGAAACACTTTTTAATAATCAGAAGAAAGTTAAAGACTGTGTTCGGAAGAACTTTGAATCAAAAGATAATTACTGGTATGAGATGGAAATGGTTGGGGGTGCGGTCAAATGAAAACACTGTATGTGAAATAACATATATATTGTGCCGACGTTTCGACCCGATATTCAGGTCTTCTTCAGGGCTAAATATAAAACAAGATAGCAACCAATAAATATGAAGAAAAGAAAAATTAATAAATAAATAAAATATGTATCTATATACATATATATTCATGAAAAAATGAAAATGAGTTTATAATTGCATAATAGAATAATATAATTTTTTTTTTTTTTTTTTTTTTTTTTTTTTTGTGGAATTAGATATTTAACAAAATAATATGAATAAAATTTTTGGATTTTAAGTAATACAATTGTCAAATATGGAAAGCTATACAAATCAAAAATATGTCTATAATATACTAAAGAATAACAATATTAAATGGGATACGGATAATTTTGCTATAATTTAAAATACGTTAAAGCACTCGGCAGTTACACCGGATGGTTTGGTAAACAAACATAACCCCCCACTTTTTCCGATCGCAGTCGATCTCCAACAGTTCACTCGACAGGTACGTTTTATTTCTTGTTACATATATTTTTAGATTTCTACCCATCTCTTTTTCTATTTTTATTACTATCTCCTTTTCTATTATATGCTACATATATCTTTAGACTTTTACCCATCTCTTTTTCTATTTTCACTTCGCACATATTCCTTCCACTTCCTCGTTACATCTATTCCGTATCCCATTTAATATTGTTATTCTTTAGTATATTATAGACATATTTTTGATTTGTATAGCTTTCCATATTTGACAATTGTATTACTTAAAATCTAAAAATTTTATTCATATTCTTTTGTTAAATATCTAATTCCACAAAAAAAAAAAAAAAAAAAAAAAAAAAATATATATATTATTCTATTATGCAATTATAAACTCATTTTCATTTTTTCATGCATATATATGTATATAGATACATATATTACTCATTATTTTACTTATTTATTAATTTTTCTTTTCTTCATATTTATTGGTTGCTATCTTGTTTTATATTTAGCCCTGAAGAAGACCTGAATATCGGGTCGAAACGTCGGCACAATATATATGTTATTTCACATATAGTGTTTTCATTTGACCGCACCCCCAACCATTTCCATCTCATATTCTTCTATGGTCAACAAATTTCCTTCATAATTACTGGTACTTCAAGATTTGGCAGATAGATGGCTCAATAATGTCCCACACAAGGGGTTATACTTTGAGGATTGAGCTATAAGTTTTTGATTTTTTTAAAATAAAACTTATTGTACTGTACAAACACAAAAAAACTTATATCACCCCCTGTACTGTATATATATATATATATATATATATATATATATATATATATATATATATACATATATGCATATATTATTTTTATTTTTTTATTTATTTAATGACAATCCTTTTTCTCTTTTACCTTAACTGTAATTATTTTAGGTTCATAAAGTTTTAATTGGAAGTCCGGCTGAAAGAGATGGTCGAATACAAAAAGGAGATCGCATTCTCTCTATAAATGGGAAGAGTATGAAAGGATTAACTCACTATGAATCCTTGGCAATACTTAAGGTATTTTTATCAAAATATTTTTTTGTTTCATTTTTAAATAAAACGAAAAAAAAAAAAGTTTGAAAGTTGCTTTAATAATATTACTTTAAAATATTCATATATGTTTTTATTACATAAAGATTAAAATTAATATTTAATATTGTTAATTATCTATTTGCCTAAATGAATTTAGTTGTGATCAATGATATACTTCTTGTTTGAAAATAATGAAATGTTGACTATTCACTCCATGTGAAGATATTTTTTTTTTTTATTGAGTTGTTTACATATAGTAAGCTCAATTCCCTTTCAGCCACTGACTGAAATATTTACTGAAATATTCAAAACAAGTTATGGAAAAACGAAAATACCCATTACACGATGTGGGTAAAATTGAAATACCCATAA
The DNA here is from genome assembly GCA_911387785.2 of Aelia acuminata. NCBI lineage: Eukaryota > Metazoa > Arthropoda > Insecta > Hemiptera > Pentatomidae > Aelia > Aelia acuminata. The sequence goes on from OU426980.1 coordinate 34,184,623, forward strand.
TGATAAATTTTTCTTGAAAGTTTTGCTAGTAAAAAAATAAGAACACAGTGAAAATGAATAATTATATCAAGCATTTAAAAATATATTAATAATTAAAGCTATGGTATAAGTCTGTTAAAATTGTATTAATAATTTTAAATAAGTTATTACAGACAGTATCATACAGAATATATATGTTATGATTCTTTGATATTTTGCTAATCTTCTAGGACAAATTAGTATTCTATTACAAATTAGTATGACAATGTGTTTTATGGATGTATTTTTTTTCAGGCTCCAAGACCAGAGGTAGTTTTAGTAGTATCTCGCAATAAAGGGGAAGTTATAGAAGAATCAGCTGCCCCAAAATACACATCTACAGCTGTGCGTGCACGATTTTCAGAACAGAAATTAATTAATACTTCCAAAGGTAAATTATGAGCATAGTTTTACTTTTGTTAGTTTAAACAAACCTGAATCTTTAACATTTTCTGACCTACATATACAATATATCAAGACCCTGTCAAATATTCTTCGCTTTTTGGTTTAGTTTCAAGTTCTATTCAGGTCTTTTACATACCAAAGAATCCATTTCCATATATTCATTATGTATCCATATATTCATTATGTTCTATCACCTTTGTTAGAAAAATAAGTAGACTGCTGTGGACAAGTGACCATCTCCTTATTTCAAAACTTTTACTCTTCCAAGGCTTTTAATACTCCTCAAATCAAGTAGCTAATATTGGAAGATAGTTAACCAGAGATAATAATGATGTGGAAATGGTTGGGGGTGCAGTCAAAAGAAATAACACTTATGCATAGGTGCTGCATGTGATAGGTCATCATCAAGCTCTTTGGCTGGTGGTCTCAAAGCGCCACAGTGAAACCTCCAGCCAGCCTCACATTGTCATAAACTACTTTGACACTGCCAGCCAAAGAGCCTGAAATTCGGATCAAAACGTCAGCACTATTACATATTTAACACCTACTTAAATATGTGACTTCTTTTAACCACCCCCTCCAACTATTTCCACTTCATTAAATAGCTAAATTTATTCTATCTTATATGTTTATATTATCTCTTCTATAATATATTTTTGTGTGACTATTTGCCTTTATCGCTCATTATTAATACTCTTGGTATAGTACAACTTTATGAATATACCCCGTGGATTGGTACATTTTTTTTGTTATTATTTCACAGAAATGTTTTTCATTATTATATTTTACTTTTTTTGTGATTTCTTTGAAAATGAAAATGATTGGAAGTAGTCCTCTCCCGAGGCCCATGTAGATATTTCACTTGCTTGGGTGCAAGTTGTGTTAACCTGCCCTGAATCTCCCAGTTATATACGAAATCTGCAAATTATTGTATTTCGTTTTCTGTTTTCTTAAGAATTATAAAATATTTAGTTCATAAAAGTAGTCAAAGAAAAGTTTGTTCTTACTCAAATAATAATTTTAAAAAGAAAATCAAATGGAATAAAACAACCAAGAATCTGGGGGAAAACCAAAAGAACCTCACTTGAACCCTTTCAGCAATCTGATTGCTATAAATTGCTGGATATAAAAAATATTTGTGTCATTAATGTGGATTTAACTTATTTATATTTAACTTATTTTATTTGTCAAGTCCAATTGTGTAAAACAGTGTGTGCACTAATCATATGCAAGTATAATCCTTTTTATGTTTCTGTTAAATTAGTTTAACTTGTGTGAAATTTCAATAGCTATGAAGTATAAGACAGTTCCTAAAAGAAGGAGTTTTTTTTTCAATTCCAAAAGGTGCCATAAATCAATTATTTTGTTGAAATATTTTTATCCGATAGAACAGAGTTGGACATCAACATATATTCAGTGATGATTTTAGTTACATATGAGGAAATTATACATGTATTTAGGAATTTTAACAAAATATAATTATGATTGCTAATAAAAGTTATTGTTAAAGTCCTGATAATACGGATTATTGGGAGTAATGCCAATTTAATGTACATTTTGGATTAACAAGTCTTTCAAGTTAAGAAAACTAATTCATGAAATAAACTTAAGTTACATGACAACAAGTGATTACTTAAATATTGTTACATGTGAGTTCACAGTTAATTTTATAAGGTCTGTGGAAACTCGGGTAGTGGAGGAGGGTTTGGCTGGTTGAGATCGGGGCCCTACTACGAAAGCACCTCAGAAAAATTGTGGCTGCTGGAGTTGTTCTATATAGAATATAAAATTGTTGGTTTATTTATCCCTTTTGATTGAGTGAAGCAAGTGGAAGTCGAATGCTGTGATTAAAGAAAAAGACACGATGGATTTTCGATAATATCATGGTCACATAATCAATTTCCATGTCTCTGGAGACGATCAAACAATGAGACGAGCACAGGATCAATTGATGTAGTAGCACTTATCTAGAAACAGTCCAGGAGCCCAATACAAAAAATCTCACTCATAGAACATGAACCTACGATTTTTGGCAAAATTGAAAACAACAGAGTTTGGTGCAAAACCGCCCATCTGACAGAGATAAAATTCTTACCAATGCTCTAAAAATTAAATTGAATATGGCTGGAATATGGCTTAATAGCTTAGTTTTTATTTCTATAGAAAGGCGAGCGGGAATCACAAATACTCACCCATAAAACATTCGATTCATTCTTGTGATAATTGATCCAAAAAGATTCCTAAATATGAAATTCAGTCATCTGGATGGTTAAAAATTCTTACTAATTCCCACCAAATGTGTCAGTATGTAAAAAAATTGTTCAGATATAGGTGAACATTTGCATTATTTTTCCATTTAATTTTAGTTATCCGCATTCCTAAATGTTCTAAATAAATTATTTGTAGGATCCTAACATTCATATTTAGCAAAAAAAATTATTATCATCAATGTTAATTATATATAACGGAGTTTAAAAGCAGCCAGACTACCAGGCATTATTGCTTGACAATGAGGAGTTATTGCCCGGTTGATGTATTTTTTTTGGCCAAAAATAACTTCATTTATGATTATTAATTAGTCAATGTGAATGTACAGGGTGTCCCCAAACCAAATGGCCAAACTTCAGGGATCGATAGAGGATCGAAAAACTAACAAAAAGGTCCTCTGGCATATGTCTCGTTTTCGAGAAAATCGCAAAAAACTAAAAATAGTTGTGCAAAAAGTGTATTTTAATTTTTTTTCAATAATTTATTTAAATTACAAAAATATACTGGCTTTTTGAGTAAGCTTAATTTCTTAATTTACGAGGAGTAAATTTAGAAAAGATGAATATTCTCACGCTTTCGTTATCAATAAAATATCTAGGTTGAGTGTTTAAACTTAAAAAGAAAGGATTAAAATGTTAGCCATTATACTATCACTTTAATCCTTTTTGGGGGGAATCCAGCCTCGCATTCTCACATTAGTGGTGTTGCTAGTAGTGTTCAGTGAAGTCAACAAATATGGCTAGATTTATCAACGCTGAATACACGGACATAGTCTACCCCTACGGATTCTGCGGTGGCAATGCACGTCAGGCAGTTCGGGAATATCACAGACGGTTTCCTGACCGAGAAACCCCACACAGAGGTTTTTTACCAGCACTTTCAGAAGGCTTCAAGATACTGGGTCCTTCTCATGTAATCGTGGTGGAAACCGTATGCAGGCTTCGATGGAAGCCGACCTGAGGCAGAGGGAGAGGATACTGCGGCACTTCAATACCAACCCTGGTACAAGCCTCCGGAGAGCTGCTTCAGTTTTTGGCATACCAAGTGTAACCATTTGGCGCACATTAAGGGCTGACCGCAGGCATGCTTATCATGTTCAAAAGGTACAATATTTAATACCCGCTGATAATCCCCGCCGATTAAATATTTGTAAAACAATTGTACAAAGAACTTAAGTTCAAAAGTAATCTGGACGTACGAAGCGACTTTTACACGTGCGCCCATATTCAATCAAAGAAACTACCACCTTTGGCACATGAAAATCTGTAAGCGTGTGGGTCATAATAGGTCCCGTATTTTTACCTGCTTGACTTAATTCTGAAAGTTATTATCTATACGACTTACGAGCACTTTTGGAAGATATACCTTTGGAAAGAAGGCTTGAAATCTGGTTTCAACTCGATGGTCGTCCTGCATATTATGGAAGGGCCGTGTGAGACTGGTTGGACATCAACTACCCAGGTCGCTGGATAGGACGAGGTGGACTGGTGCCTTGGCCTCCACGGTCTCCGGACCTCATGCCACTAGATTTCTTCGTGTGGGGATACGTGAAAGAATATGTCAACCGAGAGCCCGTCCGCACAAGGGATGATTTCATCATCATTTTTTCATCATGTTTAGATGCAGTGTGATGTGATGTGTGTATTGCAGCGAGAGGCCAGCACTTCGAACAACATTTATGAGGCTGCCGAGAAATTAACTATGTAATTTTAGAGAAGGTAAAACCTTCAAAATTTTCTGTTCCCACTAAGGTAGTCCCATATAAAAATTGAAACATTTATATTTTCCTAGTAAGAATATTTAATTATTTTATTATTTTCTAAATTTTTAATTTTTTTTATTTTTATTATTTAAATTTTTAATCTTCAGTTTTTGTTTATAATGTTATGTACTTTAAATAGGTAATTTTCTTTATACTATGAATATTTGAATAAAAAAGCATTTATTATTTTTTTCTGAATAAAAAATAATTTTTTTTCAATTACCTTCCTATTAGGATAAGATTGAAATACAATAATTGTATTGGAACAACAATTATTGTTAAAATTCATTCAAGGAATGAAATCCGCTCTTCCGTGGCCTTAACTAGTTTTTTCACAACTATTTTTATTTTTTTGTGATATTCTCGAAAACGAGGCATATGCCAGAGGACTTTTTTTCTTAGTTTTTCGATCCTCTATTGACCCCAGAAGTTTGGCCATTTGGTTTGAGGACACCCTGTATAAATGTCAAATTGTAAGCAAATTCTTACTAATATTTTCATCAGCTTTCAAGTGTTATAAGTACTTTATTTTACAGCACAGTAAAACCATGTCTCAACCTATGTCCGCGCTCTGATATAAAAATAGTAATTAGACACTTCAATTCACAAATCGGGAAAGAATCTGTCTTTAGACCCACCATTGGGAAACACAGCCTCCATGAGGAATCTAACGATAATGGGAAGAGGCTTATCAACTTGGCAGCATCTGAAAGCACGCTATTTCCCCATAAACGTATACACCTTGCCACGTGCAAATCAAATGATGGGGCAACCGCTAATCAAACTGATGTGAGGACATTTAGGGGAGCCAATGTCCATTCTGACCATTATCTTGTTGTAGCAAAACTATGAGCTAAATTATCAACGACTCGATCCCAGAGGAACATAGTACGTTCTAAATGCAACGTTGAGAGGCTAAAGGACCCTGATATTCGGACTCGATATAATGTTATGGATGAAAAATTCAATCAGATCATCCCTAAAGAAGACTTGGATCATGATTGGAAAGTTTGCAAATCCACAATGAAGGAAGTAGTTTGTGAAATACTTGGATATGATACACGCACCACCAGGGATGCAGGGCGTTTATGACCCAAGAGGTTTTACGCCTTCATACTAAAAAAACCAACCAACTACCTGGGATTGGTGGTTGGAAGAGGAATGCCAAGAGGTAACCAAAGCAAAGAATGATGCGTATCTCTTGATGCTACAAAGAAGGCATAGATGGAGCTCTGTTGAGGAATAAAGGATTAAAAGGCGCCATGAGAAACGCATACATCAAAGGAAGAAGAGGGAATGGGAAGCGAACAGCTGGTGAATCTGGAAGATCTAAGAAGGAGTAATGATGTGCACAGGTTCTACCGAGAATTGAACGCAGCCTTACTAGTTAAGTGCTTGCAAAGATATAGATGGTACACTTCTGAATGTAAAGCAGAGCATACTGGATCGATGGCGGAATCCCTTTATGAGCCTGCTTAGTGATGGAGTTGAAAATCAGAACATTCGGGGAGTTCCGATACCAGTTGAGGACCTTGAGATCCCAGATCCCCTCTGGCTGCTAAAGTCAGTCTATTAATGGTTTGTAGGTCCTGATTGTAAATGTTGTCTATGTGTCTTTTCCATTTCATTTTTTGGTCGTAAAGTACTCCTAAGTATTTTAAAGTTTCACGTTGTTTTATTTATGTAGAGTTCAGGTTGATAATTAATTTTGGTTGAGTCCGTTTCCGTGAAAAAATAATAAATTATGATTTTTGTGGGTTAAATATCTGTTTATTTTTTTAGCCCACCTTGTAAGCCTAGCTAGTACTAGGTTTGTGACGGGTTCTAGTTCTTCCATGTTCCACCGTTTGACCAGTTGTAGGACATTGTCTGCATATGCAATTAAACTAGTATCATCCGGTAATTCTACCTGAATAATATGGTATTAATTTAAATGTTCCTTATTACCGGTGATAAACTAGAACTTTGTGGAGTCCCCTTACTGAAGTGTCTGCTTATCCTGAATGAGTTAGTATGTTAAGTTGTCTGTTGACAAAATAATTTTCTACTAATTGATAAAGATTTTTGGGACAGTTATATAGTTTTAGATGATTTAAAATTGCTGTCCTCCAAGCATTGTCAAAGGCTCCTTTAATGTCCAGGCTTACTACTAGGTAGTGTCTTTTCTTGTCTAATGTTGTCTGGATTTGTTCATTTAAAGCACTTATACTTAGTGCATCATCTGTTCCTGATTGCGGACGGAAGGCGAATTGATTTTTGTGTAGTAGTTCGTTGTTGGAAAGAAGAAGAACCTGACTCCCCAAGTCAGGATTCTATTAGGCTACACCTCTGACAGTAGGTGCTGTTACAACATTTATAGAGTATTATTTCAAATAATAGCCTAATTTAAATTATTAAAATGTATTTACTTTACTAAAAGTTGATATCAGGGTGGGCCACAGCAAAGCGTTTCTGTACTTAGCTAGTAATTTAATTTAAATACAAATAAAAAAGGAAAAGGAAGAAAAATTACCTACACTTTTGAGAGTTTATTGTAACCTTTTCTTGATTTATTTATTCTTTAATGAAAATTAACAATAAATACAAAGATTTGTATTACTATTTGTCTGTGGAAAATAATAATATAGGAACAAATAACTGCACTCACATAACACAATACAAAATTATAATAATGATAACCTGTATTACAAAAGCATGCTTATAAACAAAAACGTTATGAAATCGACATATGACGCCATGTTAATAAATCGAAACACGACCTACTGTATTTGCAATAATTCGCTATATAAGAATTATTTTGGTCACTAATCAAGATAAAAACTATCCTATCTCTTAAGTTGGCCAAAACTATATACATTGAGCCAAATTTCATTAAAATCGGTTGAGCAGTTTCTGAGTAATAGAAAGACAAACATCGGGACACGAGATTTTTTTATCAGTCTGTTTTTTCTAAAACTTTACTCATTACCGGTAGCATGCTTAGAGGCCTAATTGAATTATCTTTTTTGGAGATCAGAACCAATTTAGCGATTTTCCAAATTTGTGGGAATTCCCTCCTCTTATAGAAGGTTTTGTATATTTCCAAAATGATACGCGGAAAATATTCAGTTATCTTTTTAACTATGGTTGGGGTAATTTTATCATGTCCTGGAGATTTTCTATTATTCAAACTATTAACAATTATAATTATTTCTCCATCTATGAGTGGTAAATCGTCGAGCGTGTTGGATGGATGTATTGCATCACGTCTCATATGGCTCTGCTCTTGAGTGTCATTGCTATTGTTATCGTCTTGAATTAGAGTATTGAGTATCTAACTAAGTTTTTCTTTGGAATCTTTTGTGTATTTACCGTTGTCTGTTAGAAGAGTTTAGAGTGTCATTCTACTTTTAAGTTTGTCCGAAGACCATTCATAAGGTCAGTTCCAGGCAGTACTGTTTCTGGTGTATGTTTTCCACGATTCTAATTTTAATTTTTTCAGTAGAAGTTTTTAACTCCATATTATGTTGAGGTAGTCACATTTCCCTGATTCTCTTAGTTCTAAGGTGTTATTAGTCCGTTGGTATATCCTTCTAAAATAGTTTGTTTGCTTCCGTAGTTTTGTCAAGGCATCATTCCACTAGGGTACTGTCCGATGTGAGTTGTTAAAAGATGGTTTTCCTCATGTTTTTCTAAAAGTCATGTTACTTGCTTTGATTATAACGGATGTCAATTTCGAGGCAATTGTGTCTGTAGTCATGACTTGTAACTGCTATATTATGTTCTGGTCAAGTTCCATTTGTGACATTTATTCGTCATCATGAAGTAGAAATTGCTTTTGCAGCTGAGTGCAACAAATAGTTTTGAATTTTTCCCAGTCTGTATTATTGGTAATGTAAAGTGAGTAATTTGATATTCTGCCCAATCCTATACTGTAAATTACTAAAATATATATCTGTACCTCGGAGGTATGTCACATTTCTGTAACTTTACAGGAGAGCAGTTTGAATAGGTTTTATTTTTAAAAGAGTTCATTTCCTCAACTGTTTATTAAATTTTTGCAGCAAAATTTTACCAGTACATTCCTTTTACATTGTACATACCTATTGCTTGTTGACAATAAATTTATTTATTTAAGTCCACATGGTGTTTTAAACCTCTGAATAAAAGTGGACTTATTATTCTTTTAATAGTGTGTTACTCACCATACAATTGGTTTAGGACATACTATTCTATACCTCTAGATAAAGTGAAAAAAGGTGAATAGGAATACGTAATAATGTATTATTCGGTAAAAAATGGACATAGTGTTCTATACCTCCGAGGCACAGATATATATATTAAGAAACAAGCTTTATTTAAAATAAAAATATAAACATATTAAAAAATTGCACTGCATATCACAAATGGATAAAGAAATGAAATTAGAAGATAGTCAAAATAAATATTTGTCATCAAAAACTTCATCATCCCAATTACCGATATGTTCATCAAGTTCTTCATCCACTGTAGGGTTGATGGTGTTATCTATAATGAGGTCCTGGATATCTCGAGGAACAATAACACCATTTAAAGGGCACAAAAACTGTTCTATACCTATTTGATTAATTGAAGAGAGCTTAGTCGAACAAAATGTTAAAAAAATCCCTCTGATAATCTCATAGTCAACTTACTTTATCATGTCATATCACTGTAATCAGGTTGGAAACATCAAAAGAGAAACCTGTGTTCAACATAAATGCATTGAATAAAAAGTGTGTATACCAAAGTTCTAAAGCACTGCCTGCATTTCAAGCTGTCACTAGTTGCAATTTTAAAGGTGAGGAAAAACTAAACCATTTAATTTGATATTGTAAAATCCAAAGTGCCGAGGGATTTTTCAACATTGTGTTCGACGAGTCTATCTCCAATTGATCAAGATATTATGGAGCAGTTTGTGTGCTCTTTATATGGTGTAACTGCTCCTCTTGTGATTTAGCAAGACTGTTATTCAAAAGAGCATATGAAACAAAAGGAGTTTTTTCATCATTAAAGCTCAAAAAAAGGAGTTCATATATCAGCTTAACCACCTTGTTACTCAGTTCTTTTTAATGAAACTAAAAGGAAAATGTATGTGCGTATACCAGGCAATAGTAAGTTTTTTTCGCTGCCAGATGACTTTTTCCTTTCTATAGGAAATAAAACCAACGATTAAGCCATATTTCAGCCGTTTGTTGTATAGGTGAATTTTAGTGAAAGCATTAGTAAGAATTTTATCGCTGCGGACAGTTTTGCTCTAAATTCTGTTGTTTTTACTATGTAGGTGCATGTTCTATGGGTGAGATTTTTTGCATGGGCTCCCACACTAGAAACACTCTTTTCAAGTTCAGCACTGATTACAATAAAATATTAATTATCTATTAATAAAATAGATCTTTTCTAACCAATGTAGTTTATTATTAATGTAATTAGTTCAGTGAATTGACATGCTTTGTTTTTTCTGGTGATTTTTAGAATTATACTTTGTACCATTCTGAATCACGATGATTTTATTGTAACCTTAATTATTTTTATTAATCCAATCTTAAATTGTGGCTAACCACCAATTTTAAATTATTTTTAAATAATTTATTTTTTGAAGAGAAAAGATTTGGCTCCGCCGGGAGTCGAACCCGGGTCTCCTGCGTTACCTGCGAGGATGCTAACCGCTACACGACAGAGCTCGGCTCAAGGCAGAGCAAATCCTTCCTCTTCACTGATACCTACTCCCCCTATCTCACAAGTTTTGCGAGTAGTAGCGGGAGGTGGACAAATTTTGTCCAATTTATGATACTTATTGACATAAGTCAATTTTTTAAATTATTTTAATTAATCCAATCTTAAATTGTGGCTAACCACCAATTTTAAATTATTTTTAAATAATTTATTTTTTGAAGAGAAAAGATTTGGCTCCGCCTGGAGTCGAACCCGGGTCTCCTGCGTTACATGCGAGGATGCTAACCGCTACACCACAGAGCTCGGCTCAAGGCAGAGCAAATCCTTCCTCTTCACTGATACCTAATCCCCCTATCTCACAACTTTTGCGAGTAGTAGCGGGAGGTGGACAAATTTTGTCCAATTTATGATACTTATTGACATAAGTCAATTTTTTAAATTATTTTAATTAATCCAATCTTAAATTGTGGCTAACCACCAATTTTAAATTATTTTTAAACAATTTATTTTTTGAAGAGAAAAGATTTGGCTCCGCCGGGAGTCGAACCCGGGTCTGCGTTACATGCGAGGATGCTAACCGCTACACCATAGAGCTCGGCTCAAGGCAGAGCAAATCCTCAAAAAATAAATTATTTAAAAATAATTTAAAATTGGTGGTTAGCCACAATTTAAGATTGGATTAATTAAAATAATTTAAAAAATTGACTTATGTCAATAAGTATCATAAATTGGACAAAATTTGTCCACCTCCCGCTACTACTCACAAAAGTTGTGAGATAGGGGGAGTAGGTATCAGTGAAGAGGAAGGATTTGCTCTGCCTTGAGCCGAGCTCTGTGGTGTAGCGGTTAGCATCCTCGCATGTAACGCAGGAGACCCTTGTTCGACTCCCGGCGGAGCCAAATCTTTTCTCTTCAAAAAATAAATTATTTATTAATTATTTTTAATTTTTAAGAATATAGAATGAATTCAGTTTCCTAATATTTATGGATGATAAAGCAATTCTGAATCCGTTTTTATCATAATCTGATGATTTTATTTTTTTTTATTTTTAGCAAAAGATACAAAATGGGGACCTCCAGTGGTAGTGACATTAATGAAAGATGGAACCGGACTCGGATTTAGTCTTGAAGGTGGCAAAGACTCACCATATGGTGATTTGCCTTTGACCATCAAAAAAATATTTACTGGTAATTTTGTCTTACCTTTTTTTTAACAGTGATTTGTTTTAATTTTAGCACTACAATAATGTTATGGATGAAAAAATAATTTGTTTGTTTAACCAGTATTTTAAATTACCCTTAAGACTGTCTGATAAACTCATCGTTACTATGTGTCCAGTTAATTAATTGGTGCTTGTACATTGAGAAAATTTTAACACATATTTTGTTAATGCAAATGCTCACAGTAGCTGTGAAAGTTTCACTTTATATTAAAGATTCAGATTATTATTATTAAAAGTGTAAAATGTTTTCTTGTTAGTTAAATACCTTATGTGAATGATATATTAGAGTAAATAAAAAAATGGAATCATTATTAGAATTATTAATTGGATAAAGAGCATGGTTTTTCATATTTATCTTAAAATATTAATGAATATGGTTTGAAGTCCCAAAATTAATATTATTTTCAATTACAATAGCCTTTTGAACCTATGTATTAGCAAAGTATTTTTAACCATCATGATATGTTTTAACATTTTATTCAGTATTGAAATAAAAAAAAAAATTCATATTATCTTGGTTCATTATTGTAAAAAATAATTATTAAGTACTTGATGTTATTAATAAATACACACACACTCACATATATTCTTACATATACTTATACACTGTATTTGAATATAATTTTTACAATGCTCTTGAACAGGTGGATGTGCTGAAAAATGTGGAAACTTGTTTGCTGGGGATGAACTGCTTTCTGTGAATAATATTGATTTGTGTCAATTATCAAGAATTGAAGCCTGGGCTTTAATGAAAAGGTTACCTGACGGAGAAGTGAATCTCAATGTCCGTCACCAATATTCATAATATGTGTTTTGTTTCTTTAACTTTTTATTTCAATTTCTTATTATTCTAAAATAATATGTTTGCTGTGTTTTCTTTTGTTTTATAGTTAGATACTAATTAACTAGAAAGTAAATAAATTAACAATGTAGCTGTTGTATGTAGTATTGAGTTTTATTTTATAAAATTAATCATGAGACTGCCTCATGAATCCATTGATTCATACTATGTTTGTTTATATAGCATTTACTACTTTTCTTGTAAATTGATTGTATAAAAGAGCTTAGTTGAGTGTAAGGGTATATATTTTTTCTGATATTCTGTACGAAATATTAAAATTGTGTGAATATTTCTTTAAATTATTATTCTTTTAAATAGTCATCCAACTAAGTCTAAGTATTGGCTAGTGAAAAACTATTTTCTTTTCTTTTTTATAACCATAGGCCAAAAAATTTATATAATCGAAAAATTAAATTTTTCCATGAAGAAGCTATTTTGATGTATTATAGTTAGGTTATTATATTAATTATGTATGTTTATAAATAAGTAAATATAAATATAAATATATATATATACACACATATATATATATATATTTACTTGTTGTTACTTATATGTCATCTGCTGTATATTTTGACTTACAAGAATCAGAAAGAAGGCCTCCTAAACTACATAAAAACTATATGGAATATTTTATAGTTATTTTATTTTAGCATTTTTAATTTATTTATTTATTTATTATTTTTTTTTTATTTTTTTTTATTTTTTTTTTTTGTTCTGAGGGCAAAAGAACTTTTAATATTCTCAAGTTAAATTAAAATATCAAGAGACTTGTTTAATCTATTCTAAGTCCTGGAAATTTGTTCTTAAATGTTTTTGTGCATGATATGTATATTTTATTGTAAATATTAGTTTAAAACAAATCTATAATCTAAGAAAAAATGCCCAAGTAATTTAAAGATCTATAAGCTGTTTAGTTGTCTCCTCAGATACATATGTTTATGAAGTGTACCAAAGCAGAAGAAAGATGTAAAATCAGTATAAAAAGAATATTGGAAAAGTCTCAGGCTATGTTTTTCTCAGTTAATTTGAAAATAAAAAAAAATTGAGAAAAGTTATGTTTTAAAAATAAGTGTTATTGTATTTCTGATTTTCCATTATTGGTACTTTACATTTTAATTATATTATGTAAGCTTGTAAACAAAATAATAAGCAGGAAAACTGCTGCCCGTGTATTCAAGTATTGTATATAATATGTGTTATATTAGCCAACCCTGAGATTTATGTTTTCTAACAAACAGGGATTGCTTGCGTTTGTTTTGTTTAAAACTAGAAACAAACACATTTTCTAGTTGAAAGAAAAATTAAATTTTATAACCCATCATATATAAATATGAGAGCATTTATGGGAAACCTGAACAGTTTCCTGATTAAATAAAAAAAAAAAATGTAGATAAAAAAATTCGTAGATAGATTAATTCAGCTTCAGCATTAGTTATACATAGCAAATAGTTTCAATCATAATTTATATTAAACAATATTATACCAAATTAGTGACTATAGAATTATTTATTTTATCAAATGTTCATTTTATTTTTCTGAAACATGTTCAAGATAGGAATATTTTCAGAAATAAAAGTGCTCCTTCCAAATATCTTATTTTTCAAAGCCCTCATTTATTTACTTATTTTTTCTCATTCTAATTTCAGTTTTACTGTCAGTATCCTTCTTCCAATTAGCTTAATTTAAAAGATTCACAAAATACATTTTGATACTTGATAGTTTTGCATTAATTTCAAATAGTATTTTTTTTTTTTTTTTTTTATCTGAAAACAATTATCATAAAACACATTGTAGAACAATAGAACATAATCATATTAATTTTTTTTAAAAAAGAGAATGATTACTGATGAATTTTAAAGCTGATTTTTCACTAAGTTTTAATTGTAACAAACCTTTTAGTATAACTGACCCATAAATTTACAATACTAATAAAACAATATTATGTAAGTCTAACATGATTAATAATTAACATGAAAAATTGAATTTTCATACAAATTTAAAGTTTGTATGCTATCCTTTACCATCTGGATATCATGTTAATTTTACAATACCTTTTTAATAACTTTAAAAGAATTTTCACAAATAATGGAGCAAGCAATAAAAAGCCAATATAATCTAATTTTGATCATTTTTTTTTTATTTGATATATGTTTTTGTTGTTGATTAATTTTTTTGTTGTTTTATTTTTTTTTTTTTTTTTTTTAGCAGGTGAAGAACTCAGATAAAAGACTAAATTAGTTATTCCATTTAAGGAGGCCTTTTTAATAATTATGAACTTCCTATAGTATAAAACCTATCCTGAAAATTTAAAAGATAAAATAAGATGTTTACTGTTGTTTAATATAATATTCTATCTATGTTGTATGTTTTGTGTATATTGAAGTAATCTGTGATACCAACAAAATTATTAAATAAAATAATTTTTTTTTGTATTTTCTATATCCTCATCATTTTTTTATTTAAAACCAATGGTAAGTGTTAGAACTTTAATAAATAATTATTTATTTTTTAACAGTCTCATTGCCATCTATTAATTACTGCTGTTGAGCAGATGGAGTACCATTTATGTTCATTTTCAACAAATATTTTTTTATTCAAATAACTACCCAAGATTTCCTGATTTATCCAAAATCTTGTTTACATTACATAAAGAATATTCAGTCACCCATTAGAAAGAATTCCACTTGCCCGCTTAGTTAAAATGAATTTTTTTTATTTTAAAAAAGGTTAAAACTGTATAATATACACAACTCCAAAGCTCTTGTGAATTTAGTACTGATGAAATGATTCCTAAATTGATCATTTCACAAAGAATTAAATATATGTAAGATGTTAATTAAAATTAAAGTCTGGGATAACTGAGTTACAATGATAAAATCGTCTAAACTCATTGAAACTTCTTTTCTCTCGCCAGTCATCTATATACTCTATTTTCTAGTTAAGCCGATTTGAATTATGTCTGGGTAGGTAGAAAGTTATTTAGGAACTGACAAATGGATTGAATCTTGACATTTCACTCTGTTTAGTATAGGTTGGTTACCTGTGGGTTAACCTTTGATTATGAGGTTTATTTCTTTTCTCAGTTCCATTATTGCCCAAGCCTGAGACATGACTTTGCTTTAACATTGTCAGGTGCTCTGACGACAGGCCCCACACCTACTCCTTTGTTCTTGGATTTTCCAATTTTTATCGATAATCCTGAGCATCTAGCCTTCGAGGTATGATAAAGCTCAAAATTTACTATTTTCTGTACTCTTTAAGATTTTATTCCCATTTACTACATTTTAGCCTTCAAGGTATGATAACCAACATGGAATTAGCTATTTTTATACTGCTTGCTAGTTCATTCCCTTTTTTGTAAGCAATTTATCATGGACATCAGCTGGCTCGTTTTCAATCAAGTATCACTGAATTAGAAATTATGCCTGAACTTCTCTCATCACTGAGTGGTTCAATCTGGTGTTATCTCTGTACTATGGTTGATCTGCACTTATTTTCCCAATAAGTAGCATGTGTTTAAAATTCATGGGCATACTTGAAATGATTTCAACATGCTTAGATAACAACAATCATACAATTGTCTTTAAGAATGAAACACTAAGCATTTCTTTGTAAAAAAAAGAAATCACATTACACACCAATGCAACGACTTTCCAGAGCCCCTCTTTCATTTGGGTGTTCTGGGTAAGCATAGGAAAAATAATACCAGCAACTCCACATCAACTTTTCTACCATAAGTTATGGTTTATTGCCCTCTCTTTTCGATTAATAGCAGTTTTTGATTTTTCAAGTACGAGTTTTTTTTTAATAAAAAATTTATCATAGAATTTATATAATTTAAAAGATTTCTAAGCTTTTATTAAGATTGGCTATCTAGTTTGTAAAAAAAAAAGTGTATTAAACATCAAATAATATTGGATAATAATTGGATTTTACATTTTTTTTGTTTCATCTTAATGTTCTTATTAGATGTAATATGTTGTTTTTGTAATAATTAGCAAATTGGTAAGAATGAATTTAATGAGTTGATAAAAACAATATATCAATATTATTTGTAGCCCAATGTATCTACCAATTGAACTTCAAGATCTTTTAATCAATTTCAATTAATAGGTTAATCATTTTAAATTCCCCGCATACGTTTTTTGTTCTCTTGTATGGAGCGTGTTCACCCTATAATTCATAACACTAAGCAGATTAAGGGAGAAAATATCTTAAACTGCAATATGTTAATAATTATATCGAAACAAATGAAAATTTGCCAATATTTTATTGTAACACTTAAAAAAAATATATTCAAAAAAATTAGAATAATACCCAACCTTCTCCAAAAATATGATTTTATAATGATACTATATTCTATTCTTGCATTAACATTGTTTTATTTTCATGATTAGAGTTGCTGATTTAAATAAAATTATTGAAAATTTCCAAACAAATATTACAGTTCTTTCAATAGAATCAATTTCAATAATACTTGTTTTGAATGAGGTGTTTATAAAACGTACAAAAACAAAATAAAAGTAATTTATAATAAAATATAATATAAATAAGAAATATTTTTTTTAAGGCACAAAGCTGAAAAATTCAGTACAGAATTCTGCAGCCACTTGGAAGAGTATATAAATATATACTTAATACTAAGAGATTAATAAATACAAAATAATGAACTTAAATATTGTAACAAGCAATACAGTACGTAAAAATCATTTTCGAAATAAATGAAAATATTAAAACTTAAGATGATCTCAACTTCATTATATTTCAAAAACTAATAAATAAGTTATACAGTTTTTAAGTGATATTGCAAAGAAGATACAATATATGCATTATGAGATACATTTTAATTTGTGTAGTCATATAAATGTACATAATAAAAACATATATTGCAGGCCAAATTTTCCCAAAAATTCACTTTGAGCCAGTTGAGAACCACCTTGTTGGGGGGAAAACTTTAAATAAATAAATTAAAAATAAATAAATGAATGAATGAAAAAGATCACAAGAAAATTAAAAATTTCTAAAATACTGAATACATTGGCAGCTTGATATACTAAAGTATTTCAAATACTATAAACAAATAAATCATCACAAAGTTTCAAATAGGTCCAGAGAGTTCATCAATATCAAAAAATTCCATGCGTAACTAAATCACAATGGTGACCTAATAATTACAAACTTATCAACAAATTATTCACATTAATGTCAAGTAATTATTTTATAATAGGCTTCTGTTGATGGGTCTCCATGGAAATCGGAAGAACTCCAATGAAATTCAATAACCTAAGACTCAGTAATTTACAACATAATCACTATGAAGACATCACTTAAAATTTTGTATGGATAAATAATTCAATTGATTTATTACATCATTAATTTCACCGTCAATATCTATAAATGGATACAGAACTGCATAAAATTCATCAATCTAAAATATATTTTTATTCTGAAACTAAATAACTTGGCGAAAACAATAAAAATTATGACCAAATACATGTTTTATCACTTTGAATTATTTCATAATTTAAAAAAGTTTAAATTTTCAGTTTCATACACAATATTTTGATTTCTAGATCTATTGTATATCAATAGATACTCAACTGTTAAAATCCACAACAGTAGAAGTGAACAAAATTTGTATAAGTATCCAACATATCTGAGAAAACACACATATTTTATGACATTATATACACAAAGAAAAAAATAATCAAATGGGGTAATATACTGAAAAAGTATTTTTTTCATTACTGAAAAAAAATTCTTTTTAAAAATAACCAGGGCACAAAAATATATCATTTTAATATGAATATTACTATTTTTAATAAGGTATCAAAACAATATTCCATTAACAGTAATAACAACTAATATGTCGGGGCCCGGTGTGGCTGCCGGAGCTGCGGGTTCGAGTCCCGCCCTGGGTGGTGCTTTTCTTTTGTAGGAGAAGTATCACCCAGTGCCATACAACCCAGTGCAAAAAAAAAAAAAAAAAAAAAAAAAAAAACTAATGTCATTGCAATTAATGTTTTAATTTCTCTATTGGCATAACCAATATATATCATTTAAAGTACAACCAGGGATTAAATGCATAACTGACGGAGCAATTTAATGAAATTATTAAAAATCTAATCCAAATTAAATCCATAATTTAGGAAATATATCGTCAACTTAAAAAATGTCACTTACTCTCTTAACTAATTTTAACCTTTTAATATTAAAAATTGCAATGCAAAAAACTTGAGTCAAGCAAAAAGAATGATTTTGGATTGTATAAAGTAAAATAATAAGAATAAAAAAAAAAACTGGGGAGGAAGAACATGTAGGGGAGAGTGGGAAACAATGAGACTTTTTTGTTTTCAAATTGTCAAAAATAATAGAAAAAACTATAGCAATAGTTCTGAAATTTATATAGTACATCTTACTACAATGGACCTTTGTTCAGTAGATGTGAAATCTGAAAACATTGCACACAAAAATATTTATTTTCATAAAACCATAAGAAGGTTATTGTCTCAGAGTACCCTACTGCAGGGAGCACGGAGACATTGCTCAGGGAACAGTGACACACCATATTAAAACTAAATATTTTTAATAAAATTATTAATAATAAAACATAACATTTTATAACAAAATATAATGATAATTAACATAAAAAATATATACCTTCTTTGAAGTAGTCATTATGAAGAGTGTTTGAAAAGGTTAGTATCACTATCAATAGATATAAATTTATTTGTTTTTAATTAAGGGACCACTGCTTACAACGAGAATTTCAGATTAACATTAGAAAATCACATATTGACAAAACAAAAAGCAGAATTTTGATAAAATTAGGTGATGTAATAAAAAAAATTATATATTACATTTTAATCAAAATAACTACTGTTCCTTTAAGGTATTCCTTCCTTCTTGGGATTAGATAGTATAATTTTCATTTCCCATTTAACAGTAAAAGTGTCTTGGTAGGCTGTCTCACTTATCCCCATAGGGCCTTGCCGTCTGTCATTGCGAATTTCTGTTTCCGGAGTGAACAATCAATGGCCGTTTAAAGGTTGATACACAGAGTTTTAGTTGGTGAATAAAAGGCATTAACAGAAATTCAGTGAAATGAACAATACTACCCACACTGTCAACGAGAAAACAAGTAAAAAAAAAAGTTTACTTGCCTTGAAAACAAAATGAGACAAAAATAGTCACAAGCGTATGATAACGCTGGTTTCTTTCCTGGAAAAGCTTATTTGACCAATATTCTAAACTACAATAAATTCTACACTAACTGGGTCCTATCAATTGATTTATGAGCTAACTGCCTCACAGTTAACTGTGTATCACTGTTCCCCACTCTCCCCTATATAATTTATATTTACTGATACTGATTATATATTCATTATTCTTATAACAAATAAATGTAAATACTTAATGTACATTTGACAATTGACATGATTGTAACAGAACTAAAAAGTTATTAAAATTAAAAATATATATAGATATGATATGTTCCATTCAAAATGAAGATATGATGACCAAATTCAACAAGAGACAACAGAAATTAAACTAATAATATAACACATTCTAGGCTCATTTGCCAAGCATGGATAACCTAAGTTAATTCAAATACAGACATACAATATTCAATGTCCATAAATTATAAAAACATAATTTTTTGATAAAAACTTAGTCTTAGGAATAATATATATATATATATATATATATATATATATATATATATATATATACATATATAAAGAAATATCATGAAACTCACAAGTACATATTATATAATACAGAATTAAAAATAATCATTTAATAATGAATTTAATCAAAACAGTTAACTCTTTGAAAAGAAATAAAACAAAATTAATTAAATTATTACCAAAATAGCACTACTTTAAAACGAGTATAGGCATTTACATACAGCGGATACCTTTAAATATATATGAGTATGCCAGGCAAAATGAAAAAAAAAAAAAAAAAAAGCAACAATAACTCAAACATGACAAAATCTTTGAATGAAAACTGGCATATTACAAGCCAATTTTCACAGGCTTCACCTACTCTAATAGCAGCTTTTTTTTATTGCTTTAGTAAATAAGCCTTGTTTTTTTTTTAATCAATTAAATATTATTCATTTGTTCCATCGCCTGATAAATTAAATAAAATTTTCAGTTTCTGATTTTTTAGTAAGCCCTGGCCTGAGCAGATGGTATCCACTGCATGAAAATATGACTACTTACATAAATACAAATAATCAAGCATTCTTATTTCAGTCCATTTTTGTTAAATATGATAATAATGTTTAAATAGTTTTGAAGCCTCTAAGAGTGTAGAGTAATACCTTATCTATTTATTATTTTACCATCCAACACATTATATTACAGACAACCAGTGGCTGAGTTGAAAAGTATTTAGGCCAAGACAGAAAATATAAGCATATCATGATTTTAAGAAATACCTAAAAAATTAAATTTCTTAAAAAATCATCAAATTATAGTAAATCAAGGATTTATATTTTTTTATCTTACAGAAACGAAATTAAACTTTTTATACTCCTGACACAGGGAATAACGAGTATCTTCATTTTTTAATAATATTGTAATACTGCATTGAGTTGTAATTTTCTTCATCAATTGTTTTCAACATTTTTTTTTTTTAAATAATGTTTAAAATTAACAGTATTCTTTCATTTTTTTAAGTTTCCATGAATTGGGCACCCAATTTTAATCTAAGGTTCAGAAGTCACTTTTTCAACATATAAAATAATAACAATATTTTTTTATTAAAAATGGATGCAGAATTCTAAAAGTATTCATCAAAAATGAACAAATAATAAGTAATAGGTAAGTATCTAAGATACATATATCAAATTATCAGGCTAGTCAACTAAACAATTAAAAAATTAATGAATAATAACACTGATCAAGTATTACGCCAAGAGTTGGAGTTGAAACAAGATTGACTATGTTTTAGGAGTGTAAAAAGTATCATTATGTTTCTCTGCAATCAGAAAATACAATGCTACAGTAATATGTAAAATAAATATTACATTTTATATGATTATTTAAAAATAACTAATATCATTTGGACAGTTCAAATACTATTAATGTAGCAATTAAAAGTCAAAACGCGTCAAAACTTAAGAAAAATAAGTATCACTTTGGTACTGAAGTAAATAGTTTATAATATGATACAATTTTTATAAAAATCTTAAAAATAATTTATAAAAAACATTTCAATAAATTAACAAAAAGAAAAAATGTAACAACTTGTGTTAATTACAAGTTTTATAACAATATTTTATTAACAGAACAGAATGATTGAATACAAATATAGAAAAAACAAAACAACATCGTTGCATTTGGGCACACATAGAGTACTACAAATAAAATCATTAATGAATTAATATTCAATTTCAGATTTATTACATCAAAAATAACACCTAAGCTATCACAGTCATTTATAATTTTTCAGTATAAGTAATTTTTATCTACAAAGAGGGGGATCTTACACT
The DNA here is from genome assembly GCA_911387785.2 of Aelia acuminata. Classification (NCBI taxonomy): domain Eukaryota; kingdom Metazoa; phylum Arthropoda; class Insecta; order Hemiptera; family Pentatomidae; genus Aelia; species Aelia acuminata. The sequence continues at coordinate 34,206,321 of OU426980.1, forward strand.
ATTAAGATGAATCCCACTACTAGAAAAAAATGTGGCACTTGAGACAAGCAGGTTAAGCGATACGGCTATAACATCAAATGGTATTACTCCCCTGAAATAGCCATACCATTTGTTTGTTTATTTAACGTCACTTTATGGTGCCAAGGCTAATGGGAGATGCTACAGAGGGACTACTAAATATTGCCTATTTCTGTTCCATCAGAAAGAAAAAGAAATAGGTTTAAAATACATAACTTAAAATCCACTAATTAAACCTACTATTCACAGGTGCCACAGATAAATATGTATAGGAGTGTATATATATATATATATATATATATATATATATATATATATATATATATATATATATATATATATATATATATATATAAATTAATATATAGACAAAAATAAAATTTGTTGGATCATTTTAATTAAAGGTAATAAAAAAAAAAATAGTATCTTATTTAACTAGATTGAACTCATTTTCAAGTTATTCGCACCTGATTTCTCACCAATTGTTATTTTGATAGCACAAGTCTTTTAATTTTTTTATCAAAATATAAAATAATGAAAAATAATTAATGCAGTTAAATAATTAGAGTAACGAGTATGTTTATATCTATATGTGTATACATAAACATAAACTAAAAATTATGATCATTGAACACATTAAATTAACAGAAATAGTTATGAATCAAAGGTTTCAAAATTAATGAATGTTGTAACATTACACACATTAAGTTTTTCACAGCACTTCCTTAATGGGATCATAAAAATAAAAGACATACATTACAATAGATCACCCCTCTCTCGCATAATTCAATCTCAAATGTTACAATATCGACCTAATAATCATCACAATAATAATAAGGAATGTTCCAACATTATGAAATAATAATTTGTACAAAAATATTAATTCTAATAATATTCACAAAAGTTAATACAATCTGAAATAATAAAGTTATATTACAGAAAAAAAAAAATTAACTGCTATTGACTTGTCATTCGAACAGCAATAAGCAAAAAATAAAAAACAAAATTTGTTATTTACACTTAGATCGACCATCCAGTAACTTTTTCCAAAGATCAAATTGTTCATGGAATTTGACCATATGAATACTTATGCTTTTTTTAATGTTACAGATGTTAAAAGGAATCCTTTTGTTAATGAATTCATTAATATGAACCCGCTTAATATTCAAAGATTGAGCAACAATTCCAGTCGTGAACACATCTTCTAACTTCAGATATGTACTTTTCAATGCATTTTTGTAGAGTTTATTTATTATATCACCTGTTAATAAATAAGCAGGCCCTGTATTGAAGTCTGGAAAAACTGGTTGTGAAAATTGTTTTACTGATACATAGTACTTGGACCTCTTATTTCTAATAGGCTTCCATTTTCTAGCCAATCTTCCAAAAATGGTGTTTTCAGATTTCCAATGCTTTTCAATAAAACTCAATAACTTAGGAAAATTAATAAACATGTCATCATCAGTTTTTAATACAAATGGAGAGCTAGAACAGTAGTTATCAACCCATTCCAAAAATGAAATAGTTTTTAATGTTAGGTTGTCATAAGAATCGATGAAGTTTCCACGTATTATATCCCCATAAATAGTAGATTCTTCGCTTGTTATACTATTTAATTGTACCTCCTTAGATGTACCAACAATGAATGCTAAAGATACATCTTGTCGAAGAGCATAATGTCCCCAAGTTTGTCTTATAGCCATCCTCGCATCTTTATGACTAGGAGCAGACATAATACCAACGACTAATTTTAATCTTTTTCCAAGTTCCGGGCATAAATCAGCATTAGGAATGTCATATCCAGACTCATAGATTGCCTCTGTCGTTATTCCTTGTGTCGTTTTGTCCAAAACATGATTATCCTCCAATTTGGTTTTATTTATTAAAGTTTCATGGGTAACAGATGAAGTAACTGGTGTTGGTCCATGTAGTGTAAGATGTTTACTAGCTCCCGTTTCGGAAGTCCCATTTGTAGAGTTTTCTGTAAATATCATACATCATTTCAATACAGTAATTTTTCTTTATCACCAAAAAAATGATTTAAACTAAACAAGATTACTAAATGTAAAAAAGAAAAATGAAGATAATGCCGGATTTTTTTAGAATGCAACAATAATCATTATTAATATTATTTTAAGTTACTATGTGAAGAAGCATGTATGCAAATTAAAAATGCTATGCAATTAACTAATACTCTGGACATTAATTATAAAAGCCAATTCTGAATTCATAAATCATCTTACAGCATATATTCATGATTTTATTTATTTATAAGATCACCATAAAAATATAAATTTAATAAAAATTCACATGGTAAATCACCAAGCAACTTACGTTGAAAGTTGGATTTGATATGGTAAAGAAATACAGGTCCTGTAGAATATGAAGAATAGAAAACTATTGTTACTCCAATAATCCCCAGTACAACTATATGTAAAATTTTCGCCCGATAGGCCATTATCTGTAACAAGCAAACATACATAAGAATCAAGATAACTTCTGAATAAAATAAACTAATTTCATTAAAAATTATTCCCATATTTTTGTAAAAAAGTAACATAAACCACTTTACATTTCAAAGCATTATCAACTACAAATAAAAATAGTAGGTAAATTGAACATTCAGCATCAATAGATGAGAGAAATATTATTTAGTTAGCTTTAGGCTATTCCTAGCTAAGATTTTGATATAATTTTTGTAGTGTATTAAGAAAAATAATTATTAAAAATTCCTGGATTAACTTAACACTTTAATATTTCCTTTTAAATCAATTATAAAAGTTCCTGAATGAATCTGATAGGAAATACAGAAAACTATTTATATTTGAAAATTTGTACCACATCCATAAATGCTGCTTTCAGGCAAGATGGGGCCTCTAATAAGAAAAACAGCTGCTTCCGAAAATTCTGCAGAAAGACAAACAATTTACCCAACACTTTCCATAGTCATAAGAAATTGTGTACATAAAAATCATTCTACCTCTTAAAATTTGCACTCAATTGTCACCAAGTATTTATAATTATTTAATGTCACTTTATGCTACTATGGCTTATCAGATCCAAGTGCATCTAAAACAGGGCCATCCACCCAGGCAGCTTTCTACTTCCTCATAGATGGGTCCTTTCTCTATACCTACTAACACTTCATTAGAGGGATGCTAATAAATTATAATAAACTTGCAGTCCATAAAGACATTTGGGAATGAAAACTGGCCGGACTCCTTGTAAATATGAGAGCAGTAACATAGAAAAGGGACAAGGGAATATCTACATCAGAACTTCAACCTATAACAATTACTTTTTTGGCTGGATCAGATATCCACAGCTGATGTACTAGTTACTACATACTTTCAAGATATGTAGAATTGTGTCCACAGTTAGAACCTTTTTCACATTTCGTGTCTTTCAAACTAGTTCTTTAGATAGATTTCATTTAATAAACAGAGAATAGTTAATGCTGTCAACGACTGTAAGAATAATGTTATTTTAGAAAAATAATCGACCTTCCTAAAAACTCTCAGTGAGTAAAAACACATTTAGAGAGGGGTTTTCAAGCAAGATGCATTTTGTCGTTACATGTTCTAGAAGCATAACTTAATTTTTATATTTTTTAAATATTTTTTCTTGGGCAAAAATTACTTTTTCCATATTTCCTTCTTATATTATAAGCTATATTATTTCAGTTTCATGCAACATCAATGGTACAACAAATATTTTATTAAAGCATTAAGTAAAAAATAAACACCACTGGATTCCTTGTGTTCAAGTTCTTAAATTTTAATGGTGAACAATTTATTTAATACTAGCCTAAGCAACAGTTAATCCTTAAACCTAATCTTGTCAGATGAATTTATGTCACAATATTAAAAAGAAAAAATACTGATAAATTTTTACCAGACTCACCTGATAAAGGGATTTGTCGAATGAGAGATAAATTTTGATAAAAAACCATGCTAGGCTCAAGTGTTAATTAGTTACCATTGGTATAGGTATGCAAATCTGGAAAGAAATGAACCGTTTAATAGAAAAATGATAATATAGATAAAAAATGTATTATGGTCTGCGAGACATGAAATTCCAATAAAATGATAAAAAGCACTACCTGGTCAAAGTATCTTATAATAATCTCAATGTTTTTCATCTAAACACTGCTAAAGAGAAAAATTTAGTGAAATTATAAAACCTACAAAGCTTTAAGAATATGAGTATGTATAAGGTATACGATACATGTTTGTGTGTTGATCCCACTCAATGCTGTTTTACCTATCTTTGAATGGATTTTCACTTATTATTTTAAATTTAGATTAAAAAATTAAATTAATTTTACCACTTCAAGCTTGTTATAGAAATATTGATATAAATTTCATCAAATCAAATTTTCCAAATCTCCAATTCTTAATAATACAAAAACACAGATCTAATAATAAGGAACACATAGTTCCATATTACCTTCTATTTTAATTAAGTATGGAAACTCATATAAAAAGTATGGAGCTCATATAATTTTTCTACCTTAATTTAGAACCAGAGATATAAAATAAAATGTGTTTACAAGTCCCAACTATCAGATCTTTTTTCAGGACTTCAAAGGGGGAATCAGTCCTTAATAGTTATAGTATACCAATACTTGGAAGTCATGATTTACAAAATAAAAACATATAAACACATCTAATTTAGGGAACACATAGTTCCATGCTACCTTCTATTTTATTAGTTTTAGTATGGACACAAGGACTTGTTAGAGCTCGAATAATTTTTCTACCTTTACTAGAACCAGAGATAAATACAAAATGTGTTTATCTCTGTATATAAGTGCCAAATTTCAAATCTTTATTTCAGGACCCCAAAGGGCCTTCGGTGCTTAATTGTTATAAAAGTGTACCAATACTTAGAGGTCAAGATTAACAAAAAAATGTCTTCAAAATCTAGGATAACTATCTGGGAACCTCATCTTGTGGGGATTGATAAGAGAAAGAAAATCAAAAAGCTATAAATATGTGTTATAGAAATTTAATCGCAAGTAAACATAAGAGATAAAATTTTTAACAGAGAACTGTAAAAATTCTGAAATGAAAAGAATAAACATCACGTCCAGAACTATGGTTTTTAATATTAATTACAAAGCAAAAGGTAACATGAAATACAAAATTTTATCACATTACCACCAAGCAATAACCCTTCAAAACAAGGGTATGACAGAATGGAATCAATTAAAGTGACTACAGTATATGATACATGACTTGTTTTGGAAAAATTAAGCATGAATTAATTCACACATGGATCATATTTTAAAAAAATTTCAAAATTTGAACTTAGCTTATAAATTATAACGTGTAATTGAAAAAGAGTAATATCAATAGAGATAGATTGGATAAAAAATACTTTAAAAGAAATATGACTAATGCTGGCAAGTGATTGCAATTAATAGAAATGGGAATTTTAATATTTAAAACCTATTATATATCCCAGCCTCCAACTTCATGTTACTACCATGCATAAAAATATACTCTTATTTTCATTTGCATAGTCAAATATTGACATTCAAAGCTATAAAGTATCATTTAAAGCAGAAAGAAATTATACTTAAATAATAAAACAATAACTGCTTGAGGGTAACTATTTTCAACATACAAAAACTATATTATAAATTAAAATGGATAACAAACAACTTACAATCTTTATCCATAGTGCACTTCTATACTTCTAAGATCTATCCATGAAAACAAAACAGTTCTCAAATCACAGCTAAACAAACTTTTATGAATAAATGGGAAAGGCGGCATATTATGAGCACACAACTACCAAAATTAATAATGGCTAAGTACTAAAACTGTTTTTATTAAATAAATATAAAAAATGACGACAAAAATTTGACGGCATACTGTGATGACAGGTCTGACTCAAGAAGGCGAATGAATTCTCGACTATCAAAAAGATACACAAAGAACATATCTAAACCCTCCCCCAAGTCACGTGACACTGGTTTTTCTCTTTGAACACGCCCACAAAAAGTTCCAGCAGCAATCGATTTTCCAAAGAGGCAATCTATCAATTCATCCTAACACGAACTTCCTCTAATTTATTAATTAAATAGCATCTTCCAACTCTTTGATATAAGAAATGAGGATTTGAAAAAAAACGATCTCTTAAACACTATGAGTACAAAACAATCAAATATTTACTGTTTAAATAATAATTTCGCATGTTCATATTTATCTGTACTGATGTATCACATGCACATACAGTGGCTCACAGTCAAAATGATGCAAGGAATTAACTTTGAAAAAAAACTATTTTATACCAAGCCAAAATTTATTTTCAACAATCTTTGTTTACAAATATAAAGTTCAAACATTAGGCTAGAATTGACAACACTTAAAAGTTTATTTGAGATCAAATCCTACAATTAAACTAAAACTTCATGAATAAATATACACTTCTAAGGTCACAGTGAAAATGATGCAAGATTAAAAACATCCACAAAATCAAAAATATTTTGAATTTGAGTACTTTGTAGGTAAGCCTTTATTTTTTATTATCTCTTTCGAACAATTGGGCGTGGATTGGACAAGCTTTTCTGTTTAAGACGGGCTTATCTTGTCCCATTCTTCTTGAAGCATCTTTTTGAGATCTTCTCTATTTGATATCTCATGTTTCCTCACTTCTGTTTCTAATTTCTCCATGAATTCTCTATGACGTTTAGTTCTGGTGATTCTTGAGGTGTTTTTATAGGTTTGGGGCAATTATATAAACACCATTCTTTTGCAAGATAAGAAGAATGCTAGGGATCGTTATCACTATAAAAAGCAAAATTATTTATTATTCCAAGCTCGGTTGCATTTACTTTAAAATTTTTCTTTCAGGATGTGACAATATAAATGTCTATCCATTGTTCCCTCAATAAAATGAAGATTTCCTACTCCTGAGGCAGCAATACACCCCCAAACCATGACATGACCACCTCCAGGTTTGATGAACGGGCGAAGATTTTTTTTATAGCGCTCTTCAATTGACTTTCTCTAGAAGAAACCTCTTCCATAAGAGCCAAACAAATTAAATTTTGGCTCATTCGAATACTGAACACTTCCGGAAGTCCATGTCTTTTGTTAAATAATCCTTAGCAAAATTGATTCGAACCTTTTTATTTTTGTCACTGATATAAGGTTTTTGCCAGGCAACTCTACCGTTGCATTGGTTTTTTCTTAAGACTCTTCGAATAGTTTCAGCTCATACCATTTAATTTAAATGGTTTTTAACTAATTTGGTCAACTTTGGAGCACCTAGTTTTGGATTATTTGTTATTTGGCGCAAAATCCAACGTTCATCATTACCAGTAAAAAAATGTTTTGCACTTTTCTGATTATTCTATTTTTGTTTTTAAAACTTTCAATAATATTTTGAACGATGGCATAACTCCTATTGATAGTAGAGGCGATTTTTCATTGTGTTTTGTCCATTTTTAAATTGCTAATCACTATTTCTCGTTCACGAATAGTTGTATTCGCACCCATTTTAAGCAAAAGCTCGAACTAGACTGATTACTTGTATTCATATTGTTTAGTTTTGTTTTCATTGAAAGAATGAAATGAAATTAAAAGAGTAATAAACTCATTTACCCGATAATTGAAGAATACTTGTCACTTTCACTTTTTTCTAGACGGAAGTAAACGTTGCATCTTTTTCACTGTGACCTTCAATTCCTACGAGTTTTAATGAAGAATTTTTTTTCTTTTTCTATAATTGCTGTTGAGTTGATTTGATCATGTAAATTTAATGTATGACAATGAATCATTATGGCCTCATGTGCATTGGTTTTAAAATTTTAACAAAGAGGAAGTAAACAGCATTTGAAATAGAAATATTCGTTTGCATCATTTTGACTGTGAGCCACTGTATGTATGTATTTATCTTTACTGATGTATCACATGTTCATTCAGGCATGTGCACATATTTATTTATTAATTTAATTTTGGTTAGTTGAAGGTCTGTTTATATTTTATTTATTTGTTGTGTTATTTTTGTTCTGATGTTTCCTATGATATTATGTTCACATAATATCATCATTGCTATATATTCATTATCACTGCATTGTAACAGTAATTTAATTTGTTGATTTATGGGATGATACAACCGAAATCATGTGTAAATTATCATTTATAAATGTGTGATAAGTAAAACCTTTTCTTCTCTTTTTCTCTAAAGATACATTTCAATTGCTAGGCTTTATTAATTAGATTTATCGTGTAGATTAACTAGGTTGAAATCATTAGTGGTTGTCAAATAATTGTTGATAGAAGAATAATTAAGCAGCATTTTTTATTCCTGGAATGTAATGAGTGGTAACAGTGCTTCGACGTAAAAGAAATTCACAAATATGGTGGTAGTAGTGGCCGAATATTATATATTAAGTGACGAAAAAAAACGATAGTGGCTTGGTCATCGAGGCTGAAGGAGCTATCTAGGAGTCCACTAGGTTCGATTTTACGCCGTACTTTCTTTCCAAGAAAATTTTCGGAAAATTACAAAAGAGCTAAAAGTAATCACAACACAAATAAAAGGAGAACAAACATTTCCGTATAAGACAAATATAATTTTGTATAGGAATTTAAAGACGTAAGTCATTGTATGGATTTAGCTGCAAGCTAACATGAGGGTAATGTTTTATGTTGCTTCTATCCTCCTTAAGAAGTTGGTGATTTTGTTTAATACATTTAACATTAATGTTCATACGCAGACTAAGGCGCATGTGAACAAATGGCTATCCCTAGAGATGGATCATTGGAGTAGTTATGCCATATCCAGGCTGCAAAAAGTTCCAAACGATATGATAAGGAACAGTGGCGGATCCAGGGGAGGGGTGCGCGCGCTCCCCCCTGGGAGGTGTGAATACCAATCAATTATTACTATTTCTGCATAAAAAGGGTTTTTTAAACTCCTTAAATGAAAAATGGATTGTATTTAAACATTTAATAGAAATTTACTACTTAAATGAGCACTAATATTTTAAATTAGGTCCTTTATGACGCAACAATTTTAAAAATAAAAAACTGCGCCCCCCCCCTGAGAAAATTTCTGGATCCGCTACTGATAAGGAATAAAGTAGAGGCCGAAATTAACATTCTAAACGACATCTGTGAATGAAGATTGGATGTGGTATGGTCACGTCTTACGAATGGAAGAAACACGTTGGCTTTTCGAATGCTGAAGTATTGTCCCGAAGTACGACGAAGGCGTGGAAGACTTTTTTATACCTTCTAAAATCTGGAAAAAAGATTTGGCAGGGTACGCTTAATAAACTCTGATGAAAGAGATGCTTTTTAATGTGGTTACTTTTTAAAAAGATTATCAATAGATGCCAATAACAAAACAATGAACAATGTTTTGATATTAGATAAATTATTATTCTAGAAGGGGAATACGATAATGAACAAATACCAAACTTCATATACCATGGATCCTAAGCTAATACGCGAAAAGTTGTATTGTATGATATAAATAGGCGAATTAATCAATTGATGATGTCTATTGGTGCATTCACGGCTTTTCCAGGCATATGAAAAGCAATTATCTGTTCTCCATCACAAAAGTCAAATTATACAAGACAATCGTATTTTCTTTACTCACCTAATGGTCAGAAGCATGGATGTTGACCTGTTCCCGTCTGTCTTGGTTGTTCTTGGAGGCCAGCCCAACCTCGCTAGCGGGATGTTGAACCAATTATTATATCGACTTTAGTGAGAAATACAAGCTTTAGGCCTTAAAAGGGCGCATAACCGAGATAACAGCCAAAAACTTTTTGTGAAATGAATTATTGATTTTAAAATTTACAATAAAATACTACCTTTGATTATTAAGTGTTTCTGGCACTGGTTTGGTGTGTGTCTTTAGCATCATTTTTTTAGTTTGTCTACCACCTTGGTTAGGTTATGTCTTCTTCATTGTACTATTATTAAATGTATATTATGTACTATTATTAAAAAAATTGTTCTGCTTTACCAGCGATCTTCGTCAATCTCGCTGGTGGCATATTTCACCCCCAGACTTGATTTCTACTCTTATTATTATATTTTTTTCTGGATTCAAGAACCTTTTTCATCGCTAATTGAGATAATTATCTCTCTCCAACTCAGATTTCTTGATGGAAGATTGCGTACTTTCAATCACATCTACTACTTACCTGTTTACCTACTAGGGTAAATGCACCAGTAGCTGACATGCTTAAGGGAATCTCAACGAATTTTTTGTGGCTGAAATTTTATAATAGTGATGATTTTATAATTTAGATGAGTTCTCCTCATAACACTACTTCTCAGCTAGTAAAAAACAAATAAAAATAAATAATAATTATAAAATAAAATTCAAGAAACGGTCAACCAAAAAAGAAAAAAAAATATTAAATATAGAGATAGGTTTTATATGTAAAAGTACCACTAGCTGACAATGTTCCTTTAGATGACAGGGGTGTGAACAAGGATGTGATAATTTATTATTTTTTGTTTCAAATTAGGTTTTTGCAACAAAAAAAAAATGTTTACCATAAATTGGAATCTTCTGTTTCTTGTCCACTAAAATAATATCTAACATTATCAAAATAAAATAATAAAATTGTTTAATATAAATTTTTAATTTGAATTTAAAATAGAGAGCTATAAATTATGATCATAAGAAACTATATGATAATAAGCTAAATTGATTGATAATGACGTAATCAGACCATCTAGAAATAAAAATCTTTATTGATTATCTAAAAAATTGATATAACAAGCCTGTTGGTCCCAACAAGAATTCTTTTATGTGGCTGAAGCCCCCCCCCCCCCCCAGACGATTGAAAGAATTTGTTTTTCTTACTAACATCACATACTGCATTAAACTTAAATTTTAAGCAGCACTTTTCCATTCACTTCACTGTCAAATAAGTAATAGTACATTTAGCACTTGACAGTTATTGTGGAATATTTTTTTCTAAATATTAATAAAATGATTTAAGCCCCCCCCCCCCCTGATAGTAATCATGGTTGTGCCACTGGATGTCAGGTACGCTGTCAGATACTGGTGCATTTAGAATAAATATAGGGTATTTATCGTCAGATGAACGATAGAATAGTAAATCTATAAAAACTCAACTTTTCAGAAGAGCCAAAAAAAGTTTCTTATCATTAGTTTAAATCGGCGCCTAACTTTACGATTTTTAGATATAGTTTTATATGATATTTTGGTAGTGAGGATCCATTTGTAATAGTCACAATAAAATCAGGGTTTTTTAATCGCCTGGAGGATTACCCAGCTCGCAATTACAACAAGACTATGTTCGCAAAAATGATTTTTTTCATTTAACTAGGAGGTAATAAAGATTAAATCATGAAAATATGGCAGGTTGCGAAACACCTGAAAAGCAGCCAGTGTTCCAAATATCTCAAAAACCAGATTTTTGCAGATTCCTTAGTTTATTGTACACCCGTCAAAATATGATCTAACTAGCATAAAGACTGTTCCTTGCTCATTACCTAATAATAGTGACGCAATAACCTTGAATTCAAGTTTTAAGCTCTTAATTTTTTAAAATGTTTTTTCACTGAACGCCATGTTAGTCATCTACGTTGCTATTTGTTGTTTAAAATCATAAAAATAATGTATTTGTTTATTTAGCATCTCCTTTCGAATTCGAGCTTATTTCACTAATTATAATAATAAATTATATAGCATCTTTTGATCTTCATATTTATTGCCATTAATTATAATCATATTAATTATTACTAATTATATTGTAGTGTTTCGCTGCCAAGTATCCTTGTAGTAGGCTAGTTAAACTTTCTTCCTACTAGACTGGTCACCTGGGAAAGACGGCCTATACTCCCTCAGAGCCTATATCGAAAGCTCACATGAGAGTCTTTCTTTTGGATTGCAGTTTTATTTATTTAATATAAGCAAATATAAATTGTAATTTTTTTGTATGGAGTTAAAAAAAATAATGCTTTATTATTATTTCTATCCTTGTACAGTTCATAGTTATATTTTTATTTCAATAAAAAATTGGAAAGAAATTTCATATTGGTGTTCGTGTTGTGTGGTGCAGAAGGGATAAGGGAAAGAGGATATGTATAATTTCGGATTTTGGTTTTTTTCTTTTTACTGCTGCTATTCTCAGATTGATCAAAGAAACCATTTGAACAATTCCATTTGTTTCTTATTTTTAATTTTTGTTAAATTTACATAGTTTGTACACAACACACGATCCAGAACTACCTATCTCTAATGTTTAGGAGAGGAAATGAAGTAGTAAATATTTATTGCTAATGACAATCAATCGTTCATATTATCTCTAGAAAGCGATCATGAATTAAAATGCTTCAGTGCACTGATAAGTCAGATATATTCAAGTACATAATTTAAGTATATATAAATTTATCGTTATCTTCTATATACATACATTCATATATATAAATCTAATTTTAAATATTTTTGTTTTGAAACGAAAATATTGCTCTTGGCCATGATTTGAACCTAGGTTCCCCATATTACTAGTGGCGGAGCGCTGCCACTTGTGCCACCAGATGCCATATTTAAGCCAAGTCAATCCTTTCTCTTCACTGATCTTCCAATGAATTTAAACGGAGGGTGGACTATTCGTCCAAATAGTAAAATCTATTGACAAATCGTCTATTTTTAATATTTATGTATCAAAGTTTAATTTTATGGTGGATAAATACCTTTATATATATAATGTATATTATAGGTAGCATGTTTTCTTGGAAAACTCCATTTACCTCAGACTTAAAAAACATTTCTAGAGATTTCTTATTGTAATTAACATTGGAATAACATCTTTCTTAACAGTCATCACCATAACAATTACTACTTAACAGATAGAGGAAAACTTAAGTTAAAATAACTTATTTGTGTTTATTTTGTTATAAGGAAAAACAGCAGTCTTTCGTAAAACATCAGATGATAAAAAAAAAAAAACTATTGTAATACGAAGTGTTCTCGAAGTGATAAAGCAGCACGTTTATTACATGGCATGAATCACTCGCTTCTTCTAACATCACATCTTCATTCTTCGTCAGATTTCAATTCTTTGTATAGTTTAACCCTGAAATAACAATTGCTCATGTTAATTAATACTTCACTCGTATAATTAATTCTTTTATTAAACATATTAAGATATATCTTTAACGAAACAATGAGATGATTAGATGGAATTTAATAAATATAATGGAATAGAAGTCTCAGAACTCTCTAAAAAGAGAAAGATGTAAAAGTGCTTAGCTATCTAAATATAAATACACTAAAAATAAATAATGATTGTACTATGCAGTAAAACCACCGGGAACTAAATCTTTATCTTAATGCAATATTTAAGGAAAAGAAAATATGTTTTTTCCTTATGTAAAAGTTAGCAAAATGGAATTGCAACAGAAGCATTGATTACTATTGGAATTACAAATTTATATTCAGGTCAGGCACACACGTTCAACTGCTTTTTTTGCTTGTTTATTACATACACTTTTTTTACGCTACCATGGTTCCTCAGACGATGCTACAGTGGGAGTCCCAAATTTCGCCTATCCAGGTAAAATGAGTGTAAGGGATTTTAACGATTACCTGACGTCACAAAAGGCAGGGAACTCCATTGTACGTTCCATGGGAAGGACAGAATAGCCGAAAAATCCTAGTGCTACCTGCCGGGCTACAAACCAGCTACCTTGAGTTTAGTAGTTAGTTACGCTAACCATTACAAAACATGTCACCCTCGTGTTCAACTGTATGGTCGGTAAAACATACGGTTTATTTTTTTTATTTTATTTTTTATTATTTTTTTTTTTTTTTTTAGTTATGTAGTACTTCTTTGATTGCCTCAAAAATTACAAACTGAGTTAAACCTTTGGATAATAAAAGATTATTATGTTATTAAAAAAAGAAGTTTCCCCCTCCCCGCATTTATTTAGTCAAATCAATAATAATAAAGTAAGTGTTCTTATGGGTGATTTAGAATTTATTGAAATAATTTAATTTAAAAAATAATCAAGGATTTAATTATCTAATTAATTAAACAATCAGATAATAATAATTAGAAAAAATCCTGATAACTGATAATATTTCTTCTTTGGAAGAATCCTCCACCATATTTAGTAGAAATTAATCAACAGTCGAAAATCAGTTATATTAAAAAAAAAAAAAAAAGTAGAACCGGTTTTAATGTATAGAAATGAATCATCGATAATCCTGGAAAATCCAGATCGGCTATAAGCGTTGACTACGTCAGGATCATGAAAATAGATTTATCAGTTATTTATTCTATCAGTTTATTTATTTAAATTTTTGACACGTTTTTCATACCGAAAAGGTCTAAAGAAAAAAATATACATATACCTGTATATACATTATTGTATGTAGTATATAATACAAGTCACATGGGTGGGATTACATAACTTCATAATAGATTCCATATTCTAAAGCAATCAGCTAGAAGAAATTAACCGCAGGAAACCAAGAAGAAAAACACGACGATGAGATAGCTGATTGATGATGAAGAACTAAATAATACCAGTAGACCTTTTTCCGGTGTGTCTACTTCTTTTACCTTTATCGAAATTTTTCTTTGAAAATAAAGAAGAAACATAAGATATTTCAAACATCGGCCTGAAACAAATCTTACAATGGATGTTTTTTAGAATAGCATGTTGTTTAGGGGGCTCCTTACGAGCCATGGTCCACAATGCATGAGTAACAGAAGGTAACAGAATTCAGAAGGTTCTAACTGCCATCTGGAGCTATGAGGATATTGGGGCTAAGCTTGTGTTTTGAGAGATTAAAGACTTTGCTCATATATATATCCCCAGGATGGACACACACACACATATATATAGAGGGGGGGGGGGGCAATGAAACACGGGGCACAGTGAAACAGTCGGTGCACTGGGCGAACCAAAAGGTCTAATGCAACCAAATTTAGACAGCGAGTGGTAAGGGTGACTCCAAACAATGTCAGCAATTTTCCCCTTTCTACTTGTTGTGTGACAGACTCCAAGTGCTAGAGTACTGTTTTGTGGGGTAAAACTAAAATTTTTCGTCGAACCGATTTTCGTCTCTAGGTGTGAGTAATTATTTTATTCAATCTGCTCTTACAACTTTTTCATTATGCATATATCTCTTAAGATTTTGCCTGACTTTGGCTTCCCTACCTCTTCACGTTCATCGAAGGAAGTTAAATATATCAAAATGGCTAGTATGGGGTTCCTTGAAACAGGGGCGTTCAGGACACAATGAAACGTTTCATGGCGTCCTACGATTGTTTCATCGTGCTGCATGTGTTTTTCATTGTGCAATAAGCAGTCGTTTTTTTTTAATTTTCTTACAGATTGGTGGGAAATTGAGAGCGGAACACCAAAAAAACTGTATTAATTTATGACAACTGACAACCAAGTCAAACATTCCTCTTTCATCAAAAATTTCGTGGCTATCCTAAAGCAGAAGAACGAAAAACCGACTGGAAGCCGAATAAAGTGTTTTTGTTAATTATGGTGTTATTTTTTTAGCTGTTTTATTGTACCCCGGGCATGGGGCACAATAAAACAATTTTTTTTTTTTTTTTTGAGAATAGCTCCTCGCGATTAGATATGATGCATAAAATAACGTTTAACGCATTTTTTACATAGATTAGATCCTAAGGTAACATGGAAAAATTAAAAAATTGAAAATAAAGTCTCAGGTGGGGTGCTATGGGTAAAAGAAACTTTTGTGTTTCATTGTGTCCCACCTCTCCCTATATATATATCCCTGAAAAGGTCTTTCGAAGGATTTCGTTCAGGGGGGGGGGGGGCAGGATGATAAAATTCTTATGCCTAGCGGAAGAGGTCGAGGTATTCTGACCATGTTAGGCTCAGTTAATTGTTCAAATGGAACGTATTGATATTTAAAAGTTAAAATATGTGTTTATACAATGCTTAATATACACTCCGGGACAAATAAAAGTGTACACCCTGTTGTGCTTATGCCCCTTATTCCTGTATTATTATTTACAACTGGTTCTTATTGTTTCAAAAGGAATAAATAATTAGTGAAATATGGATATGTTACGATAAACTCTTTATTAGAAATTGTGATATACAATTAAAACCATTCGATAAAATTGGACAAATAAAAGTGTACACTTTAATTTTTATAAAAACTTTGTGAGAAGTACCTAATCTTTAATGAAAAATTATTAGTATATAACATCATCTTTTTTTTCTAGCACTTTCAACAAGCGCTTATTCATGGAAAGACACGGATTTTTTAAAAGATCTTGATTTTTGCGAGTGACGACTTCTGTTGCTTTTTTGATACCTCTCCAGTGATCATCATTAGTATTAAACGCACCTTTAGTGTACAATTGATTCGAGAGACATTTCCAAAAGCTCTCGATTGTATTCAGATCTGGGAAGCGAGGGGGCCACCCCACCAATGTGATCCTCATTTCATGAAGGGTTGCCTTCGATTTGTGACATGGAACATTATCTTGCTAGAAATGAAAATTTCTGCCTGGAAATATCTGGGTTGCCCATGGGTACATCCTTTCTTTGATCGAAGTTAAATATTGCTTACCATTCACTCTTCCGGTAAGCCTTTCAATGCGGTAATTACCAGAGGCGGTTATCGCTCCCCAAACCATCACACCCCCTCCTTGATTTTGACGTTTTATTCTGTTGTAAATAGTTTTCTTGGCCTTCTTCTATGTAACTCTATTCATTATCAGGCCCATCTTTAGAAAATCTTTTTTGTCCGAAAAAATTGTGTTTTCCGAAATTCCCAAAACCCAGCAAAAGCCACTTGCGAGCCTGGACTACACGACACATGCGGTGCATTTTGGTTAGGGGATTTTTTTTTTTAATTTTTGTCTTCTTGATATTCATTTCACAAAGTTTTATCTGAATAATTTTCGTTGGTATATTAAAATTTAAATTAAACCTAATTTTTCGTGCCGACGATAATTCAACTTCCCTTGCCAAACGACGAATTTCCTTTTTATCCTCGTTGCAGCGTGATGTCCTATCTTTCCTTTTGTTCCTCTCTTCTTCTTGACGCGATTGTAATCAGTTTTGAAAATTTTAGCAACTTTGGTGTGAGGAAGAGAATATTTTCGACCAACTTCCCTATAGCTAAGGCCACGACCTACATCTTTCTTAAACCGGATAATTAAATCCATAGAATACGTTTATATATTACTGAAAAGCAATATTCAATGAGTTGATATGATTAGAACCGAGATACACAATGATAAACTAACTGTACACTTTAATTTGTCTCAGTCTCGCTTGTTTATACTGTGATTAATTCTCTTGATGACAGCAATATACCTACCAATGGTGTTTCCTAATTAAATTTGTTTTTATTTTCTGCCATAATATCGTATTTGAAAATATTTATTACCATGAATTAAATAAATAACCGAGTTTCAACTGTACACTTTTATTTGTCCCGGAGTGTACATAGTAAATAAATACGAATATATTTAATTTGTAGTTTTTGTGTCTCAAAATATCTAGGGGATGCAGATGCCCAGAAGATATTAATAATCTTTTGACGAATACATAACATGCTTTGTAAGGATTTTGCGATTCACAAAAGAACCAAATTGGTCTTGGATACATTAATCCCTGCGCATCCCTCAACTTAGTATAATAATATTTTTGACAACAAATTATGGATTGAACTTAAAATTCAAAAGTAAGATTGATCTACTCCACGATTCTATGTGAGCCTGACGACAATATGATTCAGATAAGTAATTTGAAAAACTTCTATTATGGAAAACGAGATAGAGGTAGACAAAAAATCTTTATACTCGTTTGAACACATGGAATTCGATATAGAATTCCTGTTATAACTTTCATAAATAGGCTTACTCTAGTCGATTGCCCTAGCCCATGGGTGTTCTATATCTCCATACTGTATGCCAGTGATCGTTTTCGACAATTTTCTGAATATAGGATCCTGTTGCTCCAGTGTCGGAATTTCCAAAGCGACGTCTTGGTAGAAAATCTCTTTTACTGGTGTCACCACACAGGCCGTGCCTGATCCAAATACCTCCAGTAACTGCAATAAAACAAAATTTGAATGTTTTAGTTTTTTGCGAGTTAAAATTATTTCCACATAGTATATTATACCAGGGAAAATGTACAACACTATACCTTGCAAAAAAGTCGAGTGGAAGATTTTTTGTTTTAAACATTTATATAACCAGGCCATAAAGGAAAATCGATTAATAACAAAATTTGGGATTGGTTTCAGTGGCCTAGAAACCGCAAAATTTTCGGAAGATATTTGTATTCCTTTAAACAATATAGCATTGAATTTCACGTCGAATGATTTACTTGAAGTTAAAATCAGTTCGGTTGTTTTTATCAAGATCAATAATCAAAATGAGGCGAGTTTTACTATTTTAGCTAAAAAATGAATTACCCTCATGTTTTAACGTCTGCAACTCAAAAACGGCAACTCCAAATATAAAATGTCAACAGAAATGTTCCTATTCCTTTTTTTTTTAAACATATTTGCAGCTTTTACGCTTTATATATGTATTTTATTTTTATTTTTTTGTTTTCTATCGAAAAATTCCGCACCCCACTTCGAATATTTTTTTTCTGCGACTGCCCCATTGGAGAATAATAGTTACTTTGACAAAAAAATGTTCCTTTTTATTTTCATCATAAACAATAATTTTTTATTTTTTTCATTTCCATTTGTAGTATGATTCATTTCTATATATAAGGAGACACATCAGATTAGATAGCTATGGAATATAGCTATTTCTAATTGTGTTAGGGAGTTTTCGCATCCTGAGTAATGTTATTTATAATTTTATTTTTTATTATTAAAGAAATTAAAAACTTAATATAAGTAATTGGTGACATATCAAATCCTCCTTATTTTTATATATTTATTAAAAACAAGTCAAATTTTAAACAATTGTCACCTAAGTTTCGGAATTTCTCCCATCTTCAGGGTTTTTTTCAACCTTAATAAAATTGGAGCATTCAATATGTGTTTTTCCCGCAAAACTGGCGATAGTATAAGTTTTGTTATAATTAAAAATGACATATTTTATTTAATAATGGAAAATAGAAAACTGACTACAAAAAAGAAAGTAACAGTGACAGGTGACAATAGATAATAATGTATGTTGAAATATTTATACAATTTTTGTATTATTTTAATATTTAATAATTTATTGAATTTGTTAATATGGAAACAATCCCGAAACATAGGTGAAAATTGTATAAGACTTGACTTATTTTCTAATAAACATATAAAAAAATGGAGGATTTGATATTGCACTACTTAATTATTTTAATTTAATAGTATTGATCTTCCGAAAAAAAACTTAAAATACTTAAGATACTTATAATAATAAAAATGTATAGATATTATTATTTTTGTCTACGATCTTAATCTTAATAAGGTCTTTACATTTTGACAAATATGAACAACAAGCTTTGGTATCAGTAACAGTGTCAGGTTATAAATCTCTTTAATTTTTTTATTTTATTTCATTATAACACATCACTGTTTTACATATTCATGTAACCTGTGATGTATTAACATGATTATATTTTAAACAGTTTATTGAGATAATCATTCACTGAGTTAAGGTCAACATTTTTATGTTTTTAATAAAATTATTGATATTACAAAAATTATTTTTTCGGTTCATATTACGCTTCAATGTCTTAGCTTTCCAGGCCCCCCACCCCAATTTACATTTGAGGCGATCTAGAGATTTTATGAATTTTATTTCAGTTCAGGAAACACGCATTGAGCCAGGAAAAAATGAAGCTATAATTTCCAAGTCAAGCTAGAGAACGTCCTAAATAGATGGGAATTGAGACATTATGTACAATAGACTATAAACATTTTAAAGCTGTTGTGGCTGTGTTATTTAATATTTGCTTCAGGGTCACACTTTGATGAAGTAATAACGTAAGGCTGATCAGACTTTCGATGACTCTTTTTTATCTTCTCGACGACTTTTCTCTGTTTTTGAAAGATTTAAAGGAATCCAATATGAAATAAATGATGCTATTTATAAGTCGAATGTAAAATTTTCTTATTTTAAAATTATTAATTGATAATTTTTAAATAATTTTGTTTGAAGAGAAAAGATTGGCCACGTCCGGGAATCGAACCCGAGTTTTATGGATCTATTAAATAATTAAAAATCACATCATGAATTTTATATTTCGGGCCAGAAAATAAAAGTCCTGATATGATCTTTATCACAATGATATCCTATATAAGAGTCAAAGCTTGATTTTAATTATTTAAGGATAAATTTATGAGCTTTTTTTTCGGATTTCTCCATAGTGGTATTCATCATTTGGTTAACCATTGTTATGAAAATCTTATAGAGTATAATAAATTACTTTATATTGATCTTAAGATCGATTAATAGATAATCAAGGCTGCTGATTATGAAAATGATATCGATATAAAACCTCAGGCTCGCAGGTATGGATTACGACTTATCCGATATTTACAATATTAAGGTCGGCTTCTAGGTTAATTAGGGTGCTAATTATGAAAATGATATCGATTTTTTGATTACATGCTTAGGTATCGATTTATTTCAACTTACAAGATATAAAATATATTTGGGTCCGCTCATAGGTTAATTGAGGTGCTGAATTTGAAAATGATATAGATTTTTCGATTACGTGCTCAGGTATCGATTTATTATATCGATATTATTTTCATAATCAGTAGCCTTGATAATCTAGTAATCGATCTTAAGATCGATATAAAGTAATTTATTATACTGTATAAGATTTCCATTAAAACGGTTAACCCAATAATGAATACCAATATGGAGAAATCCGAAAAAAAAGCTTATAAGTTCCATTTTGAATAATTACAATCAAGCTTTGACTCTTATATTAGATATCATTGTGATAAAAATCATATCAGGGCTTTTATTTTCTGGCCCAAAATATGAAAGTCATGATGTGATTTTTATTTATTTATTAGAACTATAAAAGTCCGGATTCGACTTTTATTCTTTTTCCAAGAAAATAAGAGTTAAATTCAAACCCTGTTCTTAACCATTGAGCTAACCGTGGGGCCTATCCTAGCCCTGTCAACATTCTCTCTTTAACAATCCCAGGTCTCATCACATTGCAGCAAGTGACCGGGGGTTGGACAAATGTCCTAATTGATAGACATCTTAGTTAAACCTTATTTGTTGAATTTTAAGTTTTTATAATAAAAAAAAAAAAAAAAAATATTATCCTAAAAAATATACGATTATAATAATATTTATAATTTACCCTTCCTTCCTTCGAAAGATGGAGCAGTTCTGGCATTGTGATGACCCTCTCGATAGCTTCAAATTCACCCCATTCTTTCGCTAATTGAATGATGGAATGTCTCGTGATACCAGGAAGTATCAGGCCATTCAAAGGTGCAGTTATCAGCTGTCTTTCTGAATATAAAATTAAACAAATACATATTTATTAATATGCGACTATTGATAATAGACTAAAGTAAGTGTTTAAGGTATGAAAGGCAACATATGAATCGCATGTTTCTATTCAATGAAAAATATTTTGTAATATTACTAAAGTATATACATATTTGTTTTCCCACATCCAATGAGCAATATTTTGCCATGGTGCAAGAGTATATAGATATTTGTTTTAGAATTTGTGTGACTACTTTCCCTATGTCACTAATGCTTAATCTTGGTACATGGGCGTGGCAGAGATTTCAATCCACATTGGGGGGGGGGGGGGGGATGCATATCAACTGATTCCCCCACCAAGGGCCGATCCAGGGGGTCATTACACCCCCCCAAATATTTTGGCTTTTCAAGTTTTCTGTATTTTTAAGCGAATAATACAATTAGGCAGTTATTATGCCTTAAGCATAACACTTTAGGTTGTTTAGATCGAAGTCCTTCTTAATACAAGGTAATAATCTCATTAAAAATCGGAGCTGTAAGCCACATGATTATGATACAGGGGGGTCTTAACCCATTCCCCTTTTTACTTTTGTATAGCATATTAATCATAATAATATAATAATGAATTTCCCAAATTTAACACCCAAAAACAGACTGAAAACAAGGCCACGACCACCAAATGACATGAGGGAATCATATGTAAGGAATTTTTACCGAAAAAATTAGGACGCTGCGGATAGATAGATAGAAAAAATGCTTTAAGGAACTAAAATATTTAGTTTGCAATCATAAAACCATCACCAGTTCCGCAACGTCATCAACACATGACATCATGTCTGGTTCAAGGTTTTATCTTTCGTTCAAGGAACTCAAAACGCATAACACAATGACCTTACAGTGATGAGTATTTTCTGGAGCCTGTAAAATCATTCTGTTGATTAAAAATATATTTATATATATATATAAAATATTTTATCGGAGGATGGCCCAAGTGGATGTGGAAATCATTAGTGAAAATAATTTATATAGCGGCACATCATTTTTTAAAACTTATTTTGGTGGGTAGCTTCGTTCAATAATTAATCAAAATAAAACTATTACAGAACTGCCTGTTGCATAAGTTAAATTATGTCTGAGAAAGACACTAATCCTTACTTTCTTTATTGCTGATTAAATTAATTTTTAAAAATAAGGAACGAATTGACGGATACATTTATTCATTTACAAAAATATTACAGATTATTAGATACTGTATTTTTAACATTAATTTAATATAGTAAACAAGTTTTTAGGAAGAGACTATTTAATTATAGATGTAGAATGCAAGGCCTCAAAGTCTCGTATTATTTCAATAATGCACTTAATTATGCAGATTACATGCCAAATTTTCGCCTATTCAGGCATCTTCAGGGCTACTACAGTTTCGCAAGCAAGCTAGAAACAGACTGAAACCTTCCCATATGTATGGAGGGCTAACAGGGAAATATACAGTGTTGCCAACATTCAAACAAATCCAGATAACAGAGATAATAACTGAATAAGGTCTATAGAAAATAAACACAATATTAAAGTTAAGAAGGTTCAAATAAAGTAATTTTAATTTTATGTCTACACATATATACATACACACTCATACCCACTACACACATAACATCATGCACTAGAATTATAAATATATATAAAAACATATGAAAAGCAAAGGCAAATCAAGTGCTTCAAGAAGCACTATATATAGCTGCAAACATTAATAAGGTTGTCAATTTTAAAACTGATGCAAGAAATCTTAACAACTTTTAACTGAAACTATTAACATTTTAAACCATCAGTGAATTATTTATTCTAGATTTGCCTTTGCTTTTCATATGTTTTTATACATATTTATAACTCTAGTGCATGATGTTATGTGTGTAATGGGTGTGAGTGTGTATGTGTATATGTGTAGACATAAAATTAAAATTACTTTATTTGAACCTTCTTAACTTTAATATTGTGTTTATTTTCTATAGACCTTATTCAGTTATTATCTCTGTTATCTGGATTTGTTTGAATGTTGGCAACACTGTATATTTCCCTGTTAGCCCTCCATACATATGGGAAGGTTTCAGTCTGTTTCTAGCTTGCTTGTGAAACTGTAGTAGCCCTGAAGATGCCTGAATAGGCGAAATTTGGCATGTAATCTGCATGATTAAGTGCATTATTGAAATAATACAAGACTTTGAGGCCTTGCATTCTACTTCTATTAATTTAATATTTGCCCCCTGCAAAAATACCATGAATTCATAGGGTTTAAATATTCTGGATTAATATAGATCATTATAAGTTCAATGTTGATGGCCAAACAGAACCATAAAGATCTTATCGTGAAGATTAGAATTGTGGTCGGATTAGGAACAAATAATCACCGGAATGCGATAAAAAAAAAAAAAAAAAAAAAAAAAAAAAAAAAAAAAAAAAAAACGCATTTTATACCCAAGCAAATAGAGAAACAGACCACCTTTAGAAAAATTAACAAAGTGAGATTAAAAATTGGCCAAGATCTCATAATCACTCCCTAGCAGGAATTCCGACAATGGACGACTTTGTCAATAATAAACGTTTAGTGGGCCCCGACCTCTACTGAAAAGAACCCCTTGGGGGTTTGTATATCACTTTTGAGCGAACATAGCGCGTAGAGCTGTAGATTTTATTTCAATTAATCATTGCACCGATTTAGGCAGGGAGTTTGGAAAAGTCTTGGTTCTCTATCTAATCTCTTAAGAGAAGGATGATTGGTTTAAGTGAGCTTTATACTTTAAAGACTTCATTCTGAGGATTCCATGAAGGTCGTAATCACAAAACTTATCTGATCCATCAAGTAGAAGCCATGCGAAGTGTTTTAGCATTAAATTGAGGTCAATGCCAGAACAATATGACGTATTTCAGAAAAGGAAAGTGATGAAACAGACAAATTATTGTAGAATACTTATCAGAGATAATATCAAAGAGATCTTAATACAGCGTCTTATGTGAAAAGGAAACATTCGAAGAAACTTTGGTTCGATGAAGTATGGAAAAAGAAGAAAATCAGCTAATCCTTAGGATTAGCTGCGTATTTTCACTTCTATTTATCGTTATAATTAATCAAACCATTTATAGAAAGCTAAATAGGGACATTCTGGAACATTAATTAGAATTTTCTTTTTGTTTTTCTCCTTTTCAAATTTTTCCATTAAGTCATTAGTTCTTTAACATTTATTTATTGAAATTTATAACAATAGAAAAATTAATTATGATAGTAATAAAAGAAAAAACGTTTTCATGAAAAAACATTCAATGAAACAACACATTAGTTGCCCTAAACCCATTAGTAGCTTTAATATATGTAACCTAAAGGTCCCGATGCATTTTTTTTTTAATCTCTTTTTTAAACGCCATGGAGAATATTAATAGGAATAGAGAAGGAAGTGAGGTTGGAAACAAGTGGGTCGAGATTTCGAGGGGAGTAAATATGCCACTTGGGAATAGAATTTCCTAAATACATATATATTCGAAAAAGTAATCGAAGGAAAAGAAAAAATGACTGATAACCTCCTATTTTCAAATATTTCATAAACTATCTACGCTAGTGTTTAAGAGCCGAATCATGGAATACCCGGAAGAAATTATCGGAGACAGTAAAATTTGTTTTAGACCAAACGTTACCTGCTATACAATACAGGCCCGTTTTGAATTGGATCTACATAGTTCTATTTTATTTATTATTATTGGAAAACATGATTTTCGTCACACAACTCTATTTAGTCTAATTGATACCTTTTTATCAATTTAATTATTGCCATTTTTATATGATTATCACCCAAACTTTTTAAATTTATTTTTTAATATTAGTTTTTTTTTTTTATGTATTTATAGATTTGATGAAACCAAATGGGCTGATTCAAATTACGTGTCTGCTTTTTCGTGACGTTTGTTTACAACGTCATTTTGTAGCAGACGTTAATCAGAACGATGTCATAATTGTGTCTTAACACAGATAACTCTCAGTGAGTATTCTTGCCTAGGATGCAAATCTCATACTCTGTTAAGGCGCCACATTTTCGCTACTAAAATGAAATTCTTAGTTCTTTTAAATTACTACTATATATTAAATTTATAGCGTTTATTAGTTTCATATGAATCAAACTGCCTTTTTAGAAAAGTACCAGGTTGGTAGTCAAGTTGTTATTTGTGGAATATTACGTATTGATTTCTTTTGATGAGTCTAGATTTTATATCATTCACTGATGAAAGGGTATTGTAAATATCATTTTAGTCAATATCAATGAGGTTCTGTTTTTTACATATCTATTTCTTATCGCGTTTGAGTTCTCAAAGTTAGTATATGGAAAAATGGCGCCCGACACATTAGATTCGCTATCTGCATCATTTCGAGAGAACCTAAACATCACACTTCTGACTGTTATTTATGTTAAAGAGATTACTTCAAATGCAAAATATTAAAAAAATAAAATAAATAAATTCTAGAAACTTGTGGGATGAAAATCTCAAATAATCGAACGATGTAGACACGTTTTAAAACACCACGGCGATATGATAAGACAGGTATTGTTTGATCTGAAACCAAATTATTGGCGAATTTCTTAATCCGGCTTCTTGAGAGGTTGGAATAATGTTTTATAAAGTATTTTATTTTATAAAAATAAAAAGAGTTCGGATCTTGCGATTTTTCAATATTTTTTGTTTTTCTCTAGTATGCTAGTTGTAAACTAATATAAAATAACAAAATTATTTTGAGATATGGTTCATGAAATTATTTCTATTTCGACCTTAAAAAAAGGCTACCTTGGCATTGTATACTTTTTTCGTAGAGACAATAGCTTATTCACCATGTCTTGTCTCCATCAAGAGATTTTGAACACTTTACACCCTAACGCAACCTTTCCTACTGCAATATACACGGTTTAGTTACTTCAGGGGATTTCCAACGCTAAATAGTATGGAAAAAAAGTCAACTGTAAAGCCGCAACAACTCTTGGCCCAATGTAGGAAGCTTCAAAGTGACGCCGTTTACCGACTGAGGTAATCATTGTGCAACTTGTTTGCATATTAACCTTCAAACCGTTCGCTTTCCATTTCAGTTTCGTCAACCATTAAAGAACATCTGGGGCCAGTATATTCCACGTGTCACAGCTCAATATTTATGCGTTTAGAGAAATTGAAAAATAAAAAGAATCTCTCTCTCTCTCTCTCCCTCTCTCTCTCTCTCTCTATATATATATATATATATATATATATATATATATATTTGTATATAAATATAGGGGGGTGGGGCACAACGAAACACAAAAGTTTTTTACCCATAGCACTCAACCTGAGACTTTATATTCATTTTTTTTTTTTAATGGTACAGTAGGATCTAATCTATGTAAGAATGGCGTTAAACATTATTTTATCCATCATGTATGACCGCGAGCAGCTATTTTCCAAAATTTTAAGAGGTAAAATAAAAAACAGCGCAAGGGGTACTTTAAAACAACTGAAAAAAAAAACACCATAATTAACGAAAAAACTTTATTCAGCTTCCGGTCGGTTTTTCATTCTCCTGCTATAGGATAGCCACGGAATTCTTCAAGAGAGAGGAAAGTTTGACTTGGTTGTCTGAGTGGAATGTTGACATAAATTAATAGAGTGTTTTTGGTTTTCCGCACCATTCTGTTAGAAAATGAAAAAAAAAAAAAAAAAAAAAACCAACTGCTTATTGCACAATGAAAAACACACGGGGCACTATGAAACACTCGTAGGGCTCCGTAAAACATTTCATTGTGACCCGAACGCCCCTGTTTTAAGGAACTCCATACGTGCCATTTTGATGTCTTCCACTTCCTACGATGAACGTGAAGAGGTAGGAAAGCCAAATTCAGGCAAAATCTTAAGAGATACATGCATAATGAAATGTTGTAAGAGCAGATTGAATAAAATAAAATTGCTCTTACCTAGAGATGAAAAACCGTTCGACAAAAAATTTTAGTTTAACCACACTTCAGCCCGTGGAGTCTGTCAGGCAAGAAGTCGAAAGGGGACGAATTGCTGATTTGTTTGGAGTCATACTTACGGCTTGCTGTCTGAATTTGGTTGCATTAGACCTTTGATTCGCTCAGTGCTTCGAGTGTTTCATTATGCCCCGTGTTTCATTGTACCCCACCCTCCCCTATATAAATAAATAAATATATATATATATATATATATTTTTTTTTTTTTTTTTTTTTTTTTTCTTCGGTTGGCGCATTAGGCCTTATGAGACCTTTGGCCGCGCAGTGTGGTCTTCTTTCAGACATTTGTATTGCTTGCGGGAGAACAGACAGCCTGGAGGGGGTAGCCCAAACCTCACGTCGCTGCAAACCATGGTCACCATGGTGCAGCGGCAGACTGCCCATAGCTCCATAACCAATCCCATTGGGACCAATTTGGCAGTGTCCTTCCCACCGATGGCGTCAGCTCTCTCGGGTTCAAGGACAGTGACAAACTGGTATAGGTCCAAGGATTATGGTAGCTCAGAGTCAGCAGGCCCCGAGGACCTATATTTCTTTCCCCGAAGCATACCGTCCTTGAACCAAACCTCCGGGCGGTTACTGACATCCTGGAAAACCACACCACGATTCTCGATGAGATATATATATATATATATATATATATATATATATATATATATATATATATACTTTTATATTCACATATTTTTAGGAAGAGTTTATATTTTCAGGTTTTTTTAAATGAAGGAATCTCTTCAATATTCATCTTCCAAGCGTATCTGTATTATATACTGTAGTACATTTTTATGATTCCACAACCATCGAAGTATGTCCAGAAAATTTTTGTGTAAGATACATATGTCTTTGTTTAAACCATAACTAACTTTTAACAATATCTTCTATGCTTGTGGAATCATAAAAATGTTGTACTACAGCTTATAATACAATAATATTATTCAGATACCCGTGGAAGAAGGGCCAGAAGCCCGAAACGATGGGTGAATAAAGACATAATCGAAAATATGAAAGAGATTCCTTCATTAAAAAAAAAAACCTGAATACTGTATTTATAATATTTTAGTCTGCGTCTTGTTCATTTAGCCTTGAAGAAGACCTGCATTGCTGTTTCGAAACGCTGGCTAAAATAAATTATTTGAATACTATTTGTAGATTCTTTTACCACCACTCCGGACTATTCCTTTATTTTTTGAATATACAGTCAATATTTTTATTTTAAATATATTTTATATCGAAGAAAATTCACATTATTAAGAGAAAAAGAAGTCAAATTCGGTTTTCACTGAAAAGAGACCTTAGTTTACGTTCCATAAATGAGTTAAAATGAGTATAGGAAAAATAATTCACTTTTTCAAAGAGCAATGGAATGTTCGGATAAGACTTTACTTGTGAAGAAACAAATGTGGCACTCTTGGGAGTGCTTTCAAAGAAAAAATTTAAAAGGTAAGTTCGGCGGTAAATATATCGATAAAAAAAATATCGATATTATCAATACTATACAAACACCCTGTCGATCATTGAAACGTTTCGAATGTATTAGAGGAGGTCGGGGACTGTTAGAAACCTTCAGTTGGTGAAACGAATGAAACGGTATTGAAATTCACTACCATAGAAAATCGCTTCCGATAATATTTCAAGCCTCAAAAATATTTTAAATAGTTTTTAGTTTGGAAAAGGTGAAAATTTTCTTTAAAAATAAATTCCAATTTTCGACTCAATTTCTTAAAGAAGTTTTTCATGCTGGGGTTATCTTACTTTAAAAAAGGTAAACCTTTCATAGTAAACTCCAGACCCATCAGAACCCACTCTTATCCACCCTCGCTTCCTCCTCTATTCCAGATAACCCTCCAAGGCGTCTGAAAAGAAGATGACCTAGAGATCTTTTAAGTTAGACACTAGTTGAGTGCTATCAGTGGATAGTTCCTCTACATGATTATTCAAGACATTATTTTATTTATTTATTTTTTTTTTTTTAGCACATTTACTTAATGTATTATAAGTAAATACAGTTGTAAATTTCAATAACTATATGTTTAAAAAAAAATAAGGTAAATACAGGGTGGGAAAAGTTAACCCTTTCTGAGGGTAACTTTACTAACCCACTATTTTTAAATTGTAAAGAGATTTTCCTCTGGGTTGTTGAAAGAGCTAGGTTAATGTTGTATGAGTTGACGGAATATTTTTATTTTTTTCTCCTCTATATGTTTACTTGATTTGTTTCATATTTCATATTTAGCCATTTCTTATTTTCAGGTGAAACGAGAGACAGATAATTTCTCCATATAAACAAAAACAAGGGTACTTTATAGGAAAACAAAAAAGGCCACTTCCTCATTTAAGCCCCCTCGAAACATTTTAATAATGATAAAGCTTACCTGACATTAAAGAATACTTGATTCTCATTAAACATGACGAGTTTAATCAAAATCGTTAAAGCTATTTTTGGGGCAAAACAAAAAAATGGGAAAAAAAGTTATGAAATAAAGTGCTCTGCACTGGTAAAGTGCCTCTGGTAGATCAATTTTGATCTCGGGCATATTAATACTTCAAATACTTAGTTTAATCAAAATCGTTAGAGCCGTTTTTGAGAAAATCGAAAAAAACGTAAAAAGTTATTAAATGAAGTACCCCTTCAGTTTTGACCAATTTTGATTAAATTTTTGCTGTTACATCACGGGCATATACATATAACAAATACCCTATTTCAGGTTCGTACGGTTTATAGTTTTTGAGCTAGTCTGTTCACAAACGTACACACACACAGACCATTTCGCGGGACTTGGTTATTTGGACTCAGGGGAACCCAAAACGTGTAATTCCGTTGAATACCGAAAGTCGAAATTTTTCACGATCGCAATACTTTCCCTTACTATACATTTCATAAGTCAAAGAAAAATATTTGTATTAAAATAGTTCCTTTTTTTTATTTAAGAAAAGCATTTAAATAGCTAATGTTGCTAATACTAAAATATTTGAAAAATAAAATTTATTAAAAAAATAAAGAGACAGAGAAAGCCCCTCCTTTCATGTGTAGGACTTGCTATGGAACTAAACGTAAATTTGAATGTTTTTTCTCTATCTGACATTCGTAGGTAAGACACGTGTAAATCTCAATCTCCCCAAATCTTCAATGTGTCTCATATAACATTTAACGTACTTTTTCCCTAGTAATTAAACAATATGAATTCACCAACATTGTAAGCGACAATTTCACAAAATGATCTGGTTAATTTTTTCCTTCATCTTCTCACTCTTGTTCTTCTTCTCAGCTAGTAATTTTAATATTTAAAGGAGCAATTATCTTTTTCACACAAAGTGGGCAAGGTCACCCGGATTTACGGTATAATTTTTTTTTTTACTGGGAACGTTCATTTTCCACTGCAGGTGTAATAACACTGCAGGCCATCACTAATGAAGAATAAAATACTCTACTGAATCAGAAATTAGAAACTGAACTAATGATTAGAAAAATATTTTTAAAGAATAAATTTATTTAAAAATATATAAAAAGTTATATACTTACGCCCTTTTGCGTTTTTTATTACGACGAATATGTTCATAGTTCCGGCTTCCGTGATTTGGTGTTCTTCTCCATACAACCAAAGAACTTGTTGGTAGCCTTTTTTGTGAGCTTGTTCCTGGTCAATCGAAAACAGTCATATTAAAAAAATAATAATAATTATAAATTAGATTTTATTCTATAAATTATAAGATGGAAACATTTCTTCAAAATACAAAACATATAATACAAATTTTGTTATAAAATGGTATTTATTTATGCAAGTAATCCAAATTAATAAGCATCAAATGAAAAAGTCGCAGTTTTTATAATCTAGTTACCTGCTGACACATTAATAATAATGCTCTTAAAGCATACATATACAAGTATTTAAATAAAAAAATTATACCACGCATAATGTAACACATGATGATATGAGATATCGTATCAGGTTATACTAATAGGTGCACAATTATTTTGTTTAACCTTTCTTTTACTAAAACAAATAGCTTCGATGTTTTCCCCACACGTGAAAAGGTTACACATACTTTGCCATGGGAAAAACACGGATTTTCCTAGTCAAAGCCGGAAAAAATAGATTTATGCTTACCCTCCCTATATCCTAATATCGAAAGAAAATGAATTGTTGTGTCAATAAATCAACTTACACCGCCAACTGTTGGAA
Organism: Aelia acuminata; assembly: GCA_911387785.2. Classification (NCBI taxonomy): domain Eukaryota; kingdom Metazoa; phylum Arthropoda; class Insecta; order Hemiptera; family Pentatomidae; genus Aelia; species Aelia acuminata. The sequence goes on from OU426980.1 coordinate 34,237,985, forward strand.
AATTATAGAACTTAAAAATAATCACATTTGCATTATAATATACTAGCATTCCCCGTCGCGGCTTCGCCCGCGAGCCTTTAAAATCAATTCTGTGACCATTATCTTGGTATTGATCTAATATAACATGTTAACTGAAGTTAAGGAGATTTAGTAGAATTTGAGCTTCCGGTAGGTGGATGTTGGAGGGGGAAGCTGCCAGCTCGGTAGAAGAGACGGAGACGCGCAATGGAGAGAGTTCACTAAAACCGCCGATACAAAAAATTACTTACTCGTCGTGAACGCTTCATTTTTCGGCTGTAAAACATGGTTTTCGACGCCCAATTGGGCGTAGTTAAACTCGTCGTATCAAATTCTTTAATATGAGTCCTAATTAGATATATTTTCTCGAAGTTCGAAAATAGATGTCCGTTAGAGTTAAACGACAATTTCGCCATTTACATTTTAGATATTCTTAGGGGTTACATTTTTGAAATTCCTTTCTTAGTGGTTACCTACATCGCTTTTAAAATCTAAATTCCGAAGTTTCTAATCATAAGTAGTTTTTGCGTCTCTGCGTTGATTCTGTCAGTCAGGACAAAGCCTCTTATATATATGGAGAAGTATATATATATGGAGTAGTATATATATATATATATATATATATATATATATATGGAGAAATATATGGTAAAAGAGTTCGAAATAAACACGCACTATCCCCAATCATGGGAATCACAGTGTGCATAATTTGATTACCACTAATATTTAAATAATCAGTAGCCATATTTTATGTGAATGTCTATTTTAATACTATTGTAACGTTAAATCGATATTCAAATAAAAAACATATGGTTTAAAATCTCAACAATAGATTTCCGTTAGAGTTAAACGACAATTTCGCCATTTAAGCCCCTTAGGGGTTACATTTTTGAAATTCCTTTCTTAGTGGTTACCTACATCGCGTTTAAAGTCTAAATTCCGAACTTCAAGTTTCTATCATTAGTAGTTTTTGCTCTGCGTTGATTCTGTCAGTCAGGACAAAGCCTCTTATATATATAGAGATTGAGGCCAATAATCGAGATAAAAACTATCCTATCTTTTAAGTTGGACAAAAATACACAAAATGAGCCTAATTTCATCAAAATCGGTTGAGTAGTTTCTGATTTTACCTCCGAAACGATTTTATATTTATATATATATATATATATATATATATATATATATATATATATATATATATATATATATATATATATACACATATATATAAAGATATATTGCGGCTGAATATTACTTTAGGGAGAAATATCTACGTTCGTATCTAAGTAGACTTCCAAAATATGTTGCTAAATATTTATAAAATAATCACAAAATAGAATATAATGTAAGGCGGTGTATGTACATACGTAAAATAACCTCAAATATGCATAAACTTTACGTCTATAGAGATGCGTTGATTTTCTGGTGACAGGCTATTTTTACTGGTGAAAGTAATTCGTTATTCTATTAAAAGCAATAGCTATTATTATTCTCTACATACCTTTGTATAACTTCCTCTGTACCGTTGAATATCTCAAAGCTTACGGTTTTGAATTCCACCATTTTTTTTTTTTCAATGGCTCATATAATCATTATGATAATCAAATGATTTCATAATGTAATACAGTTATGATTAATTGAGTCTTGATTTAATAATATTGTAAATATTATATTTAATTCACGATTCTTAAGGACACCTATTGTACTAAGTTTTCCCATCTAGTTGTCATTATTAAGATTTTTTTTTTTAGTCAGAAATAATATTCTGATTACCACCGAGTACCGATTGTACTCTTCATGGATAAGGGTCATTCTATATCAAATCAACGTGGGTTTGAACCTTTAGGTCTTGGATTTTAATATTTTTACGATTATTTGTTGCATGCATCAATGTCAAGAAAAAAACAAAATTTCAGAATTTTCAGACCTGCAGTTTATTTTTTTGAACTATTTTTAAAGCGATAAAAAAAAAAAGAAGAAGCAAAAACAGTGCGTTTGAACAATTTTTGGATTATATCTCAAAATCTATTTGAGCTAGAAAGCTGAAACAGGTGTCATATTTTTCAGCATTGTCTGCTGTTTCTATTGATGTACCGCATATCCATAACCTCAAAATATAAGATCTTTGAAAAAATAAATAAAAACTTCGTTTTTGAATTTTGATAAAAAAAAACATCCCTTTTGATTTAAAAAAAAATATATATATACCTATGATATAGCATTTTTTAGCTAAAGGTGGGCTAAATTTCAAAGTGGGAAAACAATGGGTTCTTAAGATAAAGAATATTGACATAAAATATGTGCTTTTAGAAATATTTTATGGGCTAGATCTTAAAAACTATTTGTGCCAGAAAACTTGTTTTTTGTCGTGATATGTTCTTGAAATATAATATTAGAAAAAAAATTTATATCTTGTATTCTTAATTTTGATTAAAAAAAAAAATATATATATATGTGTGTTATTCTACCACATGATGGCTACAGGTGTGCTAAAATTCAAATTGGATAAGCGTTCGGTTCACCAGATAAAAAGTATTGGCCTGTAAGGACCTAAAAGAAATTACCTATTATTAAGGTTCAGACCCTCGCAGATTTTATATGGAATTGTCCATTAGTTTTTTGTTATTACGAAATTCAATTCGATATTCAATATGCAGTATTTTAATATTTTCAGGATCGCATGGAAATGCTTAGAACATTAGGTAGACATTTATTTATAAATTTATTAGCGGAAGCCTGTTTTATGGGCTAGGGTGTTCCAAGGCTACCCTCAATTACACATTGTGGTTGATACTGCTAAAATTCATATGTCAAAAATTTTTGGTTTTGGGATTCAATTGGATTTTTAATGAAAAGGTGTCCTTTTTGGATCCTGAAAGGAGAGGTATTCCACCAGGAAATAAAAAAGAAAAATTGTGTACACTGAAAATGAGGATTAGTTAGTCTAATTAATCCTTTGTGGCACCAAATAATAGGAAAAATGTAAGCTGTAAAAAACTCTCATAAATGAAAATAATACGAATATCAATAATCGTACATGAAATCTACGAATCTATAAAATTAAGATGAAATTCTGTTACTTTGTTTGTTTGTTCTTTATAGAAATCCATACTGTTTGTCCTAAATTCTCCAAATTTCGCTCAGTGGTACTTTCATACCAAGTGCGAACACCTGTCCAAATTAAAATGGCATCACTTCAGCCGATCTCTGGGTATTTTCTTTATTGTTATAAAAATCGTTTCGATCTCGCTTTACATTGGTTTTTACGAAATCGACCGTTTGAGTCGATAAAAGCCCCATTTTATAGATTTTATTGATTTAAAAAATGGAATTCTCCGGGTGAAACCGGTATAGACTTCGAAACGATAAAACGTTCAGTCATAAAATAAATTTTATAATTTTTTTTTTTTTTTTTTGGCACCAAGATTTGTTAACAAATCCTATTTCACATAATTTTCTTTAGCGAATATCGTATGCAATAACTACAGTGTTTTTTAAATTTTAAAAGTCTACTATTGATAAAGTTCAGGATTTTTTTTGCTTTTTTTTTTTTTTTGAAATTTTCTACAAGTATTATTTTTATTGAATAGAAATACTAATAATAATACAAAGTATTACAATAAATATAATAAGTTATATAAAAGATAATAAGTAATCTAATAAATAATACAAAGTATTATTTGTAGGTTATGGTATATATTGAAAATTAATTGGAATGTTCATACCTTATAATAATAATATTACAAGTTATTATTAAAAACAATTGAATTTTTACTATCGACTAAACTATAAACATATGTGTTTCACTTTTTAGTACGATATACTATTATGGGAAATAAATTTGAAAAATTGAGAAGTAAGAACGTAAAATAAAATAATAATATTTTTTCTAGTCTAATAGGTTTTATTATATTTTATTCAAGTCTGAAAAAAAATAGAATGCTTCATCCAACCGTGGTATAGGCAATATTTAATTTTTCAGATATATGAGGCATTAAATAATACGAAGGTTTTTATTAGACCTAGTGTGTGTCATGGTTATTTATATAACGTGACAAGTTACACCTTGAAAAAATTGTTTTGAGCCTTCAACTCTGAAGACGACATATAATAAGTTCGAGTGAGAATTATACATAAAAATTTTAAGAATGGTTTAACAATGAATAAAAAAAAAAAAAAAAAAAAAAAAAAAAAAAAAGAAATGAAAATAATGTCTCTTCGAGCCTAACCTTAAAATTCTCCGGTATTATAATTGTATTTATTTATTAGTATGATGTGATTACATAAATTCTTAAAGTACACAATATAAATATTAATGCGTGTGATAGTATTTTACATAAGTCCCTGGTGTCCTTTATTCATATTAAAATATTACACATTATCATGAATACATAATTAATCGATACATGTCAACTGACATTAAAAACAGTAAATTACGTTTTTTTTTAATAATACTTTTGTTGATCAATTGCTTAGTAAGAGTAAAATAAAATAATTTTCTATTGCAAATCACACGCTCTTTAATATATTTTTTTTTCCCAATTAGTGGGCGCTAAGTCCAGGTGTAGTTTATTTTATTAAGTTGACAAAAATAGCTTGATAGTTCTCAAAACAATGACACGTTAATATATATTTTTTCATGAACATTGAGATAATTGGAATTAATTATGTACCTATGTTAAAATATAGTACAGGAGGAATAGATAAATATCGAGCTTAATTAAAAAAAAAAGTTATATATAACAAAATGATTATTTAAGAACATATATAATCAGAAATAAGTGCAGAACGGATTTTCATATCCAATAATGTTCAAATGTATACATTTTCATATAAGTATAATTAAAAAATTCTTCAACTGAATATTTAAAAATATTTGAAAAGAGAAAATAATATTAATAATAATAATATTAATAATATAATAATCAGAAAACTTACATAAAAATAAAAAAACATAATGAATTGGTAAATTTGTAAAAGAACTTCACGTAAGTATATAATACATACGTTTTGTTAAATCAAGGCGAATGTATATATGATAATCAATGTGAAATTATTGCTCCATGTACATTAAGAAAATCTGCATTTGCAGAATGCGATTTCCCTTCTACAATCAGGGATTACTTTTAAACGTCTCTCTCGATGGATTGAACAAGGTAAAAACTGACAATGTGGTACCTCCACAGTACCACTTGTTTTAGGTATGAAATCACAATCGATTTTCAATGATCGATTTTCAAAGGGTCCTAACGAGTTTAAAAATCAGAATATCTCCGAATAAATTGATGGAATGTGTCAGGTAACTATTCTATTAATTAATAATGAAAAGAAAAAGAATATTCCAATACCTTCAAAAAATAGGTTTTTTCCGCCTTTCAACCACTGTGCGCCGGCACTGTAATTAATGCTACTCGCCCATTGGAGGCTAAGCTTAATGATTTTTGCTCTATCTGATGGGAGTTACTCAAGGGAATTCATTAAACAGTATTGACAATCCAACAATAATAAAATAACCAAAACAACACTACCTCATTATACATAGTCGTGGAAAGTTTTGTGATTGACTAAAGTGTCCGATGCGGCAGTCTAGTACGGGCCACCGGTGGTACACTTCGGCGTGAACGTGTTAAATACACACTTTCAAAATATAGCATATGTTTACTCGATAAACCTTACCTACTGTTTACTATAAGCTGTATATGATATTATGAAACATGGGATCCTCGATATTCATATCCATATCGATATTCATTTCACATTGATTTTTTTTTATATATTCGTTTTTATTTACTGAGACGTGTATGTATATACATATCTGTTTATTTGAAGTTTTAAAAAAAAAAAAAAAAAAAAAAAAAAAAAAAAAAAAAAAAAAAAATTACCCGACTTTTCTAATATAATGATATTGTTGATATTCTTGGTAAAGCTATTGCTATGTAACTTGTGGGCGTGGCCTATTTCTGGAAGTTATGTAACCTTATGAAACATAATTAATATGACCTTAACTCCCATCGCGTCCTTTTCAATGATAAGCTTGATCAGCTTCACTAGCTCCCAGCTTTCTACTCCTGCTCGTTACGCTCGCTCTTCTGGGAATAAATAATTTCCAAAGGGTCCTTTTTCAGCTGAGATCTTAGCCACACTAAACCGCGCCTTATTGGCCGTGCCTAAAAGTAGCATAGCGATACTAGAAGCGAATTATGAAATAAGGATTAACGGGAATACTGTGAACACTATTTTAATAAAATATTTCTCGTATTAAGCTATATATTTTTAATTAGTATTTACATGAAAACATACATATTTAATTATTAATTAACATTAAAATTGGATCTCCACTTATTTCTGATTATATATGTACATAACTAATCATTTTGTTAGCTACGACATCGCATTAGTTTCAAAACATGCTTTTTCGCGTATAACTTTTTACACCTGTTCGCTATAACGTCATGGGAATGGTCTGATTGCTTTCGGAAGCATAGTAACCGTTAGAAACAATGCATAATTCGACCTACTTGCATCAAAATTATTAACCTCTTCCCTCCCGTTTGTCACCCCCCCCCCTAAAGGACGGTTGCCTCCCCTTTTTATTTGTGTGGAATCTGAGAAAATGAAGTTTCATCAAGGTACAAATTTATTTCCGTGTTTTGCCTATTTTTCCTGCACGAATATCGATTCAGAAAACTCCTCTATCACGTTTAGCCACATTACATTTTTTGATATATTTTTCGTAGAACCATTGTTTTTTTTCTTCAATATGTATTGTAAATAGGGATAGGATTTTCATGTATTTACATATTTTCTTCTTAGGCCTAGAAATGCACGTACATGCATTTTAAATAGTTTTTACAATGATATAAACCATTTTTATTTTCCATATTTTGTGGTTGTTAAAATATTTTTACATATATTTCGATAACTACATATTTTTGTCCATATTTTACAATTTTTAGGTAATTTACTTTAAAATTATTGTTACTTATTTACTTGTTTTACGTATATTCAATCAATACCTAGAATAAATATAGTGTAAAGCAGATAATGAACTTAGGGATTAAAAAATTTCTTGGAAAATCAAAAGGCACAAGGCAATATCGACAGTTCTCAAATATTTTGATCTCCCTCTTTTCTTACATAGATGTCTCATCCTTGACAATGCTTATATTGCCTCAGTTGCTTTATAAATTTAGTGATAAGTTCGTACCTAGTGTGCAAACTGCCGAAAAGGAAAGGAAACAGAAAGTAAGTACGTCGCAGAGTTTGCAGGACTCTTAAACATTTAAATGCGATAGTAAAGTTGTCCTGTATTGTTTTTCCTGCCAAATTCGCATCCGTAACGTCAGACAACATGGAAAAATCGTTCAGCAAATACAAAGCTTTGCTTCGACCGAATCGTTCTCGGTTTTCTGAAGAAAATCTTAAAATCCATCTTATTTGCAACGTTTTTGATGGTGAAGATGAGGAAGTTTAATATGTGTTCTTACATTTCCAAAAATTTCGTTTATATATTTTTTTTATATATATTTATATTTTATAAGTATTTTAGATGTATATTTATTTTGCATGTGAATACTGAACTTTCGAAATATTTTAATTTTAACTCCATAATTTTATTTCTTTTTTTTTTTTCCATATTTTCATATTTGTATTACCTTCATATATTTGCAAATAAACGTCCATGTATATACACATATGAAATTTTTATAACATAAAAATCCTATCCCTGATTATAAATAATAAAAAAATAATAATAGAAATCTTGCAAATGTTGTCAAGTATAATTGCCAATATATTTTACAAGATTATTTTTGTTTTTCTTACATTTGAAAAATAATGTTTTACTTAGTTTGGTTATAAAGTAATATTATGATGGGTATAAAACATTCCCAATTCTTTATTTCAATTCGTAAAAATAAAATTCCTAATTCGCTTAGTGGACATTTCAATAAAATAATATGAACAATGACTATTATTAGTCTGTCTCTTTACGTTCAAAAATAATTTAACCAAACCTTCTCCTATCTGATCTGAAATACCCATTTTGAACTTCTTCTCCACTCCAAAATGAAATAAATAAAAAGTAGATGAAAGCCTACATAGTCACTAATTAACAAAAGAATATATTATTTCGTAAGTTATATAAAAAAAAATAATAATAATAAATATAAAAAAAATGTGAGAAGGGTCCATAATAATGGGGATGGTTCGCGTTCCCCTGGGCCAGCGCTGGGAAGTAAACTTGCGGTCTTAGAGACCGCGTTGGGAGCTGAACGTGTAAAACATTAATTTAAAGACTTGATTAGAAATGAGGGAAATATATATGTGAAGCAAGAAATAAGTTTCACTTTCAGTTTTATGAAATTGTAAATTATAGATACTTCATAATGAACAATTTGATATCTCAGGGGCAGATAAGAGCTATAAAGCTGTCAATAATAGCTTAAACATTATCAAGGCAGTTTATTTTATCTTCAAAAGAAAACATAATAAATATTTTCTATCCGTATTTTTAAAAACATTTTCCAGGTAATCATTGAGTGATGATGAAATCGTGATACATTTGTGTAGTATACATATAATATTCAGAGAATACTCTGTTATTACCTTCATTCTTTTAAATATTCTTTTGTTATCGCTAGGCTGTACAAAAATTACCAATTTACGTAAAATCCCAATTATCCGCGTGTGGATTACCCGTTTGCGGGTTATATGCGCTTCGTAGATGATTTTTTGCACTAATTTTAAATTCATATATTACAAATTGATAGGGCGCCATTGCGAAAAATTGAATTTTTGAAAACTGAACTTGTCGATCTCCCAATTTAAAAAAATAAATAAATCAGTTTTGGTTGGTGAACATGCATATCCAGGAAAAATGTATTTTTCTAACGATGTTCTTTCGTCATCATGTTGTGAAAAATGCAGATCCGATAAAATCCAATATCCAATATCTATAATCCCTAACATCCAGTGTGTTAGTTTTTCTTACGATGGTCTCATGCGATTGTTTCTTGAAAAATAATTGTCTAATGTATAGGTATTCCCTATGAACTAGATTATTTTTCTTTTGCCGATCTTATGAAAGAAAGAAAGAAAATTCTGGGACATCTAGTTCCCTAAGAATAACAGGCATGAACAAAATTAATAGCCATTTGTCTGGCTAGTTGGAAAAAATATAATAAAAAAATAAAGAATTAAAATATAAGGCAGACACAAAGAAAGAAAAGCAATACAATAAAAATAACTGAGAAAGAATATTGAAAGAAAAAAAAAAACATTTGAATGTTGAGTACAAAACTTTGATTGTACATAATTACAGATTGGAAATTCAGGAGGTGATGAAATAGTTGGGCTTCAAAGGAAGTGGGGGATGAAGTTTTTCGGATGTTGACAGGTAATGAATTCCAAAAGGTGGGAACACGGATGATAAAAGATTTTGTAAAGTAGGCAGATCGGTAAAGAGGGATATATAGGTTACAGGTTTGGGATATGGTATTTAGAGAATGTATATAGGAGCAGGGGGTGAAAAAACTGAGGATATACGGAGGTTTCTTGGTTCTAAAGGTTCGGAAAACATAAACACCAGGGAAGTATTGCCGTCGAAAAACTGGGTAGAGCCATTTCAATTCAGCATACCAACTGGAGACGTGGGAGCGCCTGGGGACACCGAAGATGAATCTACTGAAGCAATTCATCTTACCTTATCGTTTTGTGAAAATTGTGGTTCAATCCCTGATAATCAGCGTGATTGCACATGAACATGCAGTGTTTGTTTTTCTTAAGGTTATTACTATCATTACCTGAATTTTAATTGTAGGTGCATAGTTGGAACCCATTTTTCTGTCTCCAACGCCTCCTGGCCACGCCCTGATGAAATTGGGATCTGCCAAAAGCGAAACGGCTTCAGCTTCATCTGCGGCGCCGAAGTAGGGTCCCACAGGACAGAGGATTGTGTAGAGAAGTGCCGATTCTGAAGAAGCTACTCCTAAAGAAGGCTGTAATTAAGCAAATTATGATAATTAATCGTTTAGCGATTTACGATATGCTTTAATATATATTATTTGGTTTAATTACATCCGGATCAACTATGGTAAGACTGCTGAATAGACCCACGAATTCAAAAAAATGTATATTCATATACGTATATATGAATACTAGCATTCCCCGTCGCTGCTTTGCCCGCGAACCTTTAAAATTGATTCTGTGATCATTATCTTGGTATTGATTTAATATAATATGTCAACTGATGTTAAGGAGATTTAGTAGAATCGGAGCTTCCGGTAGAAGGTGGAATGTTGGAGGGGGAAGCTGCCGGGTCGGTAGAAGAGAGGGAGACGCGTAATGGAGTGACTTCACTAAAATCGCCAAAACAAAAAATTGCTTACTCGTCGTGAACGCTTCATTTTTCGGCTTTAAAACATGGTTTTCGACCTCATAAGGAATGACAAATGAGTCCAAATTAGACATTTTTTCTTGCAAAAATAGGTGTCCGTTAGAGTTAAACGACAATTTCGCCATTTAAACCCCTTAGGGGTTACATTTTTGAAATTCCTTTCTTAGTGGTTACCTACACGCGTTTAAAATCTAAATTCCGAACTTCAAGTTTCTATCATCAGTAGTTTTTGCTCTGCGTTGATTCTGTCAGTCAGGACGAAGCTTCTTATATATAAAGAGAGATAGTCTGTGTATATACATACAAATATATATTCTCACACTAAGTGTGAATGTGTTCAATCAGCAATATTAACATTGTCTCGAAATGAGACACAACGTAATAATATCAATTAAGAGTTGTATTCCATTTTACTTTAGAGTAACTCATTTCGTCCCAAGGGTGAAAATAATATGGATATTTGGCGTTTCTTTCCATTTCTAAGTTAAGGCATGTTCAAAATATTCGATTGGTAAATTTTTAAAATTTTGCTGTTCGGAAACTCTTTTTTTTTTTTGGAAACGCAACTCAAATCATATGTGAAAAAATAAATCATTCCTAATATTTTTTTATATTATTATTTAATAACGATTATACCTATATCTCATTTTTGAAATGAAATATTCTGACAAGGGGACCACTTCACATTTCCCTCTCCGATTTTGATGAATTTTTTTTCGGTGATTCTACATCGAAAATAAGTCGACACGTGTCCGGCCGTTCCATTGAATGGGCCATCTGGACTGATAAACTAAATATTTTAGGTCCAAAAATCGTTAAAATTGGCTTTCACAAAACAGTCATTGCTCCATTCTACCTGAACCAATTTTAATGAAACTTTCAGGGATTCTTCTACTTAAAAATATATTAGACACATGTATCGGGATTTGTCACAATTCACCCTAGTAAGGCCAGAGCGTCACATCAACACAATTTACTAACGCAAGCCTCACAAGCCTCAACTTTGATGTGATTCTCTGGCCTTACCAGAGTGAATTGCGACAAATCCCGATACATATGTATGTCTAATATATTTTCAAGTAGAAGAATCCCTGAAAGTTTCATTAAAATTTGTTCAGGTAGAATGGAGCAATGACTGTTTTGTGAAAGCCAATTTTAATGATTTTGAACTTAAAATATTTAATTTCTCGGTCCAGATGGCCCATACAATGGAACGGCCGAACACGTGTCGACTTATTTTCGATGCAGAATCACCAAAAAAAATTTCATCAAAATCGGAGAGGGAAATGTGACGTGGTCCCCTTGTGAGAATAATTTGGAGGTGTTTAATGGTCAACTGTTCTCTGTAAGATAAAAGATAAATTATCAGGATTTTCAATTATCAGGAGTTAGATAGATAATTATGAGTTAGATAGTAACAATAAGAAGTAACAAAATCCTGCTGATGGTATGTTTACATGATATGGGTACTTATGAAATCTAATAATTATATAAAAGGTAGTAAAAATAAATATGAAATTTTGAATAAGTAGCTGGTTAACATGTTAAAGAAATCAGTCAAAAAACTTTTCACTGAAAATTCTGATAATTTATCATTCTATCAGAATAATTTGGTCTTATTTTTTTGGCATCACAATAAACGGCTAGTTGCCCAATCAATGGTTTCCCGACTCTTTTTTTTTTTTTTTTTTTTTTTTTTTTTTATCTTAAAAATATCCCAATTATAATAAAAATCCTATGCATCTACAAAAACAAAATCTTCATGGGCCTCTAATTTACATTTCTGGCATTTCCAAATCTTTGGCATTGAATCAAATATTTCTCTAGAAAAACTGATTGATTTTTTTTTTTTTTTTTTTTATTTAAACATCATTTTAGCGCAATTCGCTGTATTGTTTTTCCATTTGGTACTTTTTATTGCCTCTACTCTTCTGTGTTTACTCTACTTATTTTTTATATGGTGAGCTTATTATAATCTCAATCTCTCGGGTGTTTCGCTCTTGCATCAAGAAGTAATTTATTGATGCATCAGAATGAGGTGACAACTGTTTCAATAAATCACGCACGATCAACTTACTGCGTCGCCCATGCCGCAACTGAACAGCATTTGTTTCTACTCTAAAGGGAGCTCATTTATAATACCGCTTTCAGTATCAATTTCAATTTCTTATTATAATATAAGAATAAGTGTGATTTCATTATAATCTATATAAATAAAGATGAAATTCTGTTTGTTTGTTTGTTTATTTGTTCTTTATAGAAATTTCGCTCAGTGGTTCTTTCAGACCAGGTGCGAACACCTGTCAATATTAAAATTGCATAACTTCAGCCGATCTTCAGCTGATATTCTTTATCCTCCAAATTTCGCTCAGTGGTTCTTTCAGACCAGGTGCGAACACCTGTCAATATTAAAATTGCTTAACTTCAGCCGATCTTCAGCTGATATTCTTTATTCTCCAAATTTCGCTCAGTGGTTCTTTCAGACCAGGTGCGAACACCTGTCAATATTAAAATTGCATAACTTCAGCCGATCTTCTTTATTGTTATAATAATCGTTTTGATCTCGCTTTACATTGGTTATTACAAAATTGACCGTTTGAGTCGATAATTTATAGATTATATTTAGATCTCAGTTTATAGATTTTATAGATTTAAAAATTGAAATTCTCCGGGTGAAACCGGTATATACAGCTAGTCATAAAATAAATCTATATAAATAAAGACGAAATTCTGTTTGTTTGTTCTTTATAGAATTCTTTAACGTTTGTCCTAAATTCTACAAATTTCGCTCAGTGGTTCTTTCATACCTGGTACGAACACCTGTCCATATTAAAATTGCATAACTGTAACCAATCTCTGGGTATATTCGTTATTTTATAAAACTTGTTATGATCTTGCTTTGCATTGGTTTTTACGAAATCGACCGTTTGATTCGAAAGAAAAATGAAATTTCCCGGGTGAAACCGGAATATACAGTTAGTATAATATAATTATACTTTCTGAATATATTTATCCACTCATTACCTCCAAGCTCTGGAAAACCCCCTCAATGCTTCTCATGAGGCAACAATTGGTTTTGTTTTTCATTATATATGTGTATATATATATACATATATATATATATATATATATATATATATATATATATATATATATATATATATATATATATATATATATATATATAAAAAGAAAGTCCTTTATATAAATTTCATTTAAAATCTCTTGTCGACGTTTCGGGCTGGTCCCACATAAATGTTGGGCAGTCTCGAAAAGTGTTAGCATTCAGGTCAGCACAACTTTCCATAAACATCATTTGCAACCACCCTAAATAAAGCGCAGGGAAATATTCGTACGGATTACGCAGAGTACGCAGAGTCGTCATTAGTGAGATATGTTTTTCTGCCGGACTAATGCATATTTTCATGTTTTTAAAAACAATTTTAAAGTAATGTACACCTTACAACTAAACCATCATCTAACGTTTCTCTCAGAATTCAAATTCAGCTTCTTTTGCTTGTTAAAAATTTTAGTTTAGGTACTCTTATACGTCGTTGAAAAAAAATTCTCCAAGTTTGCCTTTAGGTATTTCTGTAGACCACGCGCCTCCTATTAAGCGGAGGAGATTCATTTCTCAAGAAGTTAGGTATCGAACCCATACGGTTCGAATCCCGTGACCATAGCCTCAACGTGCTCGTTTATCACAACCCTTGTAATTGTCAAGATTAGCTATCACATAGTTCCTTCGTTGCTAACAAGGAACGATAGTTTTATCTGTGGTAAAGAAAACGGTTTTTTTTTTTTTGTAGTCGTTACCTCGGTTGAATGCTATTATCAATCGGTGTTCCATATCAAAGCTGAAAAGCAATTAGGGAAAACCAGTAATTTTTCCTGACGGAGCTTGAAAGATTGCATTCCTCATATCGCCTCATATCAATAAAATATAACGACTAGTTAAAGAAGGTAAAACAAATAACTGGTACCGCAATCCTTGTTTTTTGTTTCGCAAGGATCTTAGAAGTTGCTGATAGACGTTTTAAACTATTTAGAGAAAAAAAAAAAAGCATAAAAATACAGCTTAAAACACCAACGAACAGTGCTAGAAGCTAATATTGTTCTTTGTTTTGTTTTTTCAAGACACTGATGAGGCTTAGTGCAAGTATTAAATTTCTCTTAATTTCTAATTGTTATATATATATATATATATATATATATATATATATATATATATATATATATATATATATCTTGAATTATATTATATATCTTAAATTATAATTAAGAAGGAGTTAAATCCTATATTGAACTTATAGTTAAAATAGCAGCAATGGAATTTTTGTAGAAAAAAATATACTCGGTATATTTTAAAATATTAACTTTTTTTATTAAAGTTATTTAAATAAATTGTTCATATTTACATAATAATCTTTAAAATGATTTTAACTGAATAGAAAATCGAACCCGGTTCTAAGCATCTCTGTGCTCTAACCAATTGAGCTACCAGGCACATATCCTCTCACACTTCTCTCTTCAGTTTCGGATCGGAGAAGAAAGAAGGATGACAGGGAGGATTTTATTTGTTATCAATTTTATATTAACGTATTTATTTTTAATCTGTAAATTGGAGATTCTCAGAAATAGCGTGAATATAGGTCAACTAAATTTTGCAATAACTCCTGTCCAAGTTTTTATAATTTCCGAACACAATAAAATTTACAACTACAACTAGTACAAGATAAATAATTTTTTTTATCGCTTTTTTCATGCCATTACAATTATTGAAAATGTTTTTTTTTCTCACCTTGTCCTAAGCTCTAATCTCTATATATATAAGAGGCTTTGTCCTGACTGACAGAATCAACGCAGAGCAAAAACTACTATTGATAGAAACTTGAAGTTCGGAATTTAGATTTTAAACGCAATGTAGGTAACCACTAAGAAACGAATTTAAAAAATGTAACCCCTAAGGGGCTTAAATGGCGAAATTGTCGTTTAACTCTAACGAATATCTATTGTTGAGATTTTAAACCATATGTTTTTTATTTGAATATCGATTTAACGTTACAATAGTATTAAACTAGACATTCACATAAAATATGGCTACTGATTATTTAAATATTAGTGGTAATCAAATTATGCACACTGTGATTCCCATTGTTGGGGATGGTGCGTGTTTATTTCGATCTCTTCTCCATATATATAAGAGGCTTTGTCCTGACTAACAGAATCAACGCAGAGCAAAAACTACTTATGATAGAAACTTGAAGTTCGGAATTTAGATTTTAAAAGCGATGTAGGTAACCACTAAGAAAGGAATATCAAAAATGTAACCCCTAAGGGGTTTAAATGGCGAAATTGTCGTTTAACTGTAACGAACATCTATTTTCGAACTTCGAGAAAATATATCTAATTAGTACTCATTATAAAGAATTTGATAAGACGAGTTTAACTCGAAAGGCCCTATTGGGCGTCGAAAACCATGTTTTACAGCCGAAAAATTAAGCGTTCCCGACGAGTAAGTCATTTTTTGTTTCGGCGGTTTTAGTGAACTCTCTCCATTGCGCCTCTCCCTCTCTTCTACCGAGCCGGCAGCTTCCCCCTCCAACATTCCACCTACCGGAAGCTCAGATTCTACTAAATCTCCTTAACATCTGTTAACATATTATATTAGATCAATACCAAGATAATGGTCACAGAATTGATTTTAAAGGCTCGCGGGCGAAGCCGCGACGGGAAATGCTAGTTCAATATATTCGGGATCCAATTTATGTTTGCGTCTACTATAAATTTTTTCAGAAATATTTTTGAGACTGGTGTTTCATTTCCGTGACAATAGTAAAACATTAGGGCGCCGAATCATAATGAACCTTGTGGACTCAGGTGGAAGGAATGAAGTTTTAAAAAACACAAAAAATTAACAAAAATGTCTGGAAAAATAAAATTTACATGCTGCAAGATAAATTTTTTTATCTTTAAATTTAACCTCATTAAGATTACAGAAAATGGCCTTTTTTTCTCACCTGTCCTAAGTTCAATATATTCGGGATCCATTTACTGTCAGCGTATAAACTTTTTTTTACAGATATATTTTAGGAAGGGCACCGAATTATAATGATTCGGCGAGCAAAAGATAAAAAAGACTTCACGATCACAATACTTTCCGCTACTATATATTTCATATATAGGTAAGTGAAAGCAAAAGATCAAACTGAAAATCCTGACAACAATCAACCTATCGTAAAGAAAACAGTTGGCTATTTCATACCTCTAAATTTAGAATATAGTATATTAGTTATGTATAAAAATTTATAAGACCGTCTCCGGACTGACGGTCAAACAGACCACATTTCTACAAATGTTTTTATTTACTTATTGCTTCATACTAAATTGTAGTGAGAATGAAACTAAATAAAACCATTTAGTAAGTTTATCTACTTACTATGTACTCGTATCTATATATGTATACATTGGTGTAAAGGATTTATTTTAATAAAAAAAAATCTGGTGCGTGCGCGCAACACACAACTTTCACTTAACAACTTACTTAGATTAGAAATTGACGTGTTTTGCTAATTATCATTTCCCAAAGTCACACATTTTTCTAAATTCATATCTTATTTTTGTTAATCGTTAAAGCCGTTTTTGAGTAAATAAAAAAACCCGTGAAAATGATACAAAATTTATTAAGTAAAGTCCCCCCTCCCGTAGATCAATTTTGATGAAATTTTTACAGTCATATCTCGGGCATATAAATACATCAAATACCAAGTTTGATCAAAATCGTTAAAACCGTTTTTGAGTAAATAAAAAAAACATGTGAAAATGGTACAAAATTTATTAAGTAAAGTCCCCCCTCCCGTAGATCAATTTTGATGAAATTTTTACAGTCACATCTTGGGCATATAAATACATCAAATACCAAGTTTGATCAAAATCGTTAAAACCGTTTTTGAGTAAATAAAAAAAACACGTGAAAATGATACAAAATTTATTAAGTAAAGTCCCCCCTCCGGTTAATCAATTTTGATGAAATTTTTACAGTCATATTTCGGGCATATAAATCGATCAAATACTCAGTTTAATCAAAATCGTTAGAGCCGTTTTTGAGAAAATCGAAAAAAACCTAAAAAGTTATTAAGTAAAGTACCCCCTCCCTGTAATTTTGTATGAAATTTATGCTGTCACATCGCGGGCATATACCTACACTAAATACCCAATTTCATGATCGCACGGTTTATAGTTTTTGAGCTAGTCTGTTCACACACACACACACACACACACACACACACACACACACACACACACACACACACACACACACACACACACACACACACACACACACACACACACAGACACACACACACACAGACCATTTCGCGGGACTTGGTTATTTCGACTCAGGGGGTCCCAAAACGTGTATTTCCGTTGAAAACCGGAAGTCGAAAATTTTCACGATCGCAATACTTCCACTTACTATATATTTCATATATAGGTAAGTGAAAGTAAAAAACTGGAAAAATAAGAAGTCCATGCTTTTTCACAGAATCCTCCAAATATGGTTTCATTGTTAACTTACAACTCTAATGCTTCTTTAGATACTACAAAATCATATGCGTTACTAAATAGAAATTAAAAAAAAAAAATTAAAAATCGAAAAGAAGTTTGCAATTATATTGTTAAGAATTTTTTTTTTTAATGAAAAAATCGAAGTAATAGTCAAGCAAAATGACCCCCGAGGAAGAGATTTCGCGATTAGCTAAAGCACAAATGGAGTGAATGGTTTATTTATAAGGAAAGGTGCTCCGACGAACTTGTGTTTTTAGAACACGGTCAACTACCTTATGCAAAGCAACAATCACATTTTTCTTTCTATTTGGTTTAAAAAAAAAAAAAAAAAAAAAATGAAAGTACTCACACACCTCTGTCCCTACGAGGGTGGGCCTGATGTAGAGGCTGGCTGCCTCTGAGTGCGGCACCCACTCCTGGTCGATGGAGATGAGCCTGCAAATACACTTGATCATCTCTTCGGCGTCGAACTGCGGGAGGCACGAGCGACTCGCTGACAGGTTCATCCTCGCCATGTTCAGCTCGGGCCTGAATATCCTGATCTTACCGTCCTTTCCTCGGTAGGCCTTCATCCCTTCGAAAAGCTTTACAAAGATAATCCATTAATATAAAATAGCAACAACTCAACAGGAGATTTAAAATATTCATGAAGATATAATTGGATATCCCCCCCCCCCCAAAAAAAACAAAATATGAGTCTCAAAAATCCTGGTAAAGGACTGAGAAGTAAACATAACGCCAATTCTAATCTAATGCTATCTAGACAATAAAAAACTCTAATGCGATGAGCGCAACACCCAAATTTCACTTACCAACTTACATTAGAAATTGACGTGTTTTGTTAAATGCCATTCCTTAAAGACACGCATTTTTCCACATTCATTTACATGCATTTGTTTGTATTTGCTCTCTAAATTACACTAATTTTTTTTATTATTAAATAAAAGTTTTTATTTGTGATAATTCGGCTATGCAAGCATAATACTCCATCGCGTCTGATTTTATAATTCTCTATGTAGTTGTTGAAAACTTCATTTAGTTACCATGAAACAAATAATTTCCATTAAATGAACAGAACGTCTTTAATTATAAACAATCGTCTGTCATTAAAGGGGCTCAACATGTTTTATGAGTTGACGGAATATTTTTCTTTTTTTCCTCTGTATATGTTTACTTGATTTTTTTTTTCTTATTTAGCCATTTCTTATTTTTATGTGCAACGAGCTAATTTCTCCATATAAACAAAAACACAGGTACTTTATAGGAAAACAAAAAAAGGCCCCTTCCCTACTCAAGCCCCTTCAGATCATTTTAATAATGATAAAGCTTACCTAATATTAAAGAAGACTTGATTTTCATTGAACATGACGATCTTGATCAAAATCGTTAAAGCTGTTTTTGAGAAAATCGAAAAAAACGTAAGCATTGGAAAACAAGTTATAAAATAAAGTGCCCCCTCCGTTTGATCGACTTTGATGAAATTTTTGCTGTCACATCGCGAGTATATATACACACACCAAATACGGTGTGTGTATATATACGGTTTATATTTATTTATATTTAGATTTATTCAGGTTCATACGGTTTATATTTTTTAAGCTAGTCAGTTCACATACACACAGACCATTTCGCGGGACTTGGTTATTTGGACTCAGGGGACCCCAAAACGTGTAATTCCGTTGAAAACCGGAATTCAAAATTTTTCACGATCGCAATACTTTCCCTTACTAAATATTTCATATATAGATAAGTGAAAGTAATATTTTGGTGCGATGCGCGCACCACACTACTTTCACTTACCAACTTTCATAGATTAGAAACCGAAGTGTTTTAATAAATATGTAAACGCCATTCAGCAACTTCACACATTTTTTTTTTACTTATTTTTTTTTTGTCTCAATAGAATATTAGATTAGAATATTAGATAGAGTATTTAATTTGTTTTCAAAACTTGAAAGTTATCAGTAACGTAGACCCTTCCACCCATCAAAGCGCCTCTGTATAAGTATGGTTATCATAGATAACACATTATAAAACTTCCTAATGAAAGTTTCCCTTTAATTTAAAACAAGAAATACAACCGTATGTAATGTATACCGGAAAGTTCTATCCGTTCCGATACTACTTGTCAGTTGTTTACCACAACAAGGAAGATAATTAACGTTATTATTAAATGGTTTAATAAAACAGGCGAAAAACCTGCCTCCCCCATTCCTAAACCGAAGTTGATCCTGATTAACAAAAAGCTACTGGTGAAATTGAACGAAAAGCTATATTCAAATAATCACTATAACCAATAGGCCAATGTAAAACCAGTTATTGAAGAAAAGAGGCCTGTGATATATCAATAAAAGGACTTCACAATGCTTCAGATTAAGATACAGCCACCAACTCAGCTTTGGGGTTCAGTCGAAATTCGTAGAGCTAGGTGGCTTGGAAATCCAGTAGAGATGCGACATCGAAGCCAAAACATCGATGTCGATTAAACATGAAACACAAAATCGATGTTTTTCTAATAAATAAATTCTTTAAACATTAACTTATTAGTGCCTAAACGATTTAAATCGATGTTTAAGTGTAAAACATGTTTGTTTTTTTTAATTATTATATAAAAATATGAATGTTTTCGAAATTGATAGTTTTTGATATTCATTTATTAAAAATTAACCTGTTAGGACCCAAACATTCATACACCAATATCACCTTCCTACTATATACAGAGAATCGTATTTCTGGTGAATATTGTGAAAGACTTTGCAAGCTAAATAATATTTAAAATATTAAATGCAGATAAGTCATTCAAATGATACTATTGTTTTGCGTTTTCATAATTTACTAAATATTTTGAAGTTGAAAATTTTACAGAAACGAGAAATGGTAGGTAGAACAGAGTTAATATAGCCAATATATTTTTAAATATCGATGATAAAAATATCTTTGTTTTTGTCAAAACATATTTGTTTTATCGATAAAAAAACATCTTTGCTCTTGTTAAAATACCGATGTCAAGAACATTTTTGTTTTTGTCTAAACATCGATGTTTTCGTCAAAAAATCGATGGTAAAAAATTCTTTGTTTTCGTTGTTTGAAACAAAAAAAAAGGTCTTGAAATATCGATGTGAACATCGACGCACAACCATCGATGTTTCAGAAACATTGACATCGATGTCACATCCCTAAAATCCAGTAGCACCTACTACAATCCTCGGACCTAGCATTCTCCGAATATCTCTGGTTTCTGAACTTCCGACATTTTTTGAATATATTTTGAATAAGTCAAAAAATCCGAAAACGAAGAAGTTATCAGACTAACTAACAATGGATCAATGTTTCGCCTCTAGGGTTAAGTTGATTGAAAGAAAGTTTGACATACGAATTGCCACCGCGTAGACAAGAAAAAATTATTATTTCGTTTTATTCCAAAAAATAAAATACATTTCCGGTAGACCTAATTATTCAGTGCTCAGCCCCACTTATGTGGAAAGCATATCAGTTGCCTACAGTCTTTAAAAAATGATAACACGCGATGACTGTCAAAGTGCATAACTGGGTTAACTACACTCAGTTGAGTAATTGGAACTCTTTCGGGGCGAATAATTATTTGAGGGACCATTAAAAAAATGCAATAAAAAAATCATTTTTTAAAAATAAACACTAATAAAAATAATATTGTAATAACTACTACTAATAATAATATTATTATTATCAATATATTAATATTATTATTATTATTATCGCTCTATTAAAAAAAAAAAAAAAAAAAAAAAAACACTCAATTATTTAGGCCCTTCAGAACTGAACATCGTAAAACATATGTGTATAATTAATTTATTACAAATATCAAGTACTTAATTGTATCAATACGACATTACAAAGTCATTCAGGCTAGAGATAGTATATCACTCTTAAATAATTAAAAACGTTCATATGAGTAAATGGAAAAAACTTGAATATTGAAACAAAAATATTTGAATTTTTGTAAGCCTTACTTGGTAGGCTATTGTTAAAAAAATGTCGTTACCGTTAATGCAATGAGTTCGTCATTAATAGCTCAGATATTCAAGCAGTGGATTAAAGCACCTCATGAATGAATTTTTTGATCCGAATCATCATTTTCATTCGGTCAACTGGAAAACAGATTTTAACTTAAGACCTCTAATAATCCCAAAACGTTATTTTGAGCCACCTGGCCTCATTTTGAATAAGATATTTTCCATCTTTGTCTATTCTCTGATAAACCTAGTCAAAACATACATCTAAAAGTACCCGTGTGATCCGTAGGTGATGTTTATTTTTGTAACCGATGGCATACAATTTAATATCGTTTAAAAGATTTTATTAAAAAAAAAAATCAGAACACTTTAAAAAAGTGTGATACGAATATCAGACTTTCCTTCGGATGAAATTAGCTACGTGGATCCAAAATTGGAAAATTATACACAAGGACGTGTAGAAACTTGCAAAGATTATCTATATTGTTACACAGATAGCAGAAGGTGTAAGAGAGATTCAACAGGTTTAATGGAAAAAAGTATGTAGTGAGAATTCAGATACAAACTTATGTATTCATTGAGGTACAAGGTATCAATATAAAGGGAAAATATGATTTGTATCTTATACTTTATGGTAATATTATCCTCAACATGGATCGAAACTCAAAAGAATTTCGACATACTGTTTCAATATTGCGGAATTAATTCTCTAACGGTTAACACTGAGAAAAGAAAAAATTTAGTTTTCCATAAGGGAGGAAGATTAAGTAAACTTAATAGTTTCTCTTATGGTGGCAAAGATGTGGAAGTTGTTAAACGTTTAATTATTTGGGCACAATATTTTCCTCATCTGGTAAATTTTAAAGCATGTGACTCGGCCATAAAAAAAAGTGCTGCTGCTAATTCGGCTGTTACAAACATCTTAAAAACAAGTAAACCTGACTCATGGGAAACTAAATGTCATTTATATGAATCTATGTCTGAAAGTGTTTTGTTATATATGACAGAGGTCTGGGGTAGCTGCTATTTTAAATCATTAGAAAAAAGTCAAATAAAATTTTTCAAGTACACATTAAATTTGGCTAGAAACACTCCAAATTATTATGTTAGAATTGAAGCAGGTCGAATGCATATATTATTTAAAATATTTCGAAGAATGATTAACTAGTGGGTTAAAATTTTAAATATGAAGGACGATCAGCTGACTAGAATTTGTTTTAATAGATTGTTAGAGCTGCGTGACACAAAAACAATGCCATTTAATTGGGCAACAGAACTGAGGGACCTGTTATGTATAATCGGAGCTGATAATGTATGGTTGGATCAAAATCTAGATTTGATTATAAAATAGTAAGATGGACTTAGAAGAGGCAATGAGGAATCATCTTCTTAGCCTAGATATAGATAGAGCGACGAAGTCCACATTTAATTTATATTATAGAAATATTTTTTCTCTGTCCCTATGCCTACATCAATAAATTAAAAATTCTTGCACAATTGCGTTTGGCAAGTAAAAAGGTTACACGCATTAACATTGATGGGAAAACAATAAGATTTGATTCTCAACTACCATGCAAATATTGTAATTTAGATTTAAGCGATAATATCTATCATTATTTATTAGAGTGTAAGACATTTGAAGAACATAGACTGTCTATTTTAAACAATTATATACAAATAGAAGCATATGGAGATCCTATTATTTCATTATTAGATGTTAAGAATATTAAGCATTTAAACAGCATTTTTCTTTTCGTTCGTAATACTGTAGGTAAGGAGTTTAATACCCTTTAAGTAAAATATTTGATATGTATATATTTTTTTATATAGTGTAAAAGGTAATTTCTTATTTTACTTTTAATCTTACGGAATTGTTATTATTTTATTAAAGAACCTGATGATCTCTTGTTGCGATGATGAAATAATTAGGTATTGTTTTGTATGTACTATATATAATATTATTTTTTGTATATTTAGAGCCAGACCTCTTGTAATTGTAAATTTACAAAATACAGTATTCCATGAGGGTTTTTTTTCCATTCAATAACGGTTAAATAGCTGTGTTTCAGCTGTAAATAATTGCCTTTACGAGTTTGGCAATAGCTATCCAAGCTAATGGAGAGAAAAAGGAGGAGCTGAGACAACTTTTCCTGGACCAGAACTAGCAATAGGTATCAAAGAGATATCCAAGTAAATATGTCCTAGATCGGGCATAGAAAAAAAAAGGAATAAATAGGAGGGCTCGTCTTTTTGAACCTTTTTGATATTTAGCTGCATAAACCAACCTTCTCCACCTTTGCCTATTTTGGGCTTCTTCTTTCCTGTTTTTTACATGTAGCTCTGCGGTGTTTTTGTTGATTTATCAACAAATCTCCTTTTTGGCTCACCACGAAGTCTCTTTCCTGCTGTTTAGGCATTGTCGTTCATTGCAAATTTCTTTTCACATTCATTGACGTATACAGACGGAAAGCTATCCATCTATCTGGGGAGAGGGATTGCTTCGGGCGACATTTCCTGTCTATCTTAATCTCCTCAGATACGGACTGACCAATTTCTATCAGCTGTTCCTAGTTTGTCCTCCATTCATTAGAACTCACATCCCACATCGCTTCGATTATCGTTTGGAGGACTGTTCTCTAGAATCGTTCTATAATTCGTTTGAGGGAGGTAGTTAATTTCCAGGTTTCACAGTCATATGATAAAACTAGTTTTATGATTACAATTATGCTCTTAATTTAAGATTTCAAGAGATTTTTCGGGATTTCAGTATCTTTGGTAGGGAGAAGAATGCTATAATGCTATAATTTCCATTGGTCATTTACTTATTATGGTTAGGTAATTGTGGGGCCAGGGTATTTAAATCGGTCTACTCTTTTCATTCATCGAACATATTGTTGTCGGGATGGAATTTTGGTTTACAATCGTTTACTTTTATATATTTTATACCCTGAATTGGCGTATAAAGACAGTGGAATCCATGCAGAGCTAAGACAGAAAAAGTAAATAATTGAATTTACGTACATAAATTTTTACTCTAGTCTATTAAGACGCATTGGCAAGACTCAGGGACAAGTTTATATTATTTTCCAACCTAATATTACAAGAGGAAAAAAACAAAGAGCTTAAAACAATCTGCGGTACCGAAAAGAAGGCGAGTAAATTATCTTGAGTCATTCACTATTATGCTTTTCAACGTTCCCATTATGACAGATAATGCAATCAGCTATGAAACAGACTGTTAACACGTCTGCAGCTATTATGGGGAATACTAAAGCGTCTCATAAATTTTAATATTTCCACGGCAGTTAAATCCACATCGCTGACAATTGATAACCAAATCGATAAAAATCGATCGATTTCTGCTGCGAAAACAATAAATAGTAATACATGTAATTTTCATATTCAATTTCTTAATAACCTCTATCGTAATTCTTACGCATTACTCATAAAAATTAATATACCCACCTAATTGAATACGTTTAAATTATTGTTTTGAAAATGATAAATCGCATATAATTAAACATGCAATCCTATAAGATATTTTTAAATTATTTTAATTTATTATATTTTGTTTAATCTGTAAATTTTAAAGATTAAGGTTGAAACGTTCCGTTTCGAGGTATTTATTAAAAACTGTTTATAATGACAAGTCCATACCTGCCTAATCTGTTGAGATTACTAAACTGAACTAATTAAACAAATTCGAAGCCTGAATAAAGTTGACAATAACAAATGGTAAATACTAATAATATTATTATTATTTTTAAATTATTGTAGATTAAAGACTATGATAGTTATAATAGTAGGCTCGAGGAAGGACGAACATTGTTTGCCGAAACACTCTGTTAAAAATTCAAATATAAAGGTATGTACTATATTTTCTACATGCAATTGTTTACTCATTATATACCTCTGAAAAGTGGGTTAAATATTTATATATATATATATATATATATATATATATATATATATATATATATATATATATATATATATATATATATATATATTTTATAAAACAAGTTTTATATTATTTTTACGAGAAGGAAATTCACAAATCTATTATATGTAAAAGTGCAATGATTTATATAATTAATCAATTCGAATTACTTTTTTTACTTAGAAGAAAACTAAAAAAAAATATTCGTTCCGGAGAAAATTACATTAAGCTACCTAAAATACCAGCATTGTGTTAATTTAAAATATAAAAGTACACCGTATCAAGATTTTAGTTTGATACGTTCAGGCTCAGATTCTTATACGGGTATTTTACCCGGCATAATTTTATCATGAGTGCGAAAAAAAATAAGGGACCGAAAAAAATGTATATATTTTTAAATTGAGACGCAGGGAAAAAAAGATTTTCTCTATATGTAAACCTAACAGGATAATTACGTTTTTAAGTAGTCACTAACGGTTTATAATAACGTATCTCCTTAATAATAAATATCTTGGACCGACTCTGACCTGAACAAATGACCAACGGACGAATATGGGAATACTTTATGCCCAGCAGAAACAGAGCTCTCTCTCTCTCTCTCTCTCTCTCTCTCTATATATATATATATATATATATATATATATATATATATATATATATAAATATATATATGTAGTTTGTAAAAATATTTTTTTATGGGTTAGGTTTACTTTAACTAGATGAATAAGCTCTAACTATAATTGCTGTGAAATCGAATTCTCATCCTGCCCTGAGATAGAATTTCAACGTAACTAGATACAAACACGTCGATATTAAAACTGCAACCTCGTCATATGGTGAGAAAAAAAAATTAAAAAACGACTCAACAGTATTTGAAAGTTGATTTAGAAAGGGCGATCAATTTAAAATTGCAAATAGTATCTCTCCGATGGCATATAAATAAGAATACATTCATAATTCCATAAATGTCACCATCCAAATTTTCAAATAATATCTCAATGTCATTTATGGTTAGATTAACTGACCAGAAATAGATAGAAATTAAAATTATACAATTTTTAAAATTGCTTCATATTTAAATTACTCAAATAGTTTACTCGTAATTTCTGAAAAATAATAAATTACGATAAATATTGAAAAATAGGAGCAGAAAACTACAAAATATAAAAAGAGATGTATGTATAAAAACGATCCGATAGTTTTTATATTTACTGGAATAGAGTTTATATAACATTGGAATTCCTGAAATTAAACTCAGGATAAATCCAAGGTAACTAAACCGAAGATGGAATTTATTGGTATTACGGTTTTACATTCCTTTTAAAGATGGCCTCTTCCATTAATGGTAAATGTTTTGTTAAACATATTTTTCTAATTTTCAATTTAACTTAGCTGTTGGCCTAACGATTGAGAAACCTTGGTTTTGAATAATAAAAATATACAATTATAATAAACTTTAAGATAGTTTACCAATGGTAATAATTATCAGTTTGAAATGATAACTTATTTATAATTTATATGTAATATTTTTTTAAAATAATAAAATATAAAAACTCTGGTTAGAAGTACGTCTCAGAAGTTTTAATGATCATATTCCTATTATGTCTTTTACGATAGGTTAAATGATAATCAGGATTATCAGTTTGAACTTTATTTTATTCTCGAAAGCCAACGTTTTGATCCAACTTGTGGATCTTCATCAGGGCTAAAAGAAAACAAATATATGAGTATCTATGCTAGAGGATGACAATAAATGATTGCTTTACAGAACTGATAATAATATAAAAGATGGTAAGCATTATACATGAATATTTAAATAAGTGCCTGGTTAAGATAAAATAGAATCTGATATTTACCTTCTGAGTCCAGGTAGATACAAAGACTGAAGGTAAAATAAGGTCAGAGGTAGTGGTAGGGGGTAGTTTGCCGACTTCAAAGGCTTATGACTGCAAGTGAAAGGCTACATGACACCTAAGTGAAAATAAAATATTAAAAAACTAACAAAATAGATAGTACTGTATACAAATTGTTATGTCTGTACTCAATAATAACTATTAGTACCAAATAATTTGTTAGTTTTTAATATTTTATTTTCACTTAGTTGTCATGTAGCCTTTCACTTCAGAAGCGTTGGGTTTCCCCGTCATAAACCTTTGAAGTCGGAAAACTACACGCAATCACTACCTCTTACCTTATTTTACCTTCAGTCTTTGTATCTACCTGGACTCAGAAGGTAAATATCAGATTCTATTTTATCCTGCTAACCAGGCACTTATTTAAATATTCATGTATAATGCTTACCATCTTTTATATTATTATCAGTTCTGTAAAGTAATAATTTATTGTCATCCTCTAGCATAGATACTAATCTATTTGTTTTCTTTTAGCCCTGATGAAGATCCACAAGTTGGATCGAAACGTTGGCTTTCGAAAATAATTTTTTTTTCAAACTAAAAATCCTGATTATCATTTAACCTATCGTAAAGAATAACATTTGACTATCTCTCACCTCTATTATGACTTTTATTTTCGATTTTTAAACGAATCATGCAATTAGGTTGTTACCATGCCCTAAACATAACAATTTTGGTTGTTTAGATCGGAGTCCTTCTTAATACAAAGTAATAATCCCATACAATAATGTGACTTTAAACCTCGTCCTTATGAGAAAGGGTAAAGTAAGGGTCATGACCCGCCCCCAAATTACTTGCTAAATCCGCCCCTGGCTCCATAAATAATCGGTGAATACTACATAAAGCGACGTTGTTAACAAGAACAATGAAGAATAACCGTATAAAAATAGCACAACTATGTTATTTGAAGACATTTATGACAGGCAGTATTAACAATGATTTATTATATTTAACCAACGACATATATTCAGTTGAGTGATAACGCTGAAATAGGATGAAACATAAAAAAAAAAAAAACTGAAGATGTGCATAAACAATACACGAAACGTCAAGAAAATGAGAAAATAAAGAGAAAAACAATTTATTTTAATAAATATAAATTAATGCTGCCATACTTTTTAGTGGTGATAGTCGCATACAACAGATCAATCTCTGCAGACATTGAATATATATCCACACTTGTTTTTTGGTTTCTTGGTTCTCTTTCTTGGTTTTTCCTTAATGTGTGCTACTTTGATGACAGCGTTTTAGTTTGATAAATATGGTGGTGGATAATCGCTAAAGAGTCTATGATTATACTTTCCGATTTTTTTTTTTTCCCCTCCAGCAACAATCTTCTCCAAAAAATTCACTCGTCGAAAAAGGTTCCTCTACTAGGATGGTGCCTCTATCCCAAACCTTAAAGCCCCTTCACTTAAAATATTCGATGTCCATAAATCACCCTTAGCTTGTAAGTACGGTATGCACACATGATAAAAACTTTCTTTTTCTTTTTGAATACTGAGGTCTTGACCCTGATCACGTGTTTCGTAGGGTAAACCGTACAGTTATTGGCACCCTTAAGACTACATTTCTATGGTGAAATAAAAAAAAATACCTTTTACAAAGGGATCAAAAAGAAACTTCCTATAGCTCCTCATTTTCTATCCTCATAAAGACTCAAGAGGTTTTTTTGGGTCAAAAGTTCAATAGTTTTACAATATGGCAATATTTATTGTTAAAAGTGCCAAATCTAGTTATTGGCAACATGTGGATTTAATTGTGAAATCTTCCCTATGGTTAGTTTGTTAAAGTCTTACTTAATAGATGACCCTTCAAACATTAGACTCATGTATATCTTGTAATAAAATCAGAACTTGTTTACCTATTTCTTTAAGTTAAAGTTGGGGTGCCAATAACTGTATACCCTACCTAATTTTGGAATCTATTATATAGGCCTACAGTGGTCATGGTTCCGAGAGTTTTATAGCTGATTCAGAGTAGGTATAACTGGTGCGCTGAGACCAAATTTTCCATTAGTTTTCTTCTATTAGCTCTAGTTGTTGAGATATATAAATGGTGTGACTTACCTCTTAAAATATAATTACTCGAACAAAGATATTAAAATTCGTTACAGAAAACTTTTTAAATCAATTAAAACCATACAAACACGCCCATTATTTACATAATCCCTTTGTAACTAAAGTTAATGTTATTTTTTTTTTTCCAAACCAAGAATAACTTTAATAACCAAGAGAAACCAATTACATTTCAAAGAGACTCTATTTCTCACTACGGAAGCTTCTTTTGCGCGACTTTATTGAATGTTTCTTCAGTCTCGTTTTAGGTTCCAGCAGTAATCTGCCATTATGTAGGTATCCCATCTTTCTTGTTAGCGGTCCTGCATACATTTTATGTCTTGGTGAAATCGTTCACCTTGCTCTTCGCTCATACTACCTAAATTGTGTGGGAAACTGTCCAAATGGCTATGTAAGTAGTGGACTTTAACGCTCATGTTACATCCAAGTGTCTTAAAGTTGGTGAGCATGTTGTTGAAGAATTCAACAAAACTTAAAATCAATAAAACTTTCTCAACAGCTCAACATAGTTTTCATCAAGGAGAGTGCCTATGCTATCTAGCGCATTTGCTTATAAATAATATGACTTGTTTGAATATATTACTGACAGATAGCAGCACTGATGATGAAAATTAGTTGTGCATTTCAAAATTATTCCACAACAAAAATTAATTAAAATGATTTGCCGGTAGGTAAAATCATACTACGCGTGATATCATATAACGCGTTGTTACTAGATGTTATTATTTTTTAATTCTTACAAAAAATTATATACAGCAAGCAAATAGTTTAATATTCTAAACTAAGGAGAAAAGCGTGCTAAAATAATTCATTCACACACCTATTTCGGATTGTGCTATCTATATCATAGATATTTAAATTGAAAAAAAACTACTGTTAAGGTATGCTGAAGCTAAAAAATTAGAGCTGAAAGAAAAAATCTGATGCATTATTGAATGCATGGAATCAGCGCCTTAAACATATTTAAAATCAGCTATAAGATTCTAGGCACCAAAGAATGTTTTTATTTTTTTTTGGGCTGTGTTATTAGTGCCTCATTTCCTTTCGTACTCGTACTCGTAAAGCCAATAAATCCACCTCGCCGAGCCTTCTGTGTCAGGGCAGTAAACTTCCAGAAAACATTCGTAATGTTTTAATTTTAATAGATTTCTTTTTTTATGTTATTATGCCTGCAGGGTGACGAGAAGCACGCTGTAAGGTCAATTGCCCGATACAAAATTAATGAATCACCAAATATTAATTAAATTACAGAAGAGAACAAAATATAAAATTAGTGGTTTGTTCTAGGATTTCTTTAAATGAAGGAGCCTCTTCCATGTGTTATATTATATTTATTTGTCCCAACGTTTCGGGCTGTTGGCCCATCTTCTATATATTTTACAAATCTTTAGTCCCATCGCAATTTATTTAAATTTGCTATACTAAGTTGTTACAAAAGTGCTTGTTCACAAAATTAATTTTATTCAAATGTGAGTACAAAATTTACAAATCAAATTTATTCTTCAAAATACAGGCCATCATTTTCAACTACTTTAACCCATCTTTCAGCCAAAAGTTGTATGTATATGGATCATCGACGACTGAAGGACGACCTGATCTAGGTTCATCTTCAAGGCTTGTATTCCCAGAATTAAACCGCCTGAACCAAAATGCGGCCGTGTTTCGATGCACCACACTTTCCCCTTCCACTGCACAAATTTCCTCGGCTGAGGCCTTTGCACTAAAACCTTTTTTCCAATAATGCCTAAGAAGGCCGCGGATGACAAATTTTTCTTCCGACATTTCTAGTGAAATTTGATAAACTGAATGAAAGGCAGGGACAGTTGGCGTACATAGATAATTAGAGGATTAGTTAATGTAAACATTGACATAAGAATTGTATTCGTCAGAGATTAAATAAGGATTAAATTAGAGACCTCAATGTAAACAACTTGATATGCACTAGGACTTTTGTAACAACCTAGTATATGAATATATAACTCTCATAACCCATAACTTATTTTACACTATCAGCTTATTCTTAACATTTTTTGGCCTAGGCTGGACTAATTTCACTGTCACATGAAGCTACTGTTAGAACATGTGACAGTGAAATTACCCCAGAGCCAAAAAATGTTAAAAATAAGTTGATAGTGTAAAATAAGTTATGTGTTGTTACGGTTATATGTTCATATATAACAAATTTAAATAAAGAAAATTGGCGATGGGACTAAAGATTTATAAAACAGATAACCCCAGAAGATGGGCCAACAGCCCGAAACGTTGGAACAAACAAACATAATGTGACACATGGAAAATTCTCCTTCATTTGAAGAAATAAAATTATGAAGTATGTTAAAACCTCATTCTCATTAGACTATGAACTTCCACCCCTTATTTCTAATATAAATTAATAAAGCAATTAAAGTTCTGATAATTAATAATACCTCAACAGCATAGTGGAGTACTTTTGCTGCCGGGTGCAAGGAGATGTACTCCATAGGACAAATGATAGGTGCCTGCCATCCTCCAGCACGGACATGGTACTCGATCTTCAGCATATGATCGGTGAAGTGTTTGCCGAACTGGAGAGCCTTTACTTCGGGTTTTGGCTGCAGACGTTCCGGGGACGCCAATCGAACAGATATATCTGAAAACTGTTACAGAAAAAAAAAAGAAGGTGTTAAAAGCAATAAAAAAAATTAAATGTAGACATAGGTAATATCTAGAAACTGGAGTTCTATGATATTGTACATTTAGTTGGCTTGGGTCTAGCGCCTTCTAAACCAATGGACTTAGGTCATGAATTGAAGTTCTTACAAATTCATGGATTGAAATTCTTTATATTATATATTCTTAATCTATATACATTTATAAATAGCTCTATAGACTTCACATAATATCTTAATAGAATACTTTTATTAATAGCTTAATACCCCTGCTTATTTTGGTCCAAGAGTTCATTGTTTTAATAGTAAGCAATGGACAAATGAATATTCAGAGCTAAAAAATTGATAGAAAGGCGGTATTTTGACAATGATGTGAGAAAATAACAGGTCACGAAAGGAAATCACAAATAAATCGCACAATGAAAATTAGGAAAGCTTTAAGCAATAATATTAGAAGAAAAAAGATTCGAACACGGCCGGGAATCGATCCTGAATCAAATGGTTACTTGTGTGTAACTGTGTCGTTAAAAGTTGATACTTTTTTTAACCTTCTTGATTATTTGATTTTATATTGTAACTCTTATGTGGGTTGATAAATATTTATTTAACAGAAATATACAGTTATTAATGACAACGAATTAATACAACTCAAATAGTAGAACAGGTTACAAAAATGATAACGTTATCATATGACTTGAGCTTCACCGTCAAGGCACAGACTTAGTCTCAGACTAACTCGTTCAGTCACTCGCTCCTTATATATGATCGTAAATGGTCAGGTCTGGAATGTTCCAGAACAATGTGGGCAGTTCTACGCTTTCGTGGACTAGGCCACGGAAAAATCTAGACCCAAAAAGTTCGTACCAACCGCTTATTTTGTTCTAACAAACAACTTTTTTATTGGCTTATCGATTCAACGTTACACTATTGTTTGCGTGGCATTGTAAATTATTATTTTCTTTACGTAAATTTATTCGAACCCAAAATAGTGTAACATTCTATTTTACACCATAGTGTACACTTTTCTATTTTAAAAAGTGCACGTTTTTGCACATTTTGAGGTTTTTACTACACGTATTTTTATTTTTCACTTCACGAAAATCCAGTATTTTGTAAAAACGATTCAAAACAAGCACCATCGACGAAATGGATTACGTTGTTTTTTAAAGGGGAAAAGAATATCTTCCGATAGGGAGGGTACAAAGTTCACTGAAAGGATAAACCCAAGATATCTCCTATTTATCTTTATCCTCTTATTATATCACCTTGTAAAAATTATCTCATACTTTGATTGCTTTTTTGCTTTCTAATAAGGAAAAAGTTGACTTCTTCTTCTTTTTCCTCTGTAGTAGTGCCTTTCAGCGTGGAGGTGCCTCGGTCCATGCATGCCAAGCCTCTCGATCTCGTGCCATAGCCTTCATCGCATTCAGTGACTTGTGCCGCTTTTGGCCAATTCTAGAAATGTGGTCAATCCACTGCCTTCTTGGTCGACCTCTTGGCCGTTTCCATATGTGCCCAGTTTCGAAGAATTTTCGGAGATGACGGTTCTCGTCCATCCGGCAAAGGTGTCCAAACCATCGAAGTTGTCTTTTTTCAAGGGTATCTTTCAGTGGACTTTGATCTCTAAGACGCTAAATTTTTGTCCGGGGTTAAATGAGGTAATAATCAATAACTAATACTCATTAAATAATCACACACACACACATATATATATATATATATATATATATATATATATATATATATATACACTCCCCGACAAAATTATAGGCCACCCCCCATTTTGTTAGTTATTATTTTTATTATATATTTTCCTTAACTCAAAACAATACATACCATTGTAAATGCACAGAATCTGTATCTGACACCTATTTGTATTGAGTTCTGATTGTTATTGTTTAGGAAATAGTGAAAATGTCAATATTTACATGCGACAAAAGTATAGGCCACGCTCAGTGCGTATCTTAATCCCGTTCTATAAGTAATATAAGTTGTATAAAAGTTGAGTTTTGAACCATTTAATTCATTCTGTGAATGCTAATTTGCTAAAATTTCAGTTATTAAATTAAATATTAACAATGCCAAGGGGAGAAGTGTTATCAGAAAATGAGAAGGCGGTTATTAACACATTACTAGAAAAAAATTGGACAATTTCAAAAATTGCTGTAACTTTGACTAGAAGCAGACACCTTATAAGAAACTTTGTTAGGTTGGGCAATGAATATGGCCGAAAGAAGAGAACTGGCAGGCCCCTGGCAACGACTGTTCGAGAACGGAGAGCTATCCTACGCCAAGCGTCGAACTCTTCAGCCACTGCAAGGGAAATTTGTGAGCAAGCTGGGGTCCAAACAAATATTAGGAATGTTCAACGCATTTTGCAAAAAGCCAGCCATTTGAAGCGGCTGAAACTTAAGACAAAACCCCCTCTTTCAAAAGCTCACAAGGCCAACAGGAAACGATTTGCAGCCAAACATGTCTCATGGGGAAAGAGGTGGAAAAAGGTTATCTTCAGCGATGAAAAACGTTTTAATTTGGATGGCCCAGATGGATTCCGATATTATTTTCATGACTTAAGAAAAGAAAAAATATTTTTGAGCAAACGTCAAATGGGCGGAGGAGGTATCATGGTGTGGGCTGGGATAGGCTATTATGGAAAAACTGATTTAATATTTTGTTCGGCGAAAATGAACGCAAAAAAATATACCGAAGTAATCCAGGAACCAATTGTCCAAAGAGGAGAAGAGCTGGCCAGAGGAAGATTTATTTTTCAGCAGGACAATGCACCGGTCCACACAGCGCGCATAGTTAAACTTTTTTTTGAAGCCAAAAATATTTCCGTCCTACCATGGCCAGCTCGATCACCAGATCTCAACATTATTGAGAATTGTTGGGGAGAACTTTCTCGAGCTGTATATGCTCAAGGGAAACAATTTAACTCTATTGAAGAACTCAAAACGTGCATTTCAGAAAAGTGGGCCAATATGGCAAAACTATATCAAGAAACTTTATAAATCTCTTCGAAAACGAATGGTGGAAGTCTTAGAAAACAACGGGGAAGCAACCCATTAATGACTGGTACAACCACTGAGGTAATATATAAAAATTATGAAAAGTGGCCTATATTTTTGTCGCGTCGAACTTCCATGGTTTTTTGTTTTGTTTGATTTGTATTTGAATATATGATAAATTTATATTAATAAAATGTTTTTAGTTTAGTATTCTCAATTCTATAATAACCTACATCTTGTTTAAAAATTTTTATTTACTAGAATTAATGATTATTGCAAAAAATTGGGGTGGCCTATAATTTTGTCGGGCAGTGTATATATATATATATATATATATATATATATATATATATATATATATATATATATATATAGTGTTCTAATAAGCTTCTTGAGGTTCATTCAATAATGAACGAATCTATTATGGTCAACCTAACCTAACCTCTATTATGAAGGCTATGTTGTTCTCATAATCATGCCTTCCAATGAACAAACGGGTTGTATTACCTGTATTCCATCAATTGTGTTCCAACAACAGGGTATTCCAACCTGTTTGTTCATCGTAGTTCTTGATTATGAGAACAATATAGTCTCGAAACGTCGCCATAATACAGTTGTTTATTATTGACTGAACCTCATAGTCCGGGAGCTGAGGGCCAAAAATGTTCCTGATTTGAAGAAAATGTTTGATCATATAGCCTGAAAGTACTCATTTCATAGACGACAAATGTGAACGTTTGCCACTTCAGATCGGTTGCCATCAAATTTTCAGTTAATACTTCAAAAATCGAAGTTTTAGCAGGAAATAACCAATACGAATTCTTTCACGTTTTTATTTGTATTTCCACGCAGGGTTTAGCTAATGTTGTGTGTGAGAGCTTGTTTCATGCTAAATTTGATGCTCTGCAACTTTTATCTAAAACATTTTTCATTTAAACAAGATGCTTTTGAATTATAGGCGTTGCAACACGGTTTCCATCAAAATCGTAAAAATTATTGATTTTTGATGTACCGAACCCGGCTAAACCACTAAACCGATTTAAACTTCATATATATTATTCTGTTTGAAATATTTTAGCCTCTTATAGTAAGAAGAAATCAATTCTTTGTGATCTGTATATGCCGAATTGTATGCGATAAACTGAAAAAAAAAAATCCAAAAAATTCCACGGACTTTAGACCACAAGGCGCTAAATACGTTCACGTTTTAATTGCTTTGTCTCCACAGGAGTGGGTTAATTTTAAAATTAATGAGCTCGTTTCACACAGAATTTGATATTCTACCACTATACGTAACATTTTTTATTTGGAGTAACCCTCTTTAAATTGCAGGCTTTGGAACATGAGCGTAATTCATTTTTCCGCTAAAGTGGCTAAATTGACAATCGGTCTTGGCGAAAAGACTTAACCGATTTTAACTGTGAGGACCTCAGTCGATGCGAAATTTAATGCCCTTTTATTTTATAAAGAACACAATTTCTTCTGCGATAAATCGTTTTCGAGATTTAGCGAAAAATTAAAAAAAGTTCGAAAATATCGATTTTGTTCGCCTATAAAATTTGATGGCAACCGATCTGAGGTGGCAGACGTTCACATTTGTTGTCTATGAAATGAGTACTTTCAACCTATATGATCAAAAAACTTCTTCAACTCAGGCACCTTTTTGGCCCCCATGACTATCAAGAAACCTGTTATAACATTTATGTCAACAGTCAATATATGTATAATGTGTTTATATAATTGAAGGAGATAACAGTGTTGCTAAAAGTAAGATAACTATTCTTAGGATAACACTGTAAGAAATAAATGTAATTCGCTTCATTACAAACAACATTTATGTAATAGCATTGTTGAGTAACTCTTTAACCTCTTCACCTCTTAGTGACTCAATACATTGACGAACTTGAGCGAATCAATGATTACATAGCTCATGGCGGCATTGGCACATATATTAATATCCCGAATAATGAAATCAATTCTTTGGAGGTGATATCGCATAATTTGTCTATCGTATTCAGACCCTTCTAGAGTAATCTTAATTCCAATAATTTAACGTAAAATCGCTTTCAGGTAGTTATAGGAAGAACATTGCAGTATTTTGGTATTGGAATATATTTTTATTAAATTTAGAAATACAGGAAATCAACTCTGATCCATAAATATCATATTATATCATTATATCATAAATATATAATGGAAATAATATAATTATTATTATATTATCGAATCTTTAGGAATTTGAACGGATTTAAGGCAAGTAGATTGAACTATGTAAATCAACATAGGACTGGAGAAGGTGATGAGAAAGACATTGCATGAAAACGGAAGGGATGCGCGTCGAAATGAATTATAAATCATAGGATAGGCAGATGGTATCATGATGTCATGATATAGCTATCCTATGAAACATTCAAAAGGATATTGAGAGTCTCACTAAGATTCTGAAAAGAGAAGCCTGCAATAGGCCTGCAAATTGATGAAGATAAAATAAATATATGATTGTCAGACGAAAAACTACTCAAAATACAAGATTTTCGTTGAAAGAAAAAAAATTGTTCCCAACTGTAGACCGATTTAAATACCTCAGTAGATGATCAACCACGGCAAATTGAACAGCAGATGACCAACGCCAAAAGAGCATTTCTTCTTAAAATTACTGAGATCCCGAAAAAATCATCAGAATCCTTAGAATAAGAATAAAGGCTTAACGAACCCGAAGACCCGAAGCTTTCACCACCAATCGCTCTTTACACACATCCATCCACCTCCCCCCGTCCAATCCCTATTCCACAAGATCAATCCGCACCGAATCCTCCCACCTTCGCCTAGGGCTACCCCTCGGACGTTTTCGAGTCAACACGTTCTTTCACACGGGGATCTAATATTATGTTGTCAAAGACGGGGTTTTGAAATAATATTCATTAATAGTATTTTAGTGGCGGTGGAGGGGCGCACTAGAAAATAGTTTGAATTTCGCTTTTCTTTCACACGGGGATCCAATATTATATAATCAAGTATGGGGTTTTTGAAAAGAATATTCATTTTTAGTATTTTAATGGCGGGTGGGGGGCGCACTAGAAAATAGTTTGAATTTCGGAATCCGTTCACTTGGGGGTCCATTATTATGTTATCGGGGACGGTTTTTTGAAAAAATATTCATTTTGTACTTTAGTGGCGGGGGGGGGGGGGGGGGCGCACTTAAAAAAGTTAGATTTTTGGAGTTTTTTCACACAGGGGTCCAATATTATGTTATCGAGGACGGTGTTCTTCAAAACAAATTTTCATATTTTATTTTAGAGGCGGGGGTGGGGGGGTGCCTAATATCGATAATGAATACCTTTTCGGATTTTTTTTTTTCACATTTAACACACTTACATTATACGAAAATAATATTTATTTTGAATGTGATCTTATATTATAATTTAATGTTTAAAATAGTAAATGAAAAATAATTCCCAAATAAACCCTGGTAATATTTAAATCATATTATTTTAGCAAACAGATATAGGATAGCCGAGTGGGCAAACGCGTTAGAAAATACGCGTTGCCCATGGTAACGTATGATTGATAACCCGAAGAGAGCAATCGGAGCCAGGAAACATTTAATAATACTCGGCATCAATCCCCCACCTGCTCCCCAGGCCCGGGATACCCCGTATAGCCTAAAAAGGGATGAAAGGGAGGAACAAAAAACAAATCAACAAAATCAAAATAATATGAACCCATAATTAAAGATAAACACTCATACAAAATATAAAAAAGAAATATTATTTTCGGATAAACTGTCCTAGATAACATTATATTAGACCCTGACGTGAAAAAAATCCGAAAAGGTAATCATTATAAATATTAGAGCGCCCCCCCCCCCCCAGCCACTAAAATACGATATTTGTTTTGAAGAACACAGTCCTCGATAATAATGGACTCCTGTGTGAAAAAACTCCAAAAATCAAATTTTTTTAAAGTGCGCCCCCTCCCTCCTCCGCTATTAAAATACAAAATGAATATTTTTTTCAAAAACACCGACCCCGATAACATAATATTGACCCCCATGTGAACAAAATCGAAATTCAAACTATTTTCTAGTGCGCCCCTCCACCGCCACTAAAATACTATTAATGAATATTATTTCAAAACCCCGTCTTTGACAATATAATATTAGATCCCCGTGTGAAAGAAAAACGAAATTCAAACTACTTTCTAGTGTGCTTGTTCCAACAAGCAGTTCTAGACTGGCTGTCATGCCCCCCCCCCTCACTCCTTCGATTCTATGTTCGATCGGTTGGTAACGGAACAAGAGCCCGTCGAAGGAGAAAACCAAACAATTGAATTGTAAATAAAAAGAATGGAGAGCATGAAAATTAGTTCAGGACTGGTTTTTAGAACAAACCTTCCAAAAGTAGTTCTCTACCATTGTAGTTAACAACTTTTTAATTACTTCTTCTAACTAGTAGTTGGTAGTTAAAAATTCTAACTACTTTTATTGTATTTGAATATTTCTAACTACCAACTACTAGTTAGTAGTTGCTCCGTGCAACTACTTAACTTGTAGTTAGTAGTTAAAAATGTAGTTAACTACTGGAATTAGTTAACTACTGCCCAACTCTGATATTGGAATATTAGGTGTATACTTACAATGAGATCACAATGAAGAACAACCTATTGTATGTATTTGTAAATACATACTACCTGTATGATTCATTCAAACAGCTCATGGTATTTTCTTCTCATTAATAAAATATTAAATATTAATAAAATTTTTATTATTTTTCTTCAGCAGCTTTATTAATGTATGTATCCATTGATAAAATAGTGTTTCAATAATTTTTGTAGAAAAGAAAAATTAAAATGTGTTTCAATTTGAATAAGTTTTTTAAAAGGTTTTTAGAAATGTTCAAAAACACCATCTGTCCCTTAATCAGTCAACTGTTTCGTATGCTTATATAATTCAAATAAGAATAAATGACTACCATGCACAATAATTTATGTGGTACAAATTATCATTATCTCTAGTAAAAAAAAAAAGTTGAAGATGTAAGTGGAGTTACATAGTTATTTCAGTTAGACATTGTACTTTTGCGCCTTACTTTTTGTTTAGATGGATAAAATGTTGGAAAATTGTACTAATTTTTCATTCCAAAAATAGTAATTTGATGATGGACAAGCCACAATTTTTTATTTCATTATCTGCCTCGATCCCATTCTAATTAGTAAATTATTTTCAAATATATATATATATATATATATATATATATATATATATATATATATATATATATATATATAATTTCTAAACATATTTGACTCTCATATATTTTAAAAACTCTTCATTTATGTTATTTATTTGTTTTTTATAGTTTCAATTGTCAAATATGTGTAACTAAAAATATAACGTCATTGATCACATTCATTGAGAATATCCTCTTTATTTCTTCATGTGTAGGGATAAATGAATTCATGAGTGAATGATGGTTTTATGTTAAAAAGCTACCTGCTACAACAGCAGAAGTCAAATAAATGATTTGATACCTTAGCCTAATGTCATATCATCTCATAACAGATGATAAAAAAAAATAGGGAAATGAATTTGGAAAGACGATTGAGAAAAAGGGAAAAATATAATATAGTTATCCCCACCTTTGATTCGCAAAAGCAATGAAGAGTCCAGTCTGTTTCATTCCGAAATTCAAAAACGAAAAACGTATACAAGATGTCAATTAATTCTATAGCTATTTGGCAGGCAATGTTATTGTGGCATTTCACCAAACAGCTTTGATAAATAGGAAAAGACCACTTTTCTTAAATGAAAATGTACGACCACGCATATCAATATCACAGCTAGTCCAAGTAAGGTCAAAGATAATTTAAGTTGTCAGTAGTACTAGAGAGTTGGACAGCCTTTCACTAATTTTATATTAATTCCTGAATGTGTATTTAACACGTTGAGCGCCAGGGAAAAGATGATGTACTTTTGCCTGGGGCCAAAGCAATTTTTCCTAATTTATAACTTTAATATGATTAGAATGATACAAAAATTGCAAAAGAAATAAATAAAAAGTTTAATTTTGGCAATTAAACAATAATTTTGTGAGCGGTACGTATGTACCGCCCGGCCCCAGGGTAAAGCCCGCTACCTATAGTAGTACGGGGGCTGCCCGGTTATGACCGCGACGTCAACCCTTGTCCCCTTAAAATATGTTATTTTAATAAATAAGATATTTTGTTTTGTAAAAAAATAAATAAAATTAATTTATTTTATTTCTTTATTTATTTATACCCCCAAATTAAAAAAAAAAAAAAAAAAAAAAAAAAAAAAAAAAAAAAAAAAAAAAAAAAAACATTTGGGCCAATTGCATTGGCGAATTGTTCGGGGCCGGAGCGGTCCAATATGCCTTGAAATCACGCTCGGCAGGCGGTCCCCTGGCCCAGAACAATCTTTTAGCTGGCGGGAGCGGGCGGTACCTGGGGACCGCCTCGGCCCCAGCCAATAGTCCAACAGCGGTACGATCGTACCGCTTGGCGCTCAACGTGATATATATATATATATATATATATATATATATATATATATATATATATATATATATATACGTTAAGTTTCATAACAATATAGTTACTTATGGATACTACAGACGTGGGATCTCAAATTGCAGTGAAATCTTTTCTTGGTAAAACTAGGTCGAAAAATAACTGATCCTTGTCGGAGGGTTCTTTACAATGCGCTCAGGAACCGCGGAAAAATATTTTAAGCAACTTTACGATATTATATATTATTATTTTCCACCTTTTCCTCTTCATGGATTTTCAAGTTATTATATGCCAATGTTTTATATTTATAGTAGTTGGGGGAGATTTTAAGAAAAAAGGAATTTCCGAAATGTATTCAAGAGTACAAGAAGTTACAAAAATCAAAAGGCGATCACATTAATGTAATTTGGTTTTTGATTTAATATTGTTAGAAGGATATTTTCAGCCATTCAATTATTGGGAAACCCCTCGGTATTTACTTAATTCAACGTTTTTACCACCATTGGAATACTACTTATACCTTTGGGAAAAATAGAGTGTTATGT
The DNA here is from genome assembly GCA_911387785.2 of Aelia acuminata. Taxonomy (NCBI): domain Eukaryota; kingdom Metazoa; phylum Arthropoda; class Insecta; order Hemiptera; family Pentatomidae; genus Aelia; species Aelia acuminata. The sequence goes on from OU426980.1 coordinate 34,280,620, forward strand.
TGTTGAATTGAAATCTCATTCACCTATAGTAGATTCTTTAAATTTAACTAACTCTGTTCTAAAGGCTAACTTCCGAAAATTTATGTATAAATTATAATGATAAGTAAATAATGACTACTTATTAAAAAATGTTGGAGCAGGATATTTTTAATATTCTGTCACAGATCGTCACGGTGTAGGAGAGATCCTTCTGGGGCAAACCTAACCTCTAAAATGATTAAAAACTTAAGGGGAAAACCTGGCGGCTGAGCGTGATCACGGTCAAATCACCTCCTTGCATGACCGCTGACAAAGAAACAGTGCTTCCTTACACAGTACTGCACTTATGCACCTTCATGGGTTGTAGTCGTACAGGATTTTTTATTTATAAAAAAATTGAAAAACATCAAGCTTATATGGAAACCACTTTTTATTTATCAATGTTTCAGGATATTAATATTATTATCTAAATATATTTTTTTACCAAGGTATCTTCCTTGAATATTCCATTAAAATGCGCTAAAACCACTTTTCTTAGTGATACTTAAAGCCACACTTGAATTTAAATAACGTTTTTACAACTGTTGGAAAAGTGAAATACTGTTCTTTTAACCAATCACAATAACCTCTACTTTTGATGTCTTCTTGATGAAAAAAATAAAGTAAGGATACCTCAAAATGTTTAATTTAATATCTAGAATTTTATTCTGTTAAATTGAAATTTTATCCAATTCTAATATTTCGTAAAAACTTATGATCCCATATCCGTAACATCCATCCACTTTCTTTCTTTGCAATAAACTAACGTCTGTATATATATATATATATATATATATATAGGGGGGGGACACAATGAAACAGTCGGTGCGATGGGCGAACCAAAAGTTCTAGAGCTACCAAATTCAGACAGCAAGCGGTAAGGGTGGCTCCAAACAAAGTCAGCTTATTGTCCCCTTTCGACTTGTTCGTGACAGACTCCACGTGCTAAAGTGCGGTTTTGTGTGACAAAACTAAAATTTTTCGTCGAACGGATTTTCGTCTCTAGGTATGAGTAATAATTTTATCAAATCTGCTCTTACAACTTTTTCATTATGCATGTATCTCTTAAGATTTTGCCTGACTTTGACTTTCCTACCTCTTCACATTCATCGTAGGAAGTTAAAGACACCAAAATGGTTCATATGGGGTACCTTGAAACAAGGGCGTTCGGGTCACAATGAAACCTTTCGTGGAGTCCCAGGAGTGTCTCATTGTGCAATGAGCAGTCAGTTTTTTTCATTTTCTTACAGATTGGTGGGAAATTGAAAGCGGAACAATTCTTCAAACAAGCGGAACAACAGTTCTTCCAAAGTCAAACTTTCCTCTTTCCTGAAGAATTTCGTGGCTATCCTAAAGCAGAAGAACGAAAAACCGACTGGAAGCCAAATAAAGTTTTTTTGTTAATTATGATGTTGTTGCTTTTTTTCAGCTGTTTCATTGCACCCCGGGCTTAGGGCACAATTAAACAATTTTTTTTTTTTTTAAATAGCTGCTCGCGGTCAGACATGATGCATAAAATAATGTTCAACGCATTTCTTACATAGATTAGATCCTAAGGTAGCATAGAAAAAATAAAACATTGAAAATAAAAGCTCAGGTGGGGTGCTATGGGTAAAAAAATCTTTTGTGCTTCATTGTGCTCCACCTCCCCCTGTAAAAATATATATATATATATATATAATTTTTTTTTTCATCCCTAAACTTATACCTCCCTTCATACTTCATTCTAATTAGCTATTTCACGTATATCTTTTGAGGTAAAGTTATATAAAATATGAATTAGAAATCCAAAAAGGAGTTCAGTCATAAATTAAACAGTTATATGTGAAATAACTTATATGATCGTGTCCGACGTTTGTACCCGAAGTTCAAGTCTTCATCACTGCTAATCCAAGATGAACGTCTACGGTTGTTCTGACCAGCCCTTATCGAGACCTGAAACTCGGGCCGAAACGTCGGATTACATATGCAATTTCACCTATGAATGTTACTCTTTATGACTCGAGAACCTTTTCACTTCAATACTACCTTCTGTCAACTATTTTCCGCTATTAGATAAAATATGCTGGGTACCCGATAGGCAGTAGAAAGATACTATGTGTAAGGATCCAGACAGGATTTGCCACAGGATGAGTTGCGATAAGCGTTTCGGAAACTAGATATGAAACCCCAACAGACTTATCTCCAGAGATTCCTGGAGCCCATGACTGTACAGTATGGTAGTATAAGGGTTGCATGGCCATCTTTGTCATACAACAGAGTGATATAAATTTTGGTAACCAGATATAATTTGGTCCCTTAAATTATTACAATTTTTGAAGTGAAATTTCTTTTTTATCCTGGTTTTTTAAAAGTAATAATTATCTTTATTTATTGTTATCATTATATTTCATTTTATCATCAAGTTTCATGACTATTTGAACTATTTCTCAATTTTTTATTTAATGTTGTATATACTAATTTCGTTTAAGGAATAATGTGGTAATTTTTTTTATATTAATATTAGTAACCCTTTGCACTCGGCACCGTTTCGGACGTTACCTGCTGGCAACTCGACGCAACTTATTCACGAAAACGTACACCCTGAAAACGTAATAATATCATGGGCGGATCCAGCCGATCGCAAAGGGGGGGGGCTGCAGCGCCACAGCCCTTCATTTGAATCTGCTAATCAGCTTTTTTACCTTTATGTTCCTTTCCCAGAACTAAAATTCTACTTGTTCTGCACATTATTTGTTCTTTAACTTGCTTCCTTACTTTAAGGAAAGTCAAATTCTATCTTAAAATTACGAAAAAATTTCCAAAGGGAGGGGCTGCAGCCCCCACAGCCCCCCCCCCCTGGATCCGCCAATGAATAATATACAGTAAAGTTTTAGAATCAAGACAGGAATTGTAATGGAATTTAGGTTATATGTATTTGTAAAGCTTCAAGAACACATAGTTACAAAAACAAAATTAATTTTTTTAAATTTTATATTTTTTTTAAATCTAAATTTAAAGCGGCGTTTTTTGGGAATACCGAAAATAGACCTAAAAATTGTGTAAAATTGTTGATAATTAAGAGAACCGGAGCGGATAACGATGGAAATCCCTTAGATTTCATAAAGCTTTCGCCGTTCCTTATATATAAAAGCATAAAACATCTAATTGGAGAAGTAAAAACATTTAAAAAATTACGAGATGGGCCCCTTTTAGTTGAAGTTTTCTCAGATATCCAATCAGAAAAGCTCCTAAAATGTGAAAATCTTAATAACTTTCCGGTTAAAGTAGAAGCACATGGGAAACTAAATCAAAGTAAAGGGATTATTTGGTGCCCCGAACTAAATTATTGTACAATTGAGGAAATAAAAGATGAATTAAAGCCACAAAATATAGCCGATGTTGAAAGATTAACGTACTATAAAATAATGAAAAACACCGCGAGCCGCGACCGTCATTTAGCATCAAAAGCGAAATAACCTATAAATAGTTTTTACGATTTGTTTATGTCCTTATATGTTAAAAACTGAAAATTATTTGTATTATCTCCGTAGCGGAGCCCTCGATTTTGAAGACAAATTTTAAATGACCGCTCCGGAGACCTCGAGTGCAAAGTGTTAATATACTTTTAAGTTAGCAATGTTCTAACACCCCGAAAATCAGCGAGAAGCTTATTTCATGAATACCCCCAAATTTAAAAACACAGGAAAAAAGTAGACCTACCGGCTACTATAAAAGACACTGTGCAAAATAATGAAGAAAGAATCTCTACTCTATTCGATTCTTAAAGAACATACGTTATTGCAATAGAATTTAAGCTACTTTGGATTAAAATAAGTAATATAAACCCAACTAACGATTTAATTGATAAACAATTGAATTATTAGTTAATAGTTTTATTATCGAGCATAGCAGTAATGTTCATGGGCGTCACCATCACCAAATTATTGGGGGGGACGGCTCAATATATTCCTAGATAGGGTAGGTAGAAAGTCAAGGGGCTAAAAGTTGAAATAATAACCCCTAAAACAACTATTGTGGCTGTTCAATTCATCCTCCAACGCAGTAATTTAAAGGTATTTATAGTCTCTTAAAACTTGTCAATTTAAGCCCACAGATATACATTAAAATAGGGAATTGTTAAGGCTTAATGTTGAAGGATGTGGGCCAAAATTTCTTGATTGAATTTTATCCAAGTTTTTCTTCTGATTCTGATCCCACTAATTTCATTGCTTTCCATTAACTTCTATAAGCTTCATCAAATTGATGGAAAGTAGGATCAAGCTGCTTGGTTTAAAAAATAAATGTAGAGCAATAAAACAAAAGAGTTCGAGCTGGAACAAATAATTTATAATTCATGAAATATACAATATGCCTTTTAACACTAGAATGTACTGAAATTAACTAATATTTTATATTTATATTTTATTGGTTAAACTCGGATAAATTCGTAAAATCGCATTTTCATTTATTTTTTTACATTGGGTCCTCTCCTGCCAAAATATTGGGGGGGACAGTCCCCTCCTGTCAAAATATTGGGGGGGAAGCGTCCCCGCTGTGCCCCCCCCCCCCGGCGGTGACGCCCGTGGTAATGTATAGTGAAGAGCGTACCTGATGATAAGTTGATGGACCCCGAAACCTCGTAAAATCTTTTCATGATCTGACAATAATAAATAAATATGAAGGAGGATATTTTTTCACTAAATTCCTAAATAGGAACATTATAATTTTTTTTTTCCACTTTATAGACATATATAATTTGACGATGATATACTGACAAAATTCGATATTGACTGTGTCAGGACGATTATTCGAAATTTTTCTACAAACAGCTATCATGATATATTCGTATCATGATTGAAAAACATATATAAAGGTTAAAAAAAAAAAAATTAAATACAGATGCAATAAAATTAATGTAACTTTTTTTTTACATAATTCTTTTCTTTTACTTTTTTTTCCTTTTTTTAATTTCCAAAATGCCCATTTGCTTTCTGCTTACCTTCGGATCCACCCCTGTTTTATAAGAATAAGCAATAGCTGTAATTTCAAAGAAGATTTATAGAGTCGCCGATAGAATGCGCCACATGACGGCCTACAATGAGCTGAAATCTTTTATTTATTTAATTACATTAAACAGTCATCCTCATCTATCAAATGCATTTATTAATTAACCCACTAATTATTTTTTTATGTTACATTGTTTATTCAGTATTCGCGTTTTTCCTCCTTAAACGATAACATGTAGGACACGCACTAGTATGGTTGAACTGCATTGACCTACTTGCCTTGTCACCAGTCAACATTCCCTTATTTATTATTATTTTTTTTTTAACATTTAACTGATATCTTATAATAAATCATATAAATATAAATAAAATATTTTAATAATATTATATATTAGTTTCTACAATATAACATACTTGTAAATATTTTATTACTCATTTGTATACTAAAATCTCCTAAAAAATCCTAAAAAAATTGATTTAAGTATATTATTTACAAAAAAGAAAAAAATCATAAATGTACACTAATTTTTTTTTTTAACCATGCAAAACAGATTATTAATGATATCATTAAAAGAGAATTCAAACTATATTATTATTGAAAAATATTGTATGACTGAACTGCATACTATGATGTATTAAATAAAATTGATTTACAACTACAAAAATCTAAAATTAATAATTACTATATTTATTTGATAAACAAAAAAACATTTTAATTTATTTTCAAACATTTATGTTATTTTTTCGATAGAAATATAATTTAAATAATAGTTGTATAATATATATATGATATAATTTTTCAGGACAATAGCCTCTCCAGTAGGAGGTACAATAATAGTTTTAAAAAATAAATATTAAAATCTTTAAAATATGATTCCATACAATGAATATTTTTTTTAAAAATTGAATATCTTACTGGTGACAAAAGTTCTAATACTCTATGTATTTTTACGAGACTTAATCTCGTACTAGGTTCACTAATACTAGAACTTCCGTAAAATATTGATCAACATTTAATTGGTTAAATTTGAGTTTTACAGTTCTACTTTTCTAAAATGAAATGCACGCTTCTCAAAATAATATCCTGCCAAATATTTGGATCCTAATTGTTCAAAATAAAATAAATAATAATAATAGTAACAAAAAGTTATATAAATTTATAATATAATAATTATTTTCTGATATATTTTTTTTTTTTAATTTCTTTATCCCTCTCACATCGTGCCTTGAAATCCGTTTAACGAATGTGGGTATTTTTTGTTTATATCAGTAGCAATTCTATCACTTTAAAATATGTAGTAAAAACAAAATCACTGGAATTTTTATTTAATTTTTTTGTATGTATGTATACAGTACTAATGAAATTTGGGAGAACTAAGGAAACTATATTTTTCTGGAAAAATTACTATTTTTCTTTATTTAAAAATTCAGATTACTTCGATTTAATTCAATATAATTACTAATTATGTAATGTTATGTTATATAAAAGTTAAATTTTAACAATGCTATTTAAAAATGAATAACACCAAAACATTAAATTTATTAATTATGCACAACTTCGTTTTTAGATTTTCAATGTTCGTAATATTTTAAATCAGGCTTGTACCCCTACAATTTTTTTCTCTTTCTCTCTGGAAATATGACTTTATCTTACTCTTTGTAAAAATAAGAAACCTTATAAAATATATTCTTACGTAGCTATATATTTAGTAATGAGTAATTTTTGTCACCTAGATTCTCGTATGGTACCTATCAATGCAGCAATTACTAGACTGATATAACGTTTTTCGGATAAGTACACATAAAAACGCAGAAATTCCACAAACTTTTAGTTAGTAGAAGAAATTCAGTCAAATTTTTGAGGGACCATACATTCTCAACTCCGAAGATCAACATACATTCTTATAATCCGAAAAACTGGAAAACCAATTTAAAATTATATAACGTTTTTTATTTTATTTTATATTATTATTTTTATTGGAAGGAATCGACACCATGATTCGTAGGAGCGTGAAGGCCATAATTGGTCTTCCTGCTAACACCTCCACGGCGATGTTGTACGCTCCCAGGAGGTACCGAGGATTGGGTTTGATCCGCTGCCAATGGGAAGCTCCTCTTCAACACTGGTCCATTGCTCAGCGACTGTCCAATGTGCCGGATGCCCTGTTCCAATCTACATTTGATTACTCGGCGGAGATAGCAGAGTGTGCTGAGAGATTGGGAGTTGAACAGGGGCACCGAAATATGAGAGCTCTACGGCAGTCGCTACGAGAAAACTCGTTTGAGGAATGGGCCAACTGCAGGTGGCAGGGCATTGGAGTACGACATTTTAAAGACACCCCGAAAGCTAACAAATACATGTACGAGAAGCAGATACTTTCGGGGTCTAAATGGTCCAATGCCCTGAAGCTGAACATCAATTATGCACCCCTGCGCGGAGTCCCAGGTGTCAGCGGACAGGTGAGAGAAGTTGGGTCCCTCTGTCGCAAATGTAACAGAGAGCCTGAAAAACCAGCACACGTGCTGGGGAAATGCCCCAACAACTCACTCCTGATAACTCGCCGTCACCACAGGGTCAAACATGCATTGATGAGGCTCCTGAAGGAAAGAGAGTTCGCCTGCTTCGAGGAAGTGTATTGTGTGGATACGGATGGATCCACGAGATATGCCGATATAGTGGCATTCCTGAAGACCGGAAAGTCGGCTGTCATTCTGGATCCCACCGTGAGGTACGAATCTAATGACCTCGATCAGGCGAGTAAAGTTGACGAGGAAAAAAAAATATATATGAAAAGTGTATCCCTTTTCTCAAAGAGAGGTTCCGCGAGAGCTTCGGCGAGAGAGAGTTCCACGTGAGAGGCCTTTGGTTCGGAGCCCGCGGAACCATACCTAGGTTAACCAGGAGCTTCATGGAGGATCTTGGTGTGGAGATAAAGGACGTAGCAAGCTTGGCGGAGAGTGCTGGACTCCCTGGGTATAATACATCACCACATTTATGGTGGTGGCTGAATTTAAGACTGGTGAGAGGACATGTATGTATGTAAGTTATTTATTTATGTATTTATTTATTTATATGTGTATTTATTTATTTAGTTTATTATAATTAGTTATGTAATGATTTGTTAAATTTTATTATCTTTTTTATTGCCGATTTATATGCCTGATAGTGTGTTGGTTTGATTTTATTCTTATTTTTGTTGTTGCATGATATATATATTTCATTCGAAGTTTCTAATTGTTATATGTATATTTTTCGAATTCAAGAGAGCACGCGGGGGTTTGAGTAAAAGAGAGAAAAAATAAAAATGAAAAAAAAATATATAAAAAAAATATAAAAAAAAATATAACCATATAGGTATAAATATGTATATAAGTATGGATGATATTATTATTATATATTATTAAATAAAGTGTTAAAAATAGTCTAAAATAAGATGTACATAGTATGCTGTGTATTGCTGTGCCCAGCAACCTGTGTATTAGCAATGTAGTTGGGCAGCATCACTTTTAGAATGAATAAAGTGTTTCTCTCTCTCCTCTCTTGATTGGAAATAAAGATGAATAACAAATTAAAAATCATAGTAAAATCCAGTTTTAATAATTTTTAAAAATATTTCCTGCGATTTCATATTTCAAACTTAAGATTTATGTTTACAACTGCATGCTTTTCTAAATATGCCTCATACGATTGTTTTTAATTTCTAAAACCAAAGAACTTTAGGATAAAATAAAAATGATAGGTTAAATTTAGTAGAAAAAAAAAACATTTTTTCGTTATATCTGAATTTTATTCCTCTAGTGAAATAACGCGTTGTTTTTTAAATAAAAGAGTGAAGTCGTAAATATTAAACCTTAATTTAAAAAAACTAAAAAAAAAACATTATTACTTTTTATTGTTATGAAATTTATCCAAGTTTTAAACAATAAGATGGTCTTTTTTGAAATTTTGATCTATATATTTGTTGTTTACTATACCTAATAATTTTATTTATCTTACATTTGGAATATCAGGTATTGTAAACATTAAATTTTGAGTTTGAAATGTTAAATAACAAGAAATGTTTGTTTTTTATCGGTATTTCCATGAGACCTTCAAAACGTATTATATGTTGATGGTCCGACAAAATAATCGATTAAAATTTGACTGAATTTTTTTCCCCCAAATAAGTTTATTATTATTTGTTACATATTAAAGTTTGTTATTAATATTATTAGTCGCTTAATATGTATAGATTTTGCAAACAAGACAATTAGTCATAATAAAAATTTATTATAACTTAAAATAGATAGAAATTGTCTTTTTTTAAAATCAAATATCTTTCTATTTGGACTCTATAAGAGATAAGAAAAATCACAAAACCACTACTGATTGAAATGAGAGGCAAATACGCTTTTATAGAAAACTTTTTGGTAGGGTTGAATTGCTGGTATTATTTTGTCTGTACGTATCTGGATCACGGATAAGCAATGAATGCGTTGGCAATGAACAGAGATATCTGATATAAATTGATAAATATTTGTATAGTTATATAATTAATTATTATACTCCATTTTTATTCATAGCAGTTATAATTATTTAATTTCACACTGCATCACAGACTCACCTTGAATGACTTCACTTCACTATTCACCACCTTGGAGAAGAACCGGATAAAACTTTTGTTCATTCTGTTAACGGACTGTAACAAAAGAAGTAAAAAAATCAGAATATTTAAAAATACATATTTAAAAAATACAGATCTATGATTGATTATTCTATCAAATAAAATAATATTGATGGTTGAAAATAGTTGACTGTAGATATAATTAATATGAAACGGTGGGGGGGGGGGTCCCGTCAAAATATATAATAAATAACATGCAAGTATTACAGTTAATTTTGCCGACGCTTTGATAGTTGCATATTAGTATTATTTATTTTAATCGCACCCCCCCCCCAATCATTTCCTCTTAAAATAAAATATTTTTTAAAAATTACTTTCGATGAAACTGTCATTAACAACTTTCTTCAGAAATCCCTCAAGTTTTTATGAAGTTCAGAATTTGATGTGTTCTTTTCGGTTTTATTTTTTTAACTTTGTGGGAAAACGCTTAACTTACTCTTATCATTTTAACTTAGGGCAATTAAATAAATTAAACAAAAATAAGGTAAGAAAACTTCGTAAAGTAAATTTCAAACGGGGAAGGAAGATCCGAAGTCCGAAAATATTATACTATATATTATACGAACTATAGTGAATATTAGCTCCCCTGTCGGATTTTAATTTTTATATTTCTAACATTATTATTTACTGTATTAAATCATTAAAATGGATTTATCAACAAATATACAAAATAAAACTTGGACAATGAGTTCTGAGTACTTGATTCATCAGCATATTTGTTCCTATATTTAAAAATCTGTTGCGATACGCGTAACACACAACTTTCAGTTACCAACTTACTTTGATTAGAAATTGACGTGTTTTGTTAAATGCCATTTTTCAAAGTCACAAAATTTTCCACATTCATTTGCTCTTTAAAGTACTAAATTACAAAGTACAAAATATGCACTAATTTTTTTTATTATTAAATGAAAGTTTTTACTTGTGATTATTCGGCAATGCAAGTAAGATACTCCAAGTCGTCTGATTTTATAATTCTCTATGAATTTGTTGAAAACTTCATATAGTTACCATGAAACAAATATTTCCATTGAATTAACAGAACATCTTTAATTATAAAGCATTGGTCTGTCATTAAAGACATACTGCGCATGCGTGAGCTCAACGTGTTTTATGAGTTGACAGAATATTTTTTTTTTCTCCTTTATGATTTTTTTCATATTTTATATTTAGCCATATCTTATTTTATTTTCTTATTTTTAGGCGAAACGAGAGACAGATAATTTCTGCATATAAACAAAAACAAAGGTACTTTGTAGGAAAACAAAAAAGGCCCCTTCCCCATTTATGCCCCCTCAGAACATTTTATTAATGATAAAGCTTACCTGATATTAAAGAATACTTGATTATCATTAAACATGACGAGTTTAATCAAAATCGTTAAAGCTGTTGTTGAGAAAATGGAAAAAAAAAACGTAAAAATGGGGAAAAAAGTTAAGAAATAAAGTGCCCCCTCCAGTTGATTAATTTTGATGAAATTTTTGCTGTCATATAACGGGCATATACATGTACCAAATACCCAATTTCAGGTTCGAACAGTTTATAATTTTTGGGCTTGTCTGTTCACATTCACACAGACCTTTTCACGGGACTTGGTTAGTTGGACTCAGGGGACCCCAAAACGTGTAATAACGTTGAAAACCAGAAGTCGAAATTTTTCACGATCGCAATATTTTCCCTTACCGTATATCTCATGTATAGGTAAGTGAAAGTAAAAATAGGAATGCAAATAAAGTATGCAAAGGCATAAAGATCTGCTTATATAGGTACTATAAGGATTTCAAATATACGATTTCTTCATTATTAAGACAATAATACAGAGACTAGTAATTGGAGGGCGATATTGAAAAAGTGTTAGGTTGGAGTATGCCTCTTTATTTAGGACCAAGGTATATGAAAAGTGTTTTACCTGCCGGTTAGCGCTTACTAGCCAAAACTCTGCTAGAGGCTTCATATTGTAGTTGCGAGGAATCGTTCGCGCGTTGTCACATACAGCGAAATACGGTCTTAAGTTAAGGTTCGACTGATCATTAAGTATTGATGCAGATTCACATCTATAACACGACTTTGCTTACGAAATCCATAATTAAGTATGCTAATGCAAAGTGTAATCACATCTTACGGTGCAAATTGCAAGAATCAAATTAAAAATCAGAAGAAAAAAACGCTATATATCATGGGAAAAATTCAAATTAGCAGTCAAGCAAACACATATTATAATATGTAACTAGCATATATACATATATGTAACTAGCAGGCACAAAACACCTCCCGGTTGTCAAATCATTATTAGATGTTTCTATGAAGCTCAAAAGTAAACTATTTGTTTTGTTTTTTGCAGATTATTTACAGGTAAGCATCATAATTTCAACTGTTTTTATTTCAAATCAATCCGGGTCTTTTTTACTTCGTTAAAGCACATATAAATTAAATTGCATTATTAACATGTGATTCTATTGCCACCTAGTGATTACATGTGCTTATTATTACTTTTGTTGTTCTAACCTTAAATAAAAACTTATTTATTTTGAAACAATACAGGTAAACAAAACAAGAATAACAAAAAAAACACATATTTTTAACATGAAGGAGGCAAGTAGTCTCTAATATTTTCCATCATCACTCCGAAAAGATCTCCATTCTCCAAACAAATTCGCACAGGTAGAAATCGATCATATTCATGTGTGTTCTATATTCTCGTTTGTCTCTACTTTTGAGCCATGTTCGTGATAAAACACTTGCATTCTGTTCTATGGCTTCTCCTACGAGAGGTAACTCCATTCACATAATATAATTTCATGAAGTGACCATTCCTACATTTTCTGTCATTGTGGACTATCCCTGCTCCTTGTACCAATTTAAGCATGTTTTCCTCGCTCTGTAATGTTGCCCATAATTCGAAAAGATTTTTTTTTTTTTCAATCTTAACTCATCGCTTGCTTATACACAATAAATAACCTAATACGTTAACTGTTAAAAATATTATACTTAATTGAAAACATATGTTTTTATTGAAAAATTAAATTGTGTTAACGAAGTAAAATCCAAATATCCTTCTATGTAATGATGATTGAGTTCATTCATCTAGTTTTATCTATTTATTATCAACAGTATTACTTTTTTTTTTTTTGTCAAAGTAGCGTATATTTTATTTGAAGGAGTGAATTATAATTAAATAACCTATTGCCGGTGATACTGCAAAATCGTAGACTTGTGGTAATAATTGCACATCAGTTCAAATGCGATCTAAATTTTTTTAAGAACTCAAAGTGAATTGTGTGACAGTTCATTGAATACCTACATCTTCTAATCTGGAGACAATGATGGCCCATGAGCCTAAAACATTAGGTCTGAATAACTCATTGAAGACGTAGAAATGAGGATAACAAATTACCATGAAAATTAATTAAATTAAAAGAAAAATTCTATCGTTCTTTTCTAAACAAAAGACGTATTAGATTTTTTTCACCTTCCAAGCAATTACGAATGACGAATGTGACCCCGGAATGCATGTGAATAACATAACATATAAATCACGCTTAAACGTTTGACATACAGTTATTAAATAATTAAATTTTTGAATAAGTTAATTTCCATATTGCCATGCTATTTTACAACATTTGTACAGATCTAACCAATCTTTACTATTTAGGTATTTTACAAAAATTATATTGTATATATTTATTTATCCTTAATAATATGATAGTTATTGCAAAAAGAGCTCATCGTGCAACTTTCACTTACAACATTACTCAGGAAGAATTTCGATTTTAATAAATTAATAAAAAATTACATTAAAAATACAATAATGAGTCATACTTATTAGAATAGACTTCTTGTACAGGGTGCAAGGCTAAAAATTAATTTGAAGTTTCTATGGAAAGACCTTTCATCTTCAAGGTTAAAATAGTTAAATTACAATATAATAAATTATTATAATTAACACGTTAGATGCGGCGGCGTATTTTAGGGGTATCCTGAATTGAACAGTATCGGTCATCGGGGTCCGACTGCTAGGATGAGCCACAGACGGTATCGGGCGTCGAGGTCCGATGGGAATGCTTTGACGAAAGCTTTATCTGTTGATTAAAAGGGAATTAAATGAGCGTCTAAAGGGCATTATCTCTTGGTAAGGATTGGAACTAGACATAATAGGCGCAGGACAGGCTAATACAGGATTTAGGCCATTCTTTATCGAAAATCGGACCTCGGAGTCCGATTCTAAAAAACAACAGAATTTCAGCTGTTAGCAACATTTTCTGCACTAAAATACAACAATTGAGTGCTTGAAGTGTTCGGACTTTCGGACATTTTCATGTAAAAATCGGCTGTTAAGAAGGGAATGTAAGACATCGAACCCCCGGGGACCGATGCCGCACCTAACGTGTTAAATACATAATCTGTCGGAAGTGGTAAGATTAAAAACTGTTTATATCATATAAACTTAAAAAAAAAGAAACACTACTACAGAAGTGCGGCTTCTCCTTGCTGATTTGGCTTAGCATGTTGATTTATCATTGTATAGACGGAATCCAGAAAATGTCAGAGAGTGGTTCGAAAGTAGACGGGGATGACCAAGCCGTTTAGCGCTGTTCCGATTACAACTGAATAGGACACGTTAAGGGTTTGTTTTTCCTTTGTTTGGATTTTTAATTCCAAAGTTGCGATCTGATAAAACGAATCAAACCTCTGATCTTAACTGTGAAAGATACGCCTTAACGCTGGCAGTTCGCTTAAGCTATACGCAAGCTGACGCGCGTTGGAGATATCACGACGCGACCGGCCACTCGCTTTAGTTCACTGTTATAATAGGTTTTGGCAATGATATTCTAACAATACTCTGATATTCGGAAATATGATTTCAATGTTTATTTTTTTTTTTTTTTTACCACGATTTATAAAACATTAGGATTGTAAGGTTCTTTCTTCAAATTTTGCATAAATTTGGGTTTTGGTTCCATTCTGCGTCGTGGAGAATTTAATAGTAACAACAATATTAAAAAAAATAATAGAGGTGTCTGACGTCATCCAATTATGTTAAGTATTAAATAAACGTCAATATATTCATTCTTTTATGACGTTTATGAAAGCTTTATTATTATCTTTATGAAAGAAAGAGCATAATACTTTCTGCAGACTCAGTTACAATCAACCCCAGTTACAGAACCATCTTCAATAATCATTAAGTACCTTAAAATTATTTTATTTTTTTTTTTTTATGTAAGTTTAAAAAATAAATGTTAATTGGCAGAATAATTATTTAAAATAGAAAATTCACTACAAGATATAAGGAAAAGTGAATAATTTTAAATTATCTTGGCTTTGGATCTGAATTAGTTAATATTGCAGATTGTAATCTCACTCTTACTTTGTTTGATATGTGTCTGCTGTAGAGGTAAACAGAATGCATGAAATTTGATAAATACCTTCATTTGCTTAATTACCATTTTTTTATAATTTATTTAGCTCCGTTCTTTAACTAAGCTATGAAGACTTATTATTTTTTTAAATTAAACTAATGTCCAAGAAGTACAGTAAATTTTGATTACGAAAAAAAGATTACAATTAAATATTAATATCGATAGGCTGCAAGTGTCTCAAAGTACAATTTGAGTTAATACTTTTAAAGACACTTTATACTTATTCTGTATTAATTTTGTCTCTACGAAATTTTTGTATAATTTTTAATCCGTGAATTCATTGAGAATTCGTGATTCAGCCAAGTAATAGATGAAAAAAAAAACTAAATAAATTTTCCTAATACTTTGGCATTAAATTTGTATATCATTATAACACAATTAATCAGGATATTCAATAGATCTTATCTAATTCACACACTCTTATGGTCATTTATATTTTCTTGGCCGATATATTATAAACATAGGGTGAAAAATAAGACCTAAATCAATAAATTCTTACATTAAAGGGAATTTTTTTTTTTAGGAAACTTAATAATTAAATTGTTACAAGAAAAATGTCAAGGGATGGTAATGAAAGTTTAAAATGTTACAAAAAAAAAAAAAAAAAAGGAAATTAAAATTAATAAGTATTAGCTAATTTAGAAGATATCATTATAGTATTGGTACATAAAAATTTTATTTCAGTAAGAAGAATTACAAAAAAAAAATATAAACCCTGTATTCCTGAAAACATACTGTTTTGATCGAAGGAGATAATAATAGCAGAGCTAACTGATCAGAGCATTGTAAAAAATTACTTCAGTATTTAAATTGATAAACACTACCGAAAACATAATTTAACGATGAGGAAAAAAAATTCAGTTCGAATTAAAAAATTTATCATTTAAAATATCAATCAATATCATATGTCATTTGTGAAACTTGAATGTTAGATAATACGTTGTACTTAAGACAGTGTAAAATTTTCAATGTTAATGCACAAGTTTTTATTGCTTTTAAAAGAGCGCATTTTTTACATTTTGAATAAAGGTTATTGCTTGTCTATTTCATTTTTTAAAAATAAATTATCACTATTTATATTAATACTCTATCTGTAATATGTTTTGATTTATTTGCCCATTTAAATAATAATGTTCAAAAATAGACCGATAATAGACAAAAAAACATGATGAGGGAATTAACACTGGGCGAAGTGAGTAAGCATGCGTTGGGGAAAACTGAGCATACTTTTGCGCCACCTCTACATTGGGGTTATCATTGTCTTTGCTTAATTCTACCCAAACTGGATCAGACACGATCAGTAAACCATATAGACTGACCAAACACGCCCACTAATACACCCACAAACATATCTGGACATCACGTACGTTCCCGCAAATCATATCTTCCATTACCTGTTCCATGCACGTATATCTACTCCTAAATCAGAAGTAAAATCTATGCAACACGGATACTCGATAGGTAATATTTGAACTTCAACTTCATTGTGAGGGGGGGGGGGGGGGGGCTATCTGGTGCATTATCTGAAACATCGTCCAATAGAGATTTTTGGAAGTTTCCATGGAGCAGGACGGAAAATTATAAAGAAAAATTCTGATCGATTAATTTATCTCTCATTCTGAATAATTAAACGTCTAATCAGGATATTATAAGAACTAAATGTAAATGTAAATGTAAAAACTAAGCTATATGCAATGACATATCTCTCTCACCTGTGTATTGGCATCATCTTCAAAGGTAACTCGGACTTTACTGTTGATGCAATCGAATTTAGTTTGTACGGTGTAGATTCAATTATAACTAGATATAGTTAAACATGAATACTTAGTAATCACAAAATAAAATCTAAATCACTCAAAATTCTTAATTTAAAAACAGTTATTACGGCGCTACTAGATGTGCGCTATGTTTGGACAACGGCTAGCTTATGCCTGTCAAAACAACGGACTCTGTTAAAAAACAAATCAAATTACATCATCTTAAACGTATTAATTGATTCGCAAACATCCTTATGCTTACGACAAATCTATAAAAAATATGAAACAAAATAAAGATACTGACGTATGTGGGAAAAACGTCCGCAAATTGATTGTCCGGATATGCTACTAAGAGTCACTGAAATAGATTATCCTCATTGAATGTACAACAACCTTCTCCATTCTTAATTTTATCAATAATGCGTCAGATGTGAGCCGTTCAGAGTTCAGTTATTTCTCAGCCTCTTGCCCTTTTTAGTGGTTTGGGGTGGTCAATTTTCTTTTAGATATTGCTTATTTTAGGAAAAAATTAAATTTATTATTCCTTTTTTGGAAGGACGTTTTTATGCCTCTTCTTGGATTGGATCCACCTCTGCAAGAATAATATAACACTGTTGGTCGGATGAATTTTGATACCTACCAATCTACATAATTTACGATATATATAACTTATTACCTATAAAGATAGCTTATACTGAAATTTATTCTTTTATTCGATGAATAACCACAATATTTTGGAATTGTTTGCCTGTTTTCAAATCGCCCTTTTTCTGTATCTGAAGTACCTAATTAACGAAATTCGGGTTTCCTTTAGACTAATAATTATGGTCATCTCCCTTTTAATTTCATTCATCAAATATATAAAACAGATTATTATGTTTCATCATTACCCCTGTGACCCCATCCCCCCTGTATTTGCCCTTGTCTATATCTCGGGTACTTTACTTCTTTTAAGGGCATATTGAAGAAATGAGCAGGCGAAGCACCGCATTTTTAAAGTTTAATGATATATGTAGGTCATCTGTGAGCTTAGAAGTCAAGAAAAAACTCTGGACGAGCCTTTTCGCCATGACCTTAGATTGCGAAACATGGGTGAGAGACAAAAAAACCCACCAGATGAACCTAGGAGCTGCAGCTACGAAAATGGGGCTTCAAGTCAACCATTCAAAACTAAATACATGGTTATGAACCCACCAGGAATGCTTCCTTCCCATGTACAAGTGGATGGGTGTATATTTGATAGAGTTAAGGAATTCATCTATCTTGGTTCCTTAATAACTAAAGATAACGAAATCGGAGCGGAAATCCAAAGACGAATTTTTGCAGCAAACGAATGTTATTTTGGGCTAGTGCGGCAGTTGAAAAGCTGTGTATTATCTCGCACAACCAAATTGCGTCTGTATAAAACTCTCATCAGGCCAATACAAACATATGGATCAGAAAGTTGGACAAAATCCAAAGCCAAAGAAAATCAACTCCTCCGATTTGAAAGGAAGGTCCTCAGAAGAATTTTCGGAGCGATTTTCGATGCCAATGAGCAAGCCTGACGGATCAGGACAAATGCCGATATATCAGATATGTAAAGTGATTGCGATGTGGTGGGATTCATTAGGGTTGGTCGGCTCAGGTGGGCTGGTCAGAATAAGTGCAAACTCAGTACCAAGGAGGCTCCTTGAAGGAGAAGTCCACTCTCCTTCTGGGGATCCGGAACTGGAGATCGGCTACACAAAATCGGAATGAGTGGCGGGCCTTAGTTCAGGTGCCTTGACCCCTCATGGGATATAGAGCCAAGGAAGAAGAAGAAGAAGATGAACAAAGCATTACCTCCTTGGAATATTAAGGCAAGATAAAAAATCAAATAAATGGATTAGATGATAGAGTCACCTCTTAGAATATACGGAAATAGTTCAAATAGGACAGTGGAACTAGTAAGGACATGTCACCAAGAGCAATATTATAATCCAAGAGAGGACGTTCACTAACGGATAGTGTCAAGGAGATGGAGAAGACCAATGCAGGGGACCGAAACTTTGGGCTGCAGCCTCCCTCTTTGGCAATTTTTTGTTAATTAAAGATACAATTTAACTTTACTTTAAGGAAACAACATATAATATATTTGTTAAACAATATATAATATAAACACCAAATAATATGTAGAACAAATGAAATGTTAGTTGTGGAAAAGGAACATAAGGGCCAAAGAGATGAGGTGCCGATCCAGGGCAAGGGCAGCCCCCCCTTTACAACCGGCTGGATCCGCCCTCGGTCGCAAGAGAGGTAGAAAACATCAATGTAAAACCTCAACTGTAATGTTGTAAATATGGGAATACTAGGTAATAAACCAAATCTAAAGTTAATGCAAATTTTCTCTTCTTTTTTTTAATGTACCAAGATATGAGATTATGCTAAAACTGTTTATTAGACAAATTACAAAGTTAATCTGTATCTAGTACACTTACTAATGAAGGAGATACGGCATTAAAAAACCAATAAACCGTAATGATTTGGTAACACAGTGTAATTCATTATCTCTTCGACTTTATCAACACAACAAACTGTATAATATTATCATCTGACATCCATGTATTAGAATTTCGATCTAGACTTTAGAGGAACTTATACTCCCATAAATGTATAATTTTATGAAAATAATAGTTAATAAAGACAATACCGCAGGATGAAATAAATTTTTTATTTTCTATAATCCATTACAAAATTATTGACTTAAAAGATACATTGCACATAAACTAAATCTTGACAAAAATTTTAGATCGAAATAAGTATGTTTATAATGTTTAAAATATCTACCTTAACTTCTTTTCTTTTTTTTCATTTTATGTGTTATGTATCTTTTAATTGAAAAATATTTTAATAACTAAAACAATTTTGCCGACATGTTGACCCTAAATTCAGCTCTTCTTCAGGGCTGTCGAGTCCACTGAAATAGAACGACTGACTCAACAGAACGATATTATGTATAAAATATAAAAATTGAAATCGTCCAGTGGTATTTTCTTTATTAATAAATTGTCTACTTTATTAACTTATGTCTTCATATTTATTTATTTAACTCATTTACTTTACTATTTTTTTTGTTTTTATTTTGTATTTAACGCAATATTTTATATGCTCGTTTTAGCCGAAATTTGCTTTCTCTTTTATTTCTTTTTTTATTATGGTCGGTTGATAATTTTATTTAATTTTAATGATACTATCAATTCACTTATATAATTATTATGTTTATTAATAGCCATTTTAGTTTTCGTATATTATGAATAAAAAAGATGATGACTAGCAAAAGGAATAGAATGGGGATATGGGAAAGTAACAAAAAATAAAAAACTTTGAAGTAAAAAAAAAAATTGTTTGTATGTAAATATCGTCGTCACCTTATGCATAGGTTTTTAGTTGCACATTCGTTACTTCAGCATTGTGACGACGATATGTATTATTATATAATTATCAAAATCATTGAGGAAATGAAGCAATGTTTTTCTCATCTCCTCAATGAAGTTATCCCACTACACTTTCAAAATTTGATTGAGCCTTAAATGAGCCTTAAATTCGACTCCTTCCACGGGTCATAAGAATTTAAGCAGCTTCCACCCTCTCGTGTGACGATGAAATGAATGTACAACCACTTAATATTTTTTTTAATTATATTAATTATAATTCATGGCATGTGTTTATAATGTAACACTTCTGTGGGATAACAATTTTTATTCAAAGAAAAATAACAATTTTCATTGCCACACGAATTATAACAACACACATATTTGAACAGAATATTTGAATTATCACTTTGTAACACACAGATAACCATGTGACTTGAGCTTCTCTTTAACAAAGACTGAGACTAACTGTCCAGTCATTCGCTCCTTATACTGGGTGTCCCAGACCTAGTGTAAAAAAAAAAAAATGGGTAACACTGCATGCTAAACGGGGTAGAATGGCGCAGAAACGAGTTTCCTATCTCAATCTGTTGAGGAGATGGATTTTTTTGTTTTTATTTTTGAAAACCTAATTTTTTCTTAAAAATGCCAGTTTTCTCTACTTCGGTTTAGCGTAGAAACAAAAACAATGATATTTTCTTAATCAACATTAAATTTCCTAAAATATGAGGTAGGTTTGGATAATTAAAATCCACTTTCAGTGGGACTTTTAACGCGCTAAACACAAAAAAATTATTAAAACTTAAATGTTAATGGTTTACTTATACACTTAATACTTAAGTGTTAAATGTTAAAAGTTAATGTATGACATTTTGAACACGCGCTGCAATAATCCATTTTAGTATGGTTCTACAATAATAATATTATTTTTTATCTTCAACTTTTTTTATGTAGGATTTTTCAAATTTTAGTAGAAGAGAAGAAAAAAGTTTAATTTATTTTAAAGGAAGTATTTTTAAAATTTAAACTAAGCAGTTTTTTTTTTTAATTTTAGAATATTATTACCCTTTTTATATTATTTAGAATTCATACATTGTTCTTTCTAGTCTTAAAAAGTAAAACTAACTCTAACTCATGGGATGTTCGGCATCCAATACTTTGGATGTACGCTCTTGCGCGCTTCCTCATTGCCCCAGCAGTGACATCTCTAGCGTGTTTTTCATCAGAAAAACTTCTTTAAGACTCAAAAGGTGAAGTGCAATTGTATTATGGGTTACACCACTATAAAGCTAACTAAATTCCGAAGTTTTTAGGAAGTTTGACAGTTTCTACGGTGCTTCAGTGGGGAGTGAGGAATTGTAAAAAACTATTAAAAATTTAAGTTTTAATAAATGTTTTGTGTTTAGAGCGTTAAAAGTCCCACTGAAAGTGGATTTAAAATAACCAAACCTACCTCATATTTTAGGAAATTTAATTTTGATTAAGAAAATATCATTGTTTTTTTTTCTACGCTAAACTGAAGTAGAGAAAACTGCCATTTTTAAGAAAAAATAAGATTTCAAAAATAAAAACAAAAAAATTCTATCTCCTCAACAGATTGAGATAGGAAACTCGTTAAAACGTTCTTCGCTTCTGCGCCATTCTACCCCGTTTAGCATGCAGTATTAGGGCGGATTCACACTATCGCTCCGCCCCCGCTCCACTCCCGGTCCGCTCAAATATTCTAAAGAGAAATAGACAGAGAATTCCACTGTCGGTACCGCTCCGGTCTCGCTCCACTCCCGGTCCGCTCTCACTCTACCCCATTCACACTAGCACTCCGCTCCCGCTCCGCTCCAGGTCCGGTCTCACTGGCAAAATATTCTAAAGAGGAATAGAGAGAGGTTAATCACAATATTGGCCCAGGTCCGGCCTCGCTCCGCTCCCGATCCACTCTCGCTCCACTCCCGCTCCACTCTCGCTCCGCTCCACTCTCCTAAAGTCTTTTCATATTCACATTATATAATTTTACACCGTTCACGATTGAAGCCATTAATAATCGAAACCGTCTGTATTTGGATTTTAATTAATAATTAACTTTCAGTTATTAAAGTATTTATTTATTCATCAATTTTACGGCCAAAAAAGTTCAAGTTTAAAATATATATATATATATATATATATATATATATATATATTTTAAATTATATATATATATATATATATATATATATATATATATGTATATATATATATATATATATATATATATATATATATATATAATTATAAATTAATTTAATAATTGGTAAAGAAATAATTTAAATTTTTTTTCCGAATGTATTCGAATACGCTTGAAATGATAAAAAAGAAAAAAAAATCACCAACAATAACCGCGGTTTTTCGACGTGAAAAATTCATGTTATGTTTGAGATATATTTTGCTAAGAATTAATGTACTCGTAAAAAATGGTCACCGATTTATTTATTGACTACATACTCATTTCTATTATAAAATAACGTTTAATTTGAAACGAATAAAAATGCAGTATATTATGAAAAATGTCAGATAATTAACAAAAAATCTATTAAAGCAAAACATAATTAAACTATTAATCAGGAAAAGAAGAGAACACAATCGGTAAATTTGTAGTATTTACCGATTTCAACTTAAAATTTTCAAGCGTATTCGAATACATTCCGAAAAAAAAATTAAATTATTTCTTCACCATTAATTAAATTAATTTACAATTATTATTAATAATTATCATTGTGTTGCAATATATTCTTCTTATTATATTTTTTGATAATATTATCTTCTTCATCAAGAAAAGTACACTTACCAGCCATTTCTACAAACGAAAAATTGATTTTTTTTTTGGCCGAAAAATTGAAGAATAAATGAATACTTAAATAACTGAAAGTTAATCATGAATTAAAATCCGAATACAGACAACTTCGATTATTAATGGCTTTAATAGCTTTAACCTTTCAAAATTGAACGATGTAAAATTATATAGTGTGAATATGGTAAAACATTAGGAGAGCGGACCGGGAGCGGAGCGCTAGTGTGAATGGGGTAGAGCGAGAGCGGACCGGGAGCGGAGCGAGAGTGGAGCGGGCGCGAAACCGATAGTGTGAATAGGCCCTTACCCAATTTTTTTTTTACACTAGGTCTGGGACACCCAGTATATAGTCGTAAGGAGAATGGTCTAGAACCTTACGGAACGGCGGGAATGGCACTCGAACTTCATAGTCACAAACACGTGCTATGACAGTTTGTTCAAACTGTTAGTTCGTTCCAACAAAAGGTCTGGGACTTTTGAACCATATGCTTTTGTTTAACGTCACAATAGCATAAAACAGTTTTGACGAAGTAGATGGTTGTAGAATATACAACAATGTAACTCCAAATAATCCCTTGAAGATAGGTCAGAAGCCCGAAAACATTGATGGTCATTCTCTATTCTCAGAGAAAAAAAGAAAAAAAAAACCTATCTGTTACGATCTATAATAAAATAATGGTTACGTTGATGATTACTTATTCACTCATGGAGGTCCCGAGCCTGTACGATGTCAGGTGCTCGTTAAAGATCCCTATCCTAATTATACCTGGATAGGCAAAATTTAGGAATCCCGCTGTAGCATCGTCCGATTAGTCTTAGTGGCATAAAGTGATGTTAAACAAACAAACAACTCATTTCATTAAATATTGTAAAGAAGCTGGAAAAATATACCATTTCTTACGGGAAAATTGATACCCAAATATGACCAAAATTCAAAAACGACCAGTTAAAAATTCAATTGAAATTTAATTTTTATGAATATTTTCTTTTTCCTTGTGCTAAGAAAGACCAGAGCTCTGCGACCGAATTCAAAGGTCTCATGTCCTTATTCACGTTCAGGTGTCCTCTATTCGCAGCACGTGGACACCTGTCGTTGTCCTTTGAACTCGATACTCTCTTCCCGAGGTCAACATCGTCCGGCAGGGTCTTCGTCCATCCTTCCCCTAATATCACACCTAAGTTAAAAAAAATTAGAAATGCTTCTTTCCGATCAAACAAAACTCATGAACCCCCTAAGCATCTTAGCTCCCAGTCATGAGTTCGAATCTGGCTGTATAGATAGATATTATGTTTCACTATCTTTTGATAAAACCTGGGATTCGGAGAGAGATTTTAGCACAGGAAACATACGGAATACGAAATTAGGGAAGACAACCCACCTTTAGTGGGATTTGAAAAGTGGAGAGGTAAGTACAGTAGCGGATCTAGAAATTTTCTGAGGGGGGGGCGCACTTTTTTTTTTAATTTCACGACTAATGAAGAACTTAATTTAAAATATGTATTAGTGTTAAGTGGTGTTGTAAATTACTATTAAATGTTGGAATACAATCCATTTTCAATTTGAGGACTTGAAAATGACTAAATAAGGCACATTATATACTGGGTGTCCCCTAGTGTAAAAAAAATAATTGGGCAATACTGCATGATAAGCGGGGTAGAATGGCGCAGAAACGAGTTTCCTATCTCAATCTGTTAAGGAGGTAGAATTTTTTTTGTTTTTATTTTTAAAATCTTACTTTTTTCTAAAAAATGGCAGTTTTCTCTACTTCGGTTTAGCGTAGAAACAAAAACAATGATATTTTATTAATCGGCATTAAATTTTCACTTTCAGTTTTTAACGCGCAAAACATTTATTAAAACTTAAATTAATAATAGTTTTTGAAAATTCCTCGCTCCTCACTGGAGCACCCTAGAAGCTGTCAAATTTCCTAAAAACTGCGGAATTTAGTTAGCTTTTTATTGGTGTAACTCATGATACAATTGAACTTCACCTTTTTAGTCTAAAAGAAGTTTTTCTAATGAAAAACACGGTAGAGAATGTCACTGCTGGGACAAAGAGGAAGCGCTCTAGAGCCTACATCCAAAGTAATGGATGCCGAACATCACATGAGTTTTAGTTAGTTTTACTTTTTTAAGACTAGAAAGAACATGAACATGAATTTTAATTAATATAAAAAGGGTAATAATAATCTAAAACTAAAAAAATTATTTTAAAGAAAGTATTTTTTAAATTTAACTAAGGAGTTTTTTTTTCTTTTAATTTTAGATTATTATTACCCTTTGTATATTATTTAGAATTCATGTTCATGTTCTTTCTAGTCTTAAAAAAGTAAAATTAACTCTGTCCCATGTGAATGTTAAAAGCCCACTGAAAGTGAATTTAAAATAACCAAACCTAACTCATCGTTTAGGAAATTTACTGCTGATTAAGAAAATATCATTGTTTTTGTTTCTACGGTAAACCGAAGTAGAGAAAACTGCTATTTTTTAGAAAAAAGTAAGATTTTAAAAATAAAAACAAAAAAATTCTATCTCCTCAACAGATTGAGATAGGAAACTCGTTTCTACGCCATTCTACCCCGTTTAGCATGCAATATTACCCAAATTTTTTTTTTACACTAGGTCTGGGACACCCAGTATAGAAACAGTAAACTTTTATATATGTCCTCACGTCTTAGGGGGAGGGAGGCGCGCCCCCCGTGCCCCCCTCTGGATCCGCTTAATTAATTAATAAAATAAGGAAATTAATTTTGCCATATGTAGTTAGAGCGATGCATCTTTTTCGAGCATTCTCATGACAATAAGGCGAATACTTCCAAAGTTATTACAGATCATAATTTAAAAATCAATATCACAATATTTGAAAAACAAAGGCAATGGTTTTTACGTAGATACATTCAAACAGAAAATATTAAAAATCGAATAAGTAAATTATTTAATATTAATGACACAAAGCACTTGAATAGTATCTATCTTTTCGTTATCAATTGTGTTTTCAAAGAGCTTAGGAAAAACCGTAAAGGGTTTATCTTATGTTAATATCAGTATTTTTTTTTTTTTTTTTTTATACCTTCTGTTTTGTATTACTGTACTATTTTATATATTTTATAAATTATTTTTTAAATCTCCTACTCTTAACTTCATTTAATTTTGCCTTCCCAGATTATGTTTAATTTATGATTTTAATTATGCTCATTATATAAATGTGCGATGATGATTAAGACCACCTGGCTAAAAGATTCCGAAGAAAAAATATATTAAACGACTTCTTAATTCCTAACTCCCTGAAATTAAAGAAATGTGTAATTTCAATATTATTAAATTAAAAATAAAATTAATTGTGTTATTGCTATACCACATATTAAAACATCCTTTCCAGTATTATTGATAATTTTTTCTTTAATATTTATTAAGAGAAATACTCGTAATTAACGAATAAACCGATATGAAATCCTATAAAAAAAAAAAATTACCGAACACTATATATATTCTACTAGTCTATATTGAAATGGTATGACAGACAGTTCTTAAATGCTACTTTGTTTCCTCTGCAGCAAATGTTTTTTTTTAAAACTCATATAATTAAACGACTCTCAATGTTAATAGTAACAAAATGGATTAACATAAGCTTTTAAAGAATTTTATAATTAAGTGAAGAAGAAATATTTTCCCCTGATTACAACTAACTTCCGGGAATAACAGTAGTAGTTCATATTTATATTATTCCGTAAGGAACCGGAAGGTTGTAGAAAAATGAATAAAAAAAAAAAAAAAAACAATATCCTTTATGTTCTTTTTCATTTGAATAATTATGGTTTCTTCCTCGATCAAGGACAATGGTAATATTGATATGTGTACGCATTTACAACATATTTCGAGGATATAAACATAAATCAAATAATACCGAAACAACAAATAGAGAAAAAAAAATAATGTGATGGAAGTTGATCGTTTATTAATTTTAAATATTTTTATCACAACAGAAAAGATTGGCCGGGGCCTCCCCCCTCCCAAAAAAACATTAGAACCAAACCAGGAGGCAACATTTTCAACAGATTGTCCCGATGGCGTTGAAATTTCTGCAAGATCGTTACCGGCATTGGCAGGAGCTCTGGAAGAGTTCGAAAGAGCAGCTAAGGGGCTTGGCATGGTTATTAATGTTAAGAAAACCAAATACCTGAAGACCACAAGAGATGGCGTTTTTAAGGAAGAAGAGGTCAAGATAGGTGAGCACTATTTCACAGCATGCAGGTCCTTTAAGTATCTTGGAGGGATTGTCACCCGAAATAATGACACAACAGAGGACATAATGTCACGAATAGCGGCTGGTAATAGATGTCTTTATCCATTATATACAGCTCTAACTTTCAAAAACCTCTCCAGGAAAGCTAAGGTACTAAATTAAAAGGCGGTTATCAGGCCTGCGGTACTCTATAGTAGTGAAATCTGGGTGATGACCTCGGCAAGTGAGAACATAGAGCATGGGAAAGGAAGGTACTTCTGAAAATATTTGGATTCGTTACTGGACAAGAGCGATTCAAGAACTGAAAGAGTTATTCACCTAAGCGGATATAGTACAAGAGATTAAGAAAAGAAGACTGGGCTGGCTTAGATATGTGGAAAAGATGCCTACTTCGAGGTTACCCAAACAAATGTTATATGGTCACCCTGGAGGTTCTCGAAGTAGAGGTAAACCTCGCAAACGATGGCTGGATGATGTGGAGGACTTACGCCAGCTTAACGTTAGACAATTACGCACCAAGGCTATGGATAGAGCAGATTGGAACAGAGTAATGAAGGAGACTTTGATTATCAATCGACCGTAACGCCCTGCAGAGAATGAGTGAGTGAGAACAACGGGTTATTAGCGTAGTTATTTGTGCACCATGACGAAGATGGGAAAGGCCCGGGTTCGAGTACCGGCAATGGTCAATCTTATCTCTTCTAATAAAAAAAATTATACTTAAAATTGTTTTAACGCTTATCTCTTAAAAGCTTCATTAACATTAAAACTCAATGGAGACGTAGAAAGGCTTGTATTACACATAATTATTTACAAAAATTAGCGAGGCCACTGCCGTTGTAACTAAGGAGGACTATTGTAGGGAAGGTTAGAGTTAAATAGGGAGGAAGCAAAAGCTACGGTTCGCGAATTGGTGGCGTAAGGAATGGTTGGGGGGGGGCGTGTTATATTTAAAAAAACGTTTTTGTATTTTTGTGACACTGAATACAGTAAATCACTTTAAGATTGAACCCATTTTTCCAATAGTAATAAGCTTTGAACACTCAACTTAAATTACCAGTAATGGTAAACATTTTGTAAAAAGGATAATGCACAGGTACATACATATAATATGGGGGTGGATTAATAAGCTTTGGATAAGAAGGATCATGGTAAATTAAAAATTCTCCACAGTCCTTAGATTCTCTATTATCTTAGATATCCTTAGACATTCTAAGATACAGGATGTCTTATAGGTTAATGATTCGTTGTCAATTGAGGATTTTAACTCGTACAAGTTAATATCTTGTCTTTTAAAACCTGATAAATGGGTACCACACCTTCTGTCGATCTAGTCTTCTGTCTAGAAGGAAGTTAAGTCACCTGATCGTGTATGAGAAAGGAAGTTGTATGAAGTTCGAAACAAACAGGTGGACAGGATATGCGTGAAAGGGTTAAGGTTATATGTTTACATTTGGATTCATTTACTTCAATGCTCCAATTATTACTCCAGTGTTCATTAAGGGAGAGGTGCCTTAGTCGGTTCAAGGCTTCTGTTCCTGGATCTGACCTGGAGGATAGGACAGTTTTGTCATCATCAAATATTGACTGGAGAGTATCGGGATGAATAGGAATTGAGCGTACAAAGTCATAGAATGTAATTGGGTACGGTAGAAGGTAATGAAGAAATAATTCCTCTTGATCTAGTATTTAATGTAAATGCTGGGCCCTAAAACAAAAGGGGTCAAAGTTACATTTTTCCCGATTCGAGAAAATCAAAGTTAATATTTCAAAAAAATTAATTTATAATTAATTTATGTGGATTTGAAAAAAAAAATTCATTCTGAAATCCCAATCAGGATTTTAACTAGCAGTTTGAACTTTGTAATTGTTTTTAATTTCTGGCACTTTATGATCTATTGTAGATACATAAAACGAAATTTATATGAATAAACATTTATAAATCATGAACTGCTTGATCGATTTTTATGATCTTTAGTTTGTTGGATTTTTTTCCGCCCCGAATAGCAGAATAAATGAGGGGAAGGGGCAATTATTAATTTTTGACCAGTTTTCTCGATTCCGACGAAATTTGAAATACATGTCGTTTTCCGTAATTCATAGTAGTGCAATGAGGTTCATTCCACATAAATGCTATAGGATAGAAAAACTCGATTGTTTTAAAAATGTTGCATAGACCCCTTATTTTCTAAGGTTCACAATTAATGTTAAATATATGTATAATGTACTTATATTTTTTATTATAGTATCAACACGTTAGGTGTGGTTTTTTTTAAATTTTATTTTTAATTTAATAATATTGAAATCGGTCCCCGGGGTCCGATGTCGTACATTCCCATCTTAACAGCCGATTATCACATGAAAATATCCGAAAGGCCGAACACCTCAAAGACTCAATTTAGTTGATTTGTAATGAGATTATTGCATTTTAGTGCAGCAAAAGTTGATAACAGATGAAATTCTGTTATTTTTTAGAATCGGACTCCGGGGTCCGATACAGGCCATCAGTAATAAAACAAGACTACTGGACGGCATCACACATCCGCGTCCGATAATATTGCAAAGAATACCTTTATGGTTATCTTTAATACTTCTTACTAAGTCTGTAATTATAAATAAAACACTGACATGAGATTTGCTTTATTTATTTTATATAAATTCATTTCTTTAAAAAAAAAAAATAATTTTATCATAGAGTGATTGGTTGTAAAAAAGTAAAAGACTCCAAAAAATCGTTTTAACATAGCGAAAATTATCAATATGGATGGTAATTCGAAATTCCAGCAGTTTAATGCTATTTTCGATAAAGTATGGCGTAGATCCTGTCTCCGACCTCGGGGATATGTCCTGCGCCTGCTATGTCTAGGTCTAATCCTTACCAAGAGATAATGCCCTTGAGAAGCTCATTTAATTCACTTTTCAGTAAAAAAATAACAATTTCGTCAGAGCATTCCCAGCGGACCCCGACGACCGATACCGTCTGTGGTTCATCCCAGCAGTCGGACCCCGGGGACCGATATCGTCCAATTCAGGATACCCCTAAAATACGCCGCCGTACCTAACGTGTTAATTATAATAATTTATTATATTGTAATTTAACTATTTTAACCTTGAAGATGAAAGGTCTTTCCATAGAAACTTCAAATTACTGTACATCCCTGTACTAGAAGTCTATTCTAATAAGTATGACTCATTATTGTATTTTTAATGTAATTTTTTATTAATTTATTAAAATCGAAATTCTTCCTGAGTAATGTTGTAAGTGAAAGTTGCACGATGAGCTCTTTTTGCAATAACTATCATATTATTAAGGATAAATAAATATATACAATATAATTTTTGTAAAATACCTAAATAGTAAAGATTGGTTAGCTCTGTACAAATGTTGTAAAATAGCATGGCAACATGGAAATTAACTTATTCAAAAATTTAATTATTTAATAACTATTAGAAATAGTTGTTATTTGTGTGCTGTATGTATTTATTAGTTAAAATTATCAAATAGATTTAAGAAATATAATTATTAATTAATAAGACGTGTCAGGGTGGTATATTAAGTTATATTGTGATCAATGTTTGTTTTGTTTTTATATGTATCTTTTACTTAATTTTTCGTTTTTTATTTTCTTTTGGCTATGATTATTAGCTATGTACATAAAGGGATAGGTCGGCTGCGGACTGACGGTCTAGTAGACCACAGTACTATGAATGTTTTTATTTACGTATTACTTTATAATTTTTAAATTATTTTATTAGAAGATAAAAGATTCGACCACGGCCGGATGCGGAGGACCTGGGTTCGATTCCCGGCCGTGGTCGAATCTTTTATCTTCTAATAAAATAATTTAAAAATTATAAATTAAATATTTAACCAAAAGACCATAAATAAATACAGTAGTACTTTATATTAACTTGTTATCAACAGTTTATCTATCTATAATTTTTTATACATATTTACGTGTAGTAAATAATACTAGCTTGAGAATTTATTAACGAATCATTCAGAAAGATTCCACTCTCTGAATTTTATTTATTTTATTTCAACGGGACCCTTTTTACTTTCACTTACCTATATATGAAATATATAGTAAGTGGAAGTATTGCGATCGTGAAAATTTTCGACTTCCGGTTTTCAACAGAAATACACGTTTTGGGGTCCCCTGAGTCAAAATAACCAAGTCCCGCGAAATGGTCTGTGTGTGTGTGTGTCTGTGTGTGTGTGTGTGTGTGTGTGTGAACAGACTAGCTCAAAAACTATAAACCGTGCGAACCTGAAATTGGGTATTTAGAGTATGTATATGCCCGCGATGTGACAGCAAAAATTTCATCAAATTTGCTCAAAGGGAGGGGGTACTTTACTTAATAACTTTTTAAGTTTTTTTCGATTTTCTCAAAAACGGCTCTAACGATTTTGATTAAACTGAGTATTTGATCTATTGATATGCCCGAGATATGACTGTAAAAATGTCATCAAAATTGATCAACCTGAGGGGGGACTTTACTTAATAAATTTTGTATCATTTCCACGTGTTTTTTTTATTTACTCAATAACGGTTTTAACGATTTTGATCAAACTTGGTATTTGATGTATTTATATGCCCGAGATATGACTGTAAAAATTTCATCAAAATTGATCAACAGGAGGGGGGACTTTACTTAATAAATGTTGTCCAATTTTTACCTTTTGATCGATTATCTCAAAAACGGCTTTAACGATTTTTATCAAATTCGTTATGTTTAATGAAAATTAGTTGTTATTTAATATCAGGTAAGCTTTATCATTATTAAAATGTTCTGAGGAGGCTTTTTTTGTTTTTCTATAAAGTACCTTTGTTTTAGTTTATATTGGGAAATTAACTGTCTCTCATCACGCTTAAAAATAAGAAACGGCTAAATATGATATATGAAGAGAATCAAGTAAACTTATACAGGAGAAAAAAAGAAAAATATTCCGTCAACTCATAAAACACCTTGAGCTCACGCATGCGCCGTACGCCTTTAATGACAAACCAATGCGTTATAATTAAACTGTTCTGTTCATTTGATAAGTGGCAATTAACAAAACGCATTAATTTCTAATCTAAGTAAGTTGGTAAGTGAAAGTTGTGTGTTGCGCGCACGCACCAGATTTTTTACTTTCACTTACCTATATATGAAATATATAGTGAGGAAAAGTATTGCGATCGTGAAAAATTTCGACTTCCAACGGTTTTCAACGGAAATACACGCGAAATGTTCTGTGTGTGTGTGTGAACAGACTGGTTCAAAAACTATGAATCGTATGAACCTGAGACTGAGTACATATTTGGTAAATGTAGATGCCTGCGATGTGACAAAAAAAAAATTCATCAAAATTGGGCAAACGGAGGGGATACTTTATTTTATACTTAATTGATAAAAGGATAAGGGGATTTTCGATTTTCTCAAAAACGGCTCTAAAAATTTTGATAAAACTGGGTATTTGATGTATGTATATGCCCGTGATATGACAACGAAAATTTGATCAAACGGAGGAGGCGCTTTATTTCATAACCTTTTTTTTTTTAATTTCTCAAAAATAGCTTTAACTAATAAGCTTTATCATTATTAAAATTTTCAGAGGGGGCTTAAATGGGGAAGGGGCCTTTTTTGTTTTCCTATAAACGACCTTTTTTTTTGTTTATATGGAGAAATTATCTGTCTCTCGTTTCGCCTAAAAATGGCTTACTGTGGAATATGAAAAAAATCAAGTAAACATGTACAGGAGACAAATATTCCGTCAACTCATAAAACAAGTTGAGCCCACGCATGCGCAGTACGCCTTTAATGACAGACGATTGTTTATAATTAAAGGTGTTCTGTTAATTTAATGGAAATTATTTGTTTCGTGGTAACTAAATGAAGTTTTCAACAGAGAATAGAGAATTATAAAATCAAACGCGATGGAGTATTATACTTGCATTGCCGAATTATCACAAATAAAAACTTTTATTTAATAATAACAAAATTTAGTGTACTTTAGAGAGCAAATACAAACAAAAATAGGTAAATGAATGTGGAAAAATGTGTGTCTTTAAGGAATGACATTTAACAAAACACGTCAATTTCTCATCTAAGTAAGTTGGTAAGTGAAAGTTGAGTGTGCGCGCATCGCACCAGATTTTTTCTCAATGCAATCTAAAATTCTGAGCTACAGCTAAAATTACAATTTTAGATGATCTGTGAACTAATATAATTCATACAGTCTTGACATACAATTTAAATTTAGTATGTACTTCCCTTTTTAAGAGTTCCCTCATTTCTTGCAAAATAGATCGATCTCCCACGTTATTAGAAACAATTATCATAACAATGTTGTATTCATATGCGTAAGATTATCTGACCCGACCTTGTTATATATAAAAGATGTTACGTTACACGTTTTAATTGTTTGTACTATGTTACATAATTATTTGTGATAAACATTTCTGGTTTTCAATAAATTTTATTCATGAATCCATTTTTTTTCTTTTCTCCTTAAATTATATGACCATTTTCTATTACGCTCTAATTTTCTGCGTTATTAATCCCCTTGATTGTAGCAGAACGTATTAATTCTTTCGATACAAAATTAAAATAAAAAAAAAATCTGCTTACATTTTCGAGTATTTTAATCAACAGTCATGGTTATTCCGGATAATATTATAATTCAGACTGAAATTTTAATTGGGCTTGATACTTGTATTTCTAATATTTCACGCTCCAAAACTATCGTTGTAAGTATAATTAATTGGAACGTCGTTTAGAGATTAAAACCTAAGACGGTCGACGAGACTCATTTTAAAGAAAATATAATCGATTAAAATATTAAAGAATTGTATCCCAGAAGATAGGATCAAATCAACACAATTTTGGGAGTATCAGAATCGTTTCAGAAATTTTTAAATTGTTCATTGAATGAAACAAGCAACACATTACAATGAAACAAGCAGTGGCTATTACCTTTACTTTTACTCGCCTGAAAACGAATACAGTAAATATATCTGTATATTTTCCAGTTATTGCTTTTTAACTCAAAACCTGTGATTATTAGCTAAAACTTTTTTATTTTAAGAATTATTTAACATCGATATCCGCTGAGAATGGTTATGACTGGTTATAAATTTAGTAAAGGATTATTTTCGAAACTGACATTTTTCCATTTTAAAATGGGTTTTTCTTTTATTTATTTTTTTAATTGTTTAGAATTATTTTTCCTTATATTTTTCCTCATTTCCTTTTATTTTATCAAAAGGTTTTCACAATATGTAATGTTGCCGCTCAAAATAATTTCAAGGATTACTACGATCCTTTTTATATAATTGGCATTGATGTCAGTGTCCTCTTTGATTTTCTAATCAGAGGTTATCCCTCGGTTATAATTCTTGGAATACAGAAGAAAAATATCACTAGAATCTAAGAGCGTATAATGTTTTATTTTTCTAAATTTGAGTATAAATAGTGTTACTTATTATATTGTAAGAAGAATATCGAAGATATTTTCGCACATTATACTCAACTAAATTTAATGGGTATAATTTACATTTAACTGAGAAAAACGGAGATCATGAGCAGAAATTCCTTAATCCGATAAAATAATGTAAATTAGATAATTATCCACGTCAAATCAACACAAAAATGTATCGTTTTGGGCCTCACCATCTCAGATTTTCTTGAAATTTGGTATATGTGTACTACTTGTATTTACTAGAATAATTGTGAAATATTACTGAGATATGATAACCTGTTTTTGAATTATTGGTCTCTAAAGCCCTCAAAAATAGGTCCAGAAACATAAAAAATCATGATTAAAAATAGGTGTAGATGTTTTCCAAATTTGACTAGGACTATGAGATTGGTGACGTTTGACTGCACATTCCATGCAATTTGACATGATATGCAACAATGTATAGGTTTTTCTAAAAAAAATTTCTTGAAACTAAATATAAAATTTGAATTTCAACTTTTCTCAAAAAGGGCATATTTTTAAATTTTTATATTTTAATTTTTAAAAATAGGTCATTCTGCCTTTACCTGTACATTGCCTAGTCCTAGTTAAATTTGGAAAACATCTACAGCTATTTTTAGTCATAAAATGCTAGATTTATGGAATTTTATTATTAGTTTTCAATCTTTTTAGCAATGAAGAAATTTTCATCCCAATTTTATATTTTGTTGTATGAATAGAAATAATACTTCCTATTTTTAAAAAAATATATATAAAAAATTTAAAAAGTGCCATTTTTGAGAAAATTTAAATTAAAATTTAACATTTAGTTTTAAGAAAATTTCTTTAATACCAACCTATACATTGTTGTATACCATATCAAATGGCAGAAAATGCGCTGTTAATAGACAGCAATCTCATAGTCCTAATTAAATTTGGAAAACATCTACAGCTATTTTTAGTCATAAAATGCTAAATTTGTGGAAATTTATGACTAGTTAAAGATCTACAGCTATTTTTAACCATGATTTTTTCTGTTTCTTGACCTATTTTTGAGGGCTTTAGAGACCAATAATTCATAAACGGGTAGAAATATCTCATTAATATTTCACAATTGTTCTAATGCATACACGTAGTACAGTAAACCCTCGATATAGCGAACTGGTAGGGGGTTTGATATTCAGAGTTCGCTATATCGAGGATTCTTTTTTTTTTATCTTTTTTTTAGCCAATGCCCGCAGTAATTTGATCATATTTAGAATGAAATTCATTCATTAGAACTAGTTAAATTAAAACGCATTTATGTAATTTATTTTTAGTTAAACTAAATATTAAATAAACAATGAGATTCATTAATTTACCTACCAAGTTCACTTGTGAGTTCTTTAGCCTTAACTTATTATTCGAATAATACAGAATGGTTAATAAGAGGGTCTGAGATTGGTATTTGAGATCTCATTTGTTTAAAGCAATTTATCAATTTTTTTCCAAATATTCATGAGCCGCATAGCGCAGTCGTTTATTTAATGCTGAAGTTAATCCTGCGATTGAATCTATTTTATCTTTGTTTTTTATAATGGTTGACAATGTTGATTTGTGAATTCCATATTTTTTTGAATACGGTTTTCTTACTTAGAATTCCCGATTCAATATCTAGGAGAATTTTTAATTTTTCCTCGATTGATAAGGATTTACGTTTGTGACACACGCCTACTAACGAACTCATTGTGTATTTAAAAAAAAAAACAGTATAAACGACTACAGAACACTGATTCGAATAATACAGAACTCCAAACAGAACTGAGCTAGTTTTGAGAAAGAAGTCAATGGAATCAGAGAGAGAGCAAAAGGAAATCGGATTAGTTAAGAGTAAAAAAACACCTCAATTCTAGAAACTGGTGCTACTTCGTCTTCCCGCGCTCATTCTACGTAACACAGTGAAAAAAAAAATTAATAACAATTCTTGCAGTTCTTGCAGAATATAATAATTATCAGGAATCAAATTTAGTTCGTAGTTCGCACTAACCGAGGGATTCCGCTATAACGAGGGGTTCAGCAGAAATATAATGGTAATTTTAGGGGGATAGCATTTTGGTTCGCTATATCGAGGTGTTCGTTATATCCGAGTTCGTAATAATGAGGGTTTACTGTATACATATACCCAATTTCAAGAAAATCTGAGATGGTGAGGCTCAAGCCTGTGTTGAATTGACATGGAATGAACCAACAGAATTCATTTAAGTAACACAGTTAAGTAAACAATCAATACTAACTGTAAATCAATTAAATAAAATATTTTATGATAAAGTAAGCACTTCCATTTTCCACCATGTCATAGTTTGTTTCTAATATTAACCAGATAAATTGAAAATACCCATTTCTTTGTAGCAAAGTTTGAAGCTCTTTAATCAAAAACATTAGTTAGCTGAATGTTAAGAAAATCCAACTTTAGTCTCAATTTTTTTTTATTTGCTTACAAACTGATGGACGTTTCGGGCTTCCTGTCCATACTCATCAATTTTCTGACTATGCATATTAAGAAAGCTGTTTTTGCATTTCAATTTGGAAACTTGTCAACCAATAATATTATCAGTTTTTTTCTAAGAATATAATCAGTCTTTTATTGCAAGCATGTGGTACGCTGATTAGTCTGTAATGACCAGTCAAGAATAACTGATAATAAAATAAGAAATAAATCCTACTAATAATAAAAGATATTCGAGACGGAAGTTGGATTTTCTTAACATTCAAATAATTTAAACAAATGAAAACAGTCTATTTAAATAATATAATGTATTTAATCAAGGACTTGATACTTTATAACAAAAACTCCTTTTATTGCATCATTACATTATATAAAACTAACTCACAACTTCCTTATCCATTAACATATATCCCAAAAAACAGGTGAT
Organism: Aelia acuminata; assembly: GCA_911387785.2. Taxonomy (NCBI): domain Eukaryota; kingdom Metazoa; phylum Arthropoda; class Insecta; order Hemiptera; family Pentatomidae; genus Aelia; species Aelia acuminata. The sequence goes on from OU426980.1 coordinate 34,318,282, forward strand.
AAAATTAAATCATTAAAAGAATACAAAAATATTACAATTTTCCCCCTCAAAAAAAAGAAGGAAATAAGATATAAAAGAAAATAGTAATTCAAATTTCTTCAATTAAACGTCTAGGTGGACGACAGTTTCTAACAGGCCGAGGCGACCTTAGAGGCTCTGGATCAGCTCTAAGGCCGAGCGCACATTGAGACACTCGCGACGCAGAGCAGAGCAGAGCAGTTTTTGTGGTAACTGAAATATATAGGAACCGCGCACATTGGGACGCAGAGCAGAGCAGGCCGATGTGACACTCGTGGATCTGCCACAGAAAACTGTGCCGATGCGACGCAGTTTTCAATATTTGATTATTTTAATACCTATTATTATCATTTAATATTAGTGTTTGGGAAGTTCTACTTTTCTCTTAAGCAGGTTGATGAAACTAAGTAGGACTTCTGTATCTATAGGGTTTTCTAGATAAGTCCTAGGAAAAAAAAGGTTTTAAAAATATAATAATTTAAAAGATATATATATGTTCTGTTATTTTAGATTCCAAAATCATTATATAATTTTGAAATTTCTCGCTATTCCAAAAGCGCATGATACGAGTGTTTTGAATTTTTAAAACTAAACAATTTCAGGATGAAAATGTGGCTGTAAAATTAGTTTTAAAAAATATATATAGAAATATTAAAATTTAGATGAGGGCCTTTCTGAAGTTCTAAAAGCAGATACTTTTGTTTAAATATTTTTAATATTGTTATTTTATTTGTAATTACTTATTTCAGTTTTCGTTAGTTTTTATTCGTCTTACTGTGACACGTTTAAAAATTAGAAAAACAAGTTTTCTTCTCATAGATACTACAAGTTCATTAAACGATTCAACAAGTTATGATCTTAGGAAAATTTGACTGATATTATTTCACTGAAAAAAAACATAGGCTTTATGGTAATTTAGTTAATGGAAATGCTGATTACAACCAATAATGTATATGTTGGGATTGCAATAAATCAAATCGATTTATCCTTCACCAAACTTCGTTAATTTTGTTGAGTTCACCAAGCTCAAATTTTTAAGAGACAAAATAAAACAAACTTGAAGTGCTTAATATTTTAATTAAACAAGTCAATTAAATAATTTACAATTAACAAAAAACACAATCAAATCATTTAACCTAAGACGTTCAAGAGAACAAATTTAAGCTATATAAAAATCGAGTTTTTGGTTCAATTATATTTTTTAATTCACATGGCCATCTCGATTTCTAACAGTATATTTCTTCTTTTTTAACCGACTTCGAACGAAAGAGGAGGTTACTCTATTCGATAAGTATGTGACTTTTTTTTGTGCCTTTTTTTTTTTTTTCTATGTATGTTCACCGATTACTCAGAGATGGATGGACCAATTGGAACGAAACCTTTTGCATCTTGTAGAGTATTTTCACAAAGTGGTCCCATTGAAACCTTTTTTGGGTTCTTAATTTATTTAAGAAGTTATAGGGAAAAAACATTAAATTAATTATTTAATTATCGCTCAAAATGTTTACTTATTCGAAAAACATATGGCATATATAACATAAGGTATACTCCAACAAGCTATTAAAACTAATTGATAACTAACAAATCTCAATATTGTTTTACTGCTGGATGCATCAATTGGGAAAACCAACCAATCAAATTCAGAATCAAAAGAGTGGGGGAAGAACATGAGCAGTCTGTTAGTTATCGATGTGTTTTAAGTGCTTGTTGGAACAACCCTATACATAACCTTAACCAATATTTCAAAAATAGATTAAAATATGATATATAATATCGCAGTCGTTTACTATAGCGATAATAGCATAAGTATTAGATAGATATATATTCACCGATAACAGTAAACCTTAATTTTGATTTAATCGAAGGTTGGACACCATAATCATAAGACCAAAAAATTCGTGGAATTCTAAGAAAGGCTGAGTATTGATAATCGTTTTAAAGCAGAATTTAAGACTTCTTCAAGTTCCTGAAAGAACGTTTAAATTTAAAATCGTAGCTATTATTGATTTAAATTAGATTTTGATTTCCGACTTTCATTCGCTATGCACGTGAAAAAGGAATACAATAATTCCTGGAAAAGCTTATTTTCAGTTGATTTGGGGGCCTTAACATTCAGGCACCTCTGTCTTTTTCCGGAATCACTCGGTCTTATTAATATACGATGTAATCATGAAATCTTGTGACGATTCTTCATGGAGCGACACTTCTGTTATGGTTTCCGGATTACTACTATAGGTTTCTAATTTTTTTTCTGCAACTAGAATAAATTAGAAAGGCTGTAAATGCCAAATCATTTATTTTGAGAAGACGAAAATCTGCTATCTAAGCTCAAATGTAGATCGAAAAAAAATTAGAGGCATGTCCAGTTACGAAATAATTTACGTTCTGCTAAATAATTTCAATATTAGTTTGTTCCATCACCGATTTCATCTATGATGGCTAATTGTCTAATTTTTTTTACGTTGCTAGCTGCTGGTGGCACACAGGCTTTGCTATTGTCTAGATAGGAGAGTTTAGATATAAAAATCTTTAAGATAGGCACTTATTAGGAATTATTTCCATCATTCATTTTCCAGTTGATTTTTGATTTTTTACACTTTTCCACTTGCCTAAATTGTGAGTTGTAATTGTTTGCTGTGTATTAACTGAAATGTAGTAGAATAAAGCGTTATCAAAGAGCCAGACTGTCTTAAGACAATTTCCATTGATTTTGAGGTTTCGATCGATCTTTTTTAAATCGAAAGAAATTTAAATATTCGATTTTTTTAGTTTGCCGAAATTTTCAAAAGCCAAACCGCCATAAGTTCAGTGTTTGCGGTTCGTGAGAGCCTAAAAGTGTTTTTAAGAGCTTAAGTCCAATAATAAATGAATGAATTTTATTGAAATAGACAGTGAAAATTATCTTGCATATGTTTAGGTGTTTTTTGCGTTCGAGGTGGTCATTTCTCAGGTACCGAAATAACTAACACAAATATTGTGTATTGTATTTCCCAATTAATGAACATTTTTCAATGACACTTTCCCCATACAGATATAACATTATTTAACAAAGAAATAAAAATTTCAATGTTTGCTGATGTTCATCCATCAATAAAAACTGCAAAATAAAAGTTAGTATCTCCCAGAAACAATCTCTTTGTATGAAAGTTCCCGCAGCAAAAATTTGGCAGCCATGAAAATGCTTAATATCATAAATGCTACCCCACTAGAATTGAAGAAATTTATTTTCTGAATAATTTTTTATTACGAAGGATATTATTCTTAGTACTTTGCTAATAAATTTAGTCAAACATTCATATAAAGGAATTACGAACATAATTGACTCAATTATGTTATTTATGACTTATTCCAATTATCATATAAGGTAGGGTGTAGAAGTTGTATTGTACAGGCACCGCTTTTCAACTTTTCTGTGTGTACTCATAAAATTGAAAAGGTGGTAGAGCGTAAAAAAAATTCTAAATTTGTTTTACCCAACTTAAGGTTTTCTACACTTTTTATCATTACCAACTAAAAAGTATGAAATAAAAAAAAATTTATAAAAAAAAAAATTAAACCGACTTCGAAACCTAGGAACCAGTAAAAATAAATGCACTGAAAAGTATGAAATAATTACCTTCTGATTTTTATGAATACAAAGAAAAATTGAAAATTGTATGAAAAGCGGAGAGATGCAATGAGACGAATAATTTTATTTTTATTTTTACAAATACACACTAATTGTTATTAAAAATTGTGACATTAAAATATTTAATACAATGTTCAATACAGCACAATCTTTTCGGAGGCGGCGCAAAATTTAAAATTTTTAACACTAGACATTATGAAAATCTTAAAATGCATCTTCTCTTCTCATCTACTGATTTTAATGCCTACTAATGGAATTGTATCGGTAACATGTCATTTATATTTACGCCGCCTCCGAAAAGATTGTGCTGTATTGAACATAGTATTTAATATTTTAATGTCACAATTTTTAATAACAATTAGTGTGTATTTGTACAAATAAAAATAAAATTATTCGTCTCATTGCATTTCTCCGCTTTTCATACAATTTTCAATTTTGCTTTGTATTCATGAAAATCAGAAGGTAATTATTTCATACTTTTCAGTGCATTTATTTTTACTGGTTCCTAGGTTTCGAAGTCGGTTTAATTTTTTTTTATAAAAATTTTTTTTATTAAATATATTTGAGTAAAAAGAAAACTGCTATTTAAAAATCAACCATGTGTTGATTGGAACTTTTTTAATAAGAAATTTTATGTGAATATAACTCTTCTCTATTATATTATCTTCTTAATTTTATTATATCCTCATACAGAATAGAAAAGAAGAGAAAATAAATTTTTTTCTGGGACAAGGTCCCTTAAGAATAACAGACTGGAACAAAAAATAAAACTACAACTGGTCAAATAATTAAAGTAATGGTGGATAATTTAAAATAATATTTTCATTAAAAACCCATAATAAATAGTTATAAAAAATAAAAGTATACAAAGTAGTGAATAATATATTGATTTATCAAATAAATAATAACGGTAATAAATGACAATAAATGTCCAAGGAAAAAAAAAGAAGAAATTAATGAAAAAAAAAATTATTCCATAATGATGTAAGGCTGTTAAAATCGTATCCAAGGATTTTAAGAGATTTGTGCCTAATATAATTCTACAAACTTAGAGCTTAACCAGATCTCTCATTACCTGATTTTATAACATCACGATAAGTAATGGTTTTAAGCTTTGGATCCCTCCGACTAAATAGTAACTTCAATGTAATTATGTAATTCACCAGACTCAGACGGAAATATTTAATAGATTGTTAAGAATAATCTGTTTGAAATTCTTCCGTGAGCTGGTCTTTTCTCCATTTCCTCATTTTATCACAATCTTTTTTACGTTGACTTTTGATAATGCAAATTTTTTTTATGTTCAACTCTATATACAAATCAGATTCTGATCTTAAATCCAAGAAATCTAACATAATTTAACTAAAAAAGCCCCTGCCTTCCCGAAACTGCGGCACAGAAACTGCTCTTCAATGTGCGCGGGTACCTGTGCGACGCAGTTTTTTTTTCGTGCCGCCTGCTCTGCTCTGCTCTGCGTCGCCTGCGTGACACAGTTCGATGTGCGCCTTACCTAACACTTTCACTCGCCTGTCCCATGTCCCTTGGTGTTGGTAGTCTTCTCGAGTTGATCTTGTCTTCAATAACATCTGTATCTGTATTCTCTTCCTCTTCCTTCCTCTCGCGTAGTTGATCTGCGTGCCTAATCCAAAATCCGTCCAATTCTGGCACATACACGCGAAATCGTCTCTGTCCGAGCACTTCTTGAATTATGGCCTTCTTCCAAGTTCTTCTAGGACACCTAAAGTCCATTACCCACACTTTGTCCTTCAATCTAAAATTAACCTTTCTTGTTCCTCTGGCATACTCAACCTGTATGAACATTAGTTAGGTATAGAAATATCTATCCAGAATAAAACAGTAATCTTCTAGTCCCAGAACGATGAATTAAATAATTCACTGCAGTAAAGGCTTTTATAATCCAAGGAAACGTTACATTGACATTTGAAGATGATTCTGAAGATGATTGAAGATGATGGAATTCCTGTCTTTTAATCTCATTGGACATTAATTTGAAGGGGGTGGAGTAGGGGGGATGAGATGGGGTATGAGATGATAAGAAGGAATTAATCATAACCTCACTCTGACCCGACAAAAAAAAAAAAAAAAAAAAAAAAAAAAAAGGTTTGAATAAATGAAGAAGCAAAGTTTTAAATTTTCTGTTATCCTTAAAAAATCGCAATAACACAATCATTATAATTAAGCACGGTAGTGTTCAGTAGCTGTGGTCTATTAAAATTATATATATCATTAATTTACAATAATGATACTCATAAATAGAGCTCGGATTCCCGTGCAATTGCATTTTTTTGTTTTGGAAAGTCAGAAAAAGAGCGAACTCGAGTTACTTATCCGAATCAAGCCTAATGGGATGTTTTAATGAAATTTTATGCTGCACGAAATTGCACGTTTTAGGGTTTACTGCACGAAATAGCACGTTTTGAAGTTTTATTGCACGAAATTGAAGCATTTGATATTTTGAAGAAGAAAATATTACAAATTGTAATTTTCTTTAATACACACCAAAACACTAGTGGAAAAATAAATGTGAATATGATAGAAAAAATATATAGGGAACTTGGGAGATGTAAACCAACACAAACCTCCGATTTCCCAGAAATGAGGGTTTAGTGGTTCCTGGATGTTTACATTTTGTTACTAAAAATGCCTAAAATGGGAGCAAGTGTATCTTCGAAAACTTAGGGATGGATTGAAAAATATCCTGAACTCAATAGGGATGGTTGTGTAGTGTTCTGTACATCTTGTGACAAAAAATTTAAATGTGAGAGGAAATCACAAATTGATACCCGCTGTAGCACAAGTAAGTACCTAATTTTTTTACTTTTTTAACCCTAGAACGGTAACAGGGGTAGTGCGTGTCACCAGAGTGATAAATAAGCCTACGCACCGGATATTGCATCTAGTGATTCCATAATTTGAGATGTATCTTTCCTTTTTTAAGATCTTCCTATTTCCAATATATGTAATTACAGCTCACACGCGAGTATTTTACTCTGTATTCCTCATCTTGCTGATACTATTTTAAGTAAATATTTTATGTTCCGATTTTTTACCGTAATTTTTTTCAAAAATATTTCGATAGTATTATACAAAAGATCCAAAATTCAGTGATTTCACCAAAATCTATACCAAAACCAATATTATTAAAATAATCTGTAAAAATAAAAGAGTTTCATTTCAATTTACTCTCCGCTACTTATTTTTTTCCAAAGTACCTATGTTTTGTTCAGAAAAATAATTTAATGCCTGATTTTCAAGTAATACATTTTTATTGCATGTTTTTGCACGTTTTGAAGTTTTTATTGCACGTTTTCAAATTTTTACTGCGAATTCCGAGCTTCCCTCATAACAAATTATAGCCTCATCAATAAAAATGCGTGTATATCGTCTATACGGATCATATTAACCATCATGTATATCGTCATTAAGCAGAGAGGATATTTCGGTCAAATTATCGAATGATTTTGGTCTGTGGTATTCGTTTTTAACCTACACTCACCGCCAATCAGGATTTGTCACGCTCCGGATTTTTGACCCCCGGATTTCCGTTGCGCTAGTGTCTGGTCTTTTTCCATCGCAAAGAAATGTTTATATGTATGTATATGTATATCTATTAAATTTTAATTAACTGTGCAACTACGTTTATAAAATAAAATTTAAAAAAATCTTTAATATTTCGCTATTGTCATATCGACCCATTCTAATTCTACAATTTTTAGATCGTAAAACCAACTTAGTACAGGTGGTTCATCATTATCATCATCATCATCATACATCATAATCTAATCTAAGTTATGGGATTTTATATACATTTAAGAATCCTAATACACAATTATTGAAAATAATTGGGAATTTCGGAAATGTATAATAGGGTAATCGCACCAGTGATGGACATAGCTGAGGGAATTTGCGCCTTTTTTGCCCCGTAACGCCTTACTCATTGTAGTTATGAAAGTCTCCCTTAAATATTTAGGATTTCCTATACATGTTCCAAACATTAAAATTTAAAAAATATTCAGTTTTGCAACTTTAATATCTATTTTACCAAAACTACTTTTGGCACTTGTAATGGACACCCCAAAATATCATTGTTCTAGTGATGGACAATGATACAAATAGTTGGTACCAGTAACGGATATACCTCAGAAAACTTTTAAATCTTTATTAAACTATATAAAAAAAAAAAAAAAAACAATTAGGTACAATAATTTTGATTAAATACTTTTTTAAATCGTATAAGATTGGAAAAATATTAGGAGGTCAATAAAGAGACTGATTTTTGAGAATCAATACTAAAGCCGCGTTTACACCGAAGTTTCAAACAAAAAGTTGCAAACTTTTATTGCAAACAGCAGTTGCAAACAGTAGTTTCAAATAAAAGTTTGCAATTTTTATTTCATGGTTTTATTTCCATGTTTCATGAAAATGTTTGAAACACTTTCGACCTTGATTATGACTCGCCTATGTTTTGGTTCTTGGGACCAGTCCTTCCCAAGATGTCAAGTGTCGAGGATGTCATTTTAGCCGCGGCGGCGTGTGTCGTCTTGTCAAAGCAACGTAAGCCGAGACAATACTGGGTAAGGCCGTCTCTGCATTCCAGAGCTACGTACAGCGGAAACGACCTGTTGGGCGATTTAAATAGAGATGATGTTGACCCTCTATCAGCTGAACTAAGAACGGACGGAAGTTTTAAAAACTTTGTAAGAATGACCCGTGAGGATTTTGAATATCTAACTTTAATGATTGGTCACACAATTTCGAAAATGGATACGAATTACCGAAAGGCTATTTCTGTAACGGAAAAAGTAGCCGTAACTTTGCGCTTTTTAGCTACCGGAGATTCATACACAAGCTTGATTTACCTGTTCAAGATATCAAAATCAACCATATCTTTGTTTGTACCTGAGGTGTGCGAGGCTTTGATAAATCTTCTGAAGGATAACATAAAGGTAAGACGTTATAAGTAGACTACACATAGCCTATATTTGTTATTTTGACAGCAGAAATGACACTTGAGTCGAGACAGGGTGGTGCGAGTGATCACGTGAGTGAGAGTGGAGGTGGCAGCGTAGGGGATGGCGGGGAAATGTTTCTGTTTTTTGTTTCAACGGCACATAGTGACCGAAACCAGTGTTGCAAACAAAAGTTTGCAACTCGCTTTGATCTTTACCGACTTCAGGTGGAAACAAAAATTTCTGTTGCAAACACTGAAAAACTGTTTGCAACAGCGAAATGTTTCGTCTAAAAATATGCGTTTTTAGAGATATTTGCAATTTCTGTTTGCAACTCGTGTTTCAAACTCCGGTGTAAACGCGGCTTAAGAAACAAACTTTTGTTTATTTCATTCACACATTTGTCAACAGAAAGCATTGTTCTACCTCCTTGAAAAACCTTGAAGCTGTAAACATACAAGGAGGCTTATTGTTTGTATTCAAAGCCCAAGCTGTCCATAACTGGTGCGCTTGCTAAGTACAAATTGAAGCCGATAATAAGGAAACAGCTATTGTTATTATTCAATAAAAGTTTTTACTTGTGATAATTCTGCAATGCAAGCATAATACTCCAAGTTGTCCGATTTTATAATTCTTTATGCAGTTGTTGAAAACTTCATTTAGTTATTATGAAAAAATCATTTTCATTAAATAAACAGAACGTCTTCAATTATAAACAATGGTCTTTCATTAAAGGTGTAATGCGCATGCGTAGGTTCAACGTGTTTTATTAGTTGACGAAATATTTTTTTTTTTTTATCCTGTTTATGTTTACTTGATTTTTTTTCATATTTCTTATTTATTATTTTTTGGCGTAACGAGAGACAGATAATTTCTCCACATAAACAAATACAAGGGTACTTTATAGGGAAACAAAAAAAGCCCCTTTCCCATTTAAGCCCCCTCAGAACATTTTAATAATGATAAAGCTTACCTGATATTAAAGAATACTTGATTCTTATTAAACATGACGAGTTTGATCAAAATCATTAAAGCCGTTTTTGAGAAAATCGGGAAAACGTAAAAATGGGAAAAACATTGATTAAATAAACTGCCCCCTCCGTTTTATCAATTTTTGCTATCCCATCTTTGGCATATACACACATCAAATGCCCAGTTTGATCAAAATCGTTAAAGCCGTTTTTGAGTAAATAATAAAAACACGTGAAAATGAGGCAAAATTTATTAAATAAAGTGCCCCCTCCAATTGATTAATTTTGATGAAATTGTGACTGTCACATCACGGTCATATACCTACATCAAATACCGAGTTTAATCCGATTGCTTTCACAACGCGGGCATATACATACACTAAATACCTAATTTCAGGTTCTCACGGTTTATAGTTTTTGAGCTAGTCTGTTCACACACACACACACACACACACACACACACACACACACACACACACACACACACACACACACACACACACACACACACACACACACACACACACACACACACACACACACACACACACACACACACACACACACACACACACACACACACACACACACACACACACACACACACACACACACACACACACACACACACACACACACACACACACACACACACACACACACACACACACACACACACACACACACACACACACACACACACACACACACACACACACACACACACACACACACACACACACACACACACACACACACACACACACACACACACACACACACACACACACACACACACACACACACACACACACACACACACACACACACACACACACACACACACACACACACACACACACACACACACACACACACACACACACACACACACACACACACACACACACACACACACACACACACACACACACACACACACACACACACACACACACACACACACACACACACACACACACACACACACACACACACACACACACACACACACACACACACACACACACACACACACACACACACACACACACACACACACACACACACACACACACACACACACACACACACACACACACACACACACACACACACACACACACACACACACACACACACACACACACACACACACACACACACACACACACACACACACACACACACACACACACACACACACACACACACACACACACACACACACACACACACACACACACACACACACACACACACACACACACACACACACAGACACACACACACACACACACACACACACACAGACACACAGACACACACACAGACACACACACAAACACACACACACACACACACACACACACACACGCGTGCACACTCACACAGTCCATTTCGCAGGACTTGGACTCAAGGGACCCCAAAACGTGATTTCCGTTGAAAAATGGAAGCCGAAATTTTTCACGATCGCAATACTTTCCATTACTATATATTTCATATATAGGTAAGTGAAAGTAATATATATCTCTAAGTGATCCACTGAAAATTAGAATTAAAAAAAAATGAAATGAGACCGCCATATTATAAATACAACAGAGCTTAGATTATCCGAGGTAAAATCGTCAGGGTTGGTTCGGAGTGTCAAAAATTCTGTTAGTATGTAATAAGTGCATATGTAATTAGGAATACAGTTTTTAGTAAATAAATACGCATTTGACGTCTAAGGTTCATTTCAACACACACACTTGTGCAGCGATATACGATGAATCGAGAAATAATTAGGAATGGCTCCTCTCAGAGACCTTCATGAAAAAAAAAGTTTATTTTTATTTTCTTTAAAATCACTATTATTATAATAATACAAATAAGCTTGTTACTTTATTTTATTTACCGTCACTCTAAGCTACTAAGGCTAATTAGTCCAAGCTAAATTGGGATCCAGGGATAGGAATATCAAATAAATAATTTGATAATCGATTTAACAAAAATTATAATTGAAATAAAAAAAAAATATGCCGATAATCCGATGACCTGATAATACGATCGTATAATTGACGCCCCACCGTTTAATCTATTTGGAAAATTTATAAAAAATTAAGATTTAAAACTCAACCTTACTTGAAAGAAGACTCACGAGATGAAAGTTTCAGCTAATATGAGAAATGGATAAAAGTGATTACGGTTTTGTGTTTAAATATTGCTCTTCCATTATCTCCTAGTTGTTATTAATCTAAATCATTTTTTATCCGAATTAAGTAATGGTTGTAATCCTTCGGCAAATCCATCGCAGGAGAGTTCACAACAAACAGCAAAGCTTCGACCATATTATGTTAAATATTAATGAAATAAATAAGAAAAATTAAACAATTAAAAAATAACGCGAATACTATAATTATCAATCTTTTACAAATGACATAATTGTTGTGAAAATCAATGGTATTCATTAATTAATGTCAATGCCATAGGAAAAGTAACTGATTAACTACAAGGTTATGAACACAATTATATATGGATAAAGTCAACAAAAATTAGTACGGAACAAACATAAAATAATATTCCTCATGGATAAATTTAAAAAAAAATTAAACGTTAATCAATCAACCGTGCGCAATAGCAGCTGCGTATAACCGCTATAGAAACGATTTTAATGAAAATTTCCTAACGTCTGTTCTTAATTGTTGATGTACAGTGGATTTACGAGAATGTGAGAAAGCAGTAGTTGTGACGAATTGAAAATTTTACTTAAATAGCAAACATTTACATTTCTATATAAATAACTTATGATGCAGATTTTTTTGTCAGCCAGTTGCTTCTATTATATACACATTCCAGAATATTGAAATAATTATATACTTATCTACTCAACATTAATCAACGACTTATGTGTAAACGATGGTCATTATTTTATACTATGTTAGGGATTCAAACGTAATATCAACTTTTATTTTCAATTAATTCCGATACGAATGGAAATTATAATATGATGATAACTACCTAAAAACTATTATAATTTCTCATGGTAATAGAACATCCATTAGTCGTGGAGTTGACTAGAAAAAAGATATCTGATTTCAACATAGTTTTTGAACATGGAGGCCAAAAAAACTTATTTCATAGACCACCAACATGAACGTCTGACACCTTAAAACCGTTTTTTTTTCTCTCTTTCCTTGGAAACGATGCATAGTACAGTAAATTTTATCCTCTTTAAAATAAAACTTTGCGTCGAATGACCTACTTTAAGTTAAAATCGGTACAGTCGTTTTCCGAAAATCGATTATCAAATTGGCAATTTTTACCAACTTCGCGGAAAAAGGAATCGATTTCCTACGCCACACAGTGGTGCGGACAGGGACAAAACCCTAAAAAATGAAGGTGCTCCAACCGGAACTTTAGAGATATTTTTTGAAACCTAAATACCTCTAGAGTAAGGATCCATACCAGTTTTGGGCATCTTGTAGGAATGACACGAAAACACTTTTGTTAACGTCCTATTTCGAAGTGATCTTAGGGAAGCCTGAATTTTTCCGAGGCCGCAATTTTCGAAGATATCTTATTTAGACATCCTGAAAAAAAGGTATTTAATCGTAGATTTAAAAAAAAAAAAAAGTTAAAAAAGGGTGGATGGAAAAGAGAATTGGGTGATATCTTGAGACATGTCATAAGTGATATGGTTATTGGTCTTTTTGAATGTTAGCTCCGTCGACCTCCGTCTTCTGGTTGATATTAAATCAATTCAGAGGTATCACTGAAGATATTCCAAAAGATTTCAGATCCGAAAACGTCCGAATCGTTGAATGAGATCATTTCATAGTTAGGAATGCGTGAACCGGAGTTGTTTATGTGCCCCTTTTCCAGGTGCAATGTTTTCAATCGCTAATACGTATCTATTCAAACATGGATTTGTCAATATGTCATTTGTAATTTGTCCATTGTTTATTTGTATCAGTTTTCAGTTTTCTTTCGACAGGTAGAGTGAAATATTTATTCATATAAATTATTTATTTAAAATTTAGTGTGGATAAATACATCATTTCCTACCGCGATGTATGTGATATACTGATGAATAAGAATTCGTCACTAGAGCAGGCGTTACCAGCATTAATTCCAGGGGTGGAAGTTGAGCCCTTATTTACAATTATTTTGGAAATAAAAAAATGGTTAGTTGGACATTTTAATGTACGCTTTAAAGAAGCGTCATACAATAAGGACGTTTTTAAAAAGAAAAAACAGTAAATGGTTGGAAAACAACTTTATCGTAACCTTTTTAACGATGGGTTGCGAGACCGACCAAGTTGCGAATCGACCCTGGTTCTAGAAATTTATGAGCGGGGGGGGGGGGGGATGAGGATGAGACCAAAGATTTTTCTGAATGTAGTAGGAAATCTCGAATAGCAACGAACGAAGATGAATTCAATTGTATGTTGGAGTCATCTGACCCATACATCAGTCACTTGAGGCCTAATTTGAAAAAAAAAGAAAATACCTCTGGATGTCAAAGCGACAGCTTTAATTTTAGAAGAGTAATATCACATCATAAATATGTATATAAATGAATGATTTATATAAATATTAATCTTATATTGTACTGAAGATGATGTAAAAAGTGAAACCGGTCAACAATTGAATTGTTTCTGTTGGAAAAAGAGTATTAATTTTATTTTCTTAGTTATTTTTGGAAATGTATATATCATATTAGTTTAAGGTTTACGTATATGTATATTTATATATACTCAATTTTAGTTCAAATTCTGTTGGTTCTTATGATATTTATTACAATCCAAGTAAAAACAAAATTTTATTTTAAAAAATGTGGATTTTTTTTACCCTGTAACGCTTAAAATGAAATATTACAGCTTTGAAAGTGTCATAAATCGATTCAGCAACCCAAAAAACCATGGAATAAATATACTTAATCATCATTTGTGACCGGTTAAGGGTTTTGTCCCTAAATTGGTCATTTTGAACCACTGTGCGCCGGTAACTTGAAAACGGCTTATCAAAATGAAAAATGTTATTATTTCAAGCTTTAAGTAATCAAATTTTGCATTCAATGAGTTTTGGTAGCAATTACTGAGTCCTTTTTTTAACTGGAAAACTCTTTATTAAGGTTAGCTCAGTGGTAAGAGTGCTGCAACGTAGTTACATAGGACCTGGGTTCGAATCCCGGTCGTGGTCGAATCTTTTATCTTCTAATTAATTACTTTAGTAAATGATATTACCAACTGCCACAGAAGACGACAATGGTAATAATGCTCATTGATGCTCACTGATCGCATTCATACAACAGACAAAAAAAAGTACAACATTTTTTACTAGTATTGCTATTCGATTTCTAGGAGTGGCTAGGAAAAGGACCCTTTTGGGGGGGTTTATGCATCTCTGAAGATGAGCGTAGTGAGTGGCAATCGAAATATAAATCCATTGTAACAGTACTGTGGGTTTAAATAATTTTTATTGGGCAAAAAAAATAATACACAAGGACAGAAAACAATAAAACTCAAATAATTAACAAGTTTACAAAAATTATCTACTTAAAGCGACACAGATTTGGATCTTCAGAGCCAGACTAACTCTCCAGTCAATCGCTCCTTATATATATGGGTCATTTTCCCAGAAAGGGCAAATCGCTGTCCCCGATGGATTCTGAAGCCCCCTCACCATTTTTGTTCATTAAAACAACCTCTAATTAGGATCTGTGACTTGCCCTGTCGACTACGTAGGGTTTTACTCATATAACATTAAAAATTAAAGGTTGAATTTTGATATGACCAGTGGAAATCTCCTTCCCTCGTCATGTCACAACTCCAGTTTCCAAACTTTACGTACGTCTACGAATTGGACATTGATACTTTTTGAATTTTTTATAACTGTAGTGCTGTTCGAAACATCTCAAGATTAGAATGTGAGGTATGCGATATTTTTAAAAATGATTGAATAGTACACAGAGGAGGTAAAAGACTTGTCCCCGGTGTTTGGGTTTTTCCTCGCTTATGTAGTATTTTCGTGTTTTGTCAGTTTTAACCTTTACAGATGACTGCGGCTTCTGGCTAAAAGTAGGATTACATCTCGGGTAACAACTCTTTTTGCCGCCAAATGTTTTCAGTCCTTGTGGAACCGTCAGGATAACAACGTAGGTGCTGCGGCGGGAGCGGCATACAACCCGTGTCATTGTCCCGCCCGTAGCTACTTAGAAGGTAATTGTATGGAATTTTTTTCATTGCTTTCATCTTTTAGAGCAAGTTGCTACGTTTCTGGCGATCTATCGTTGTTTTAAAAAATGGCTGTATTTAACTATTGAACAGAAAAAAATGGATGGTCATACAATACAATATCGGGTGTTTTGTCCCGCTCAGGTGTACTCGGAGATTAATTGTATCTAAATGTTTTCGTTGCTTTTTACTTCTAAAGCTCATTGAAACGTTTCGAACGGTCTATCATTTTGTCAAAAATCTGCTTTATTTAAGTAGTAAACGAGAAAAAACTAGAAAGCCTGTCGAATTCTGATGTCATTAGCCCGCCTCTCCGGAGTTGGAAAGTAATTGTATCTAAACTTTTTCGCTGCTTATTACTTAAAGTACTCGTTAGCGCGTTTCCAACGGTCTATCGTTTTGTCGAAAAGCAGCAGTATTTAAGTAGTAAACGAGAAAAAACTGGATGGTCATAAACATCAGCAGTTATTGTCCCGTCTGTCTCTACCCGAAAACTAATTGCATCTATATGTTCTCGTTGCTTTATACATATAGAGGTCGTTGAGACGTTTCCGATGGTCTATAATTTATTTCAATTAATTAGTAAACGAGAAAAAAACTGGATGGTCATAAAAATTTGTTTAATGGCTGATAGATGGCTTAGGATTTTTGTCAGCAAAAAAAAAATAAATAATAGGAAAAAAATAAATAAAATAAATAATTTTTTATTAATCTAATCTTAATTTGTGGATGACCACCTGTTTTACATTATTTTTAAATAATTTATTTTTTGGAGAGAAAAGATTTGGCTCCGCCGGGAGTCGAACCTGGATCTCCCGCGTGACATGTCCGTCTGTGGTGCAGTGGTTATCATCCGCGCATGTCAAGCGAGAGACCCGGATTCGACTCCCGGCGGGGCCAAATCTTTTCTCTTCAAAAGATAAATTATTTAAAAATAAAAAAAAACTCAAGAAAGTAATATATAAACGAACCCTCAGCACATTTCTTTTCCCGTCTTCCGTTTTTTTTTTTTTTTTTTTTTTATAAATAATAAATTCACCCTACTCTTGTATAACCTTGCATTGGAGTTCAACCAGTACTATGTAAAGAGCACCCCTAAATATTTTCCAGACGTTAATTCGACATTTTCAATTTCAAGAATTCTAAGTTCAGATTCGCCCTTTCTGGGAAAATGACCCATATATGTAGTTATGTAGTAATTAGTTATCGTTAGATAATTAATTTATAATTTTTAAACTATTTTAGTAGAAGATAAAAGATTCGACCACGGCCGGGAATCGAACTTTTGACCCATATATGTAGTTTGAATTAGAAAAATCCGTAAGGTTCCCGAAAAGCGTTGAAAATTCTTGATCAGTCACGAATATGTACTAGTTTATTCCAACAAATAGTCTAGAATTCTTTTCAATCACGTTTTTTTTCACGTTACACTATTAGCTAATAAAGCTAAAATCTATCATCTAATAAAGCTGATCACAGCACTTTTTAACTGAAAAGGACGCGATGGTAGTCAGCTTATATTAAGGCCACATAACCTCCCAAAATAGGCCACGTCTGGAAGGAGCGATAGCTTTATCCCAATTTTTTTTTTTTTTTTTTTTGGCAAAAGGATTATAATTTTAAGCGATTTACTTCGAAGCTACTTGTAATTAATGCTAACCCGATTTAAAGAGATTATAAGATGCTGTGCGATACATCGTTCTGAGTAAACAGGATATTTTAAATCTTCTCTCGTTGCATAAACATGATATTTAATTATTATAATTGGGAAGTATCGTGGATGACATCCGTAAAGACCCAATCTTTCCCATAAAATCCATATATGAATATGCAAATAGAACTATTACCGTGGATCGGAGAACAAAATCCTATTCTACGACTAGAAGTAATCTTAAAGCTATAAGAAAAGAAAAATTGAGTTCAATATATGCAATCTTCGAACAGTATTAATAACTTTCGAATTTGCTGAAAGACAACATTCCCACACGAGCGCGTTAAACACACGCGCAAGATAAACTAGTTATAAATTACAATGATAGTTAACGTGAAAACTAAAATCTTAGAAGAGACCAACACGAGCAGAATGGGAGAAACATTAGAACATAATTACATTAATTGCAGAAATAAAAGATAACTGAAAAAATGGAATGTAAGTTTCAGAATATCGAGGAGGGATGAAGTGATGCTGTGACGACTTAAAATCGGTAACGGCCAGTTTGTTATGGCTTTCGGGTCATTCCATGTCAAATCAACACAATTTTGGGAGATTTTCAGACTTGATGTCACAGATTTTCATGATTTTTGGTATGCAGCAATATATCTTAGACTTATGAAAAAATACCAAATTTCAGTTGTATGGCACAATTATTTTTGAAGTTATTAATTTTTAAAGATTTACATTTTTTTGAAAATTTTTCAGGTTTTGGCACCTTTAGATGCCTATAGGCCGGCAACCAGTGGTGATATAAACCTAGGAGTGGTCTCATTTTAAAGATGTTGAATGGGACTTTAATATGGTATGCCACAAGATAGGGGTTACAATTTCAAAAAATTGGAAATTTAAATTAAATTTTGAAATTCAAATTTCTCAAAAAGTGGCAATTTTAAAATTTTCAAAAAGTTATCAAAAATAGTTTGCAATGACTTAGTCCAAATAACAAAGTTCTATCATGGGATCTCAATGGGATCAGATGATACAGGGCTTCATAAATACACATGTTTTGGGAATAATGTACTAAATTATAAAAAAAAAAAATTAATTACCTATTTTCCTATGCAATGTGTAGGACACTATTAAATAATTATAAAATACAATGATTACTTTATAGTAAGATGTTTGGAAACCCCTCTTTAAAAAAAAACTGAAGCTGATTGGCCTACAAGTCGAGGGAAATCCCCTTTTTTCACAAGGTACATTACACATTTATAGCAAGTGTAGCATCTGAGTTGCTTGTAAGAAGTTCATTTGCCGGTTCCTGTGATATTGTATCTTTAGAACACAACCCATTTCTTGACCACTTCAGACTAGCAGCGAGAGAAAGCCTACAACGACCAAATTATGGATGAAAGGCAACTGTTTGTATGGTCACATCAGAACATATCTAATATAGACTTTGTATTTTTTATTATTGAAGAATAGAATAAAGCTGAAGAACAACTGGCCAACCGCTAAAATACAGCGGTAACTGTAGCAGGCACCCAGAAATTTCATGCCTTCGTACCTTTAACTGTGGAACCAAAGTAAATGTGAAATTATTTTCTTCTGCAGTTGTTTCAAGTGTATTTCTAGTTGTAGATGACATACAGCAGATATTGGTGGGTATGTAACATCAAACTATGGTGACACTTAGTGGTCGAGTTATGTTGTGGATAAAGATGATGATTCCAGTAAAGAGCAAATTACATTCCTCCATCCTTTCGGTCCGTCACCGTCATTTATATATCTCACTCCACCTGATACACTGTGTGATATGTAAAGTAAAACCCATCACAGAAACTAATCGAACATACAGTTTACCAGACAGTGAACTGAACAACAATTGCTCCAACGATTGAAGTCTCGATGAACTGATTTGTTAACTTTACACATAATATTAGATTTTGATAGTAAGCGTCTATATTACCTTTCCAGTATTAAAAAAAATTAAAGGAATAGCCACTGCTTGTTTCATTGTAATGTTTTGATTGTTTCATTCAATAAATTATTTAAAAATTTCTGAAACGATACTAATTCTGGTAATTTTCACAAAACGTTTATTTCTGAAGCCCTGTATCATCTGATCCCATTGAGTTCCCATGATAGAATTTTGCTATTTGGACTAAGTCATTGCAAACTATTTTTGATAGCTTTCTGAAAATTTTAAAATTGCCACTTTTTGAGAAATTTAAATTTCAAAATTTAATTTAAATTTTCAATTTTTTTAAATTGTGACCCCTATCTTGTGGTATACCATATTAAAGCCCCATTCAACAGCTTTAAAATGAGACCACTCCTAGGTTTATATCATCACTGGTTGCCAGCCTATAGGCATCCAAAGGTGCCAAAACCTGAATTTTTTTCATAAAAATGTAAATCTTTAAAAATTAATAACTTCAAAAATAATTGTGCCATACAACTGAAATTTGGTATTTTTTCATAAGTATATGATATAATGCTGCATACAAAAATTCGTGAAAATCTGAGACATCAAGTCTGAATCAGTGTGTTGATTTGACATTGAATGACTCTTTCTCCTTAGGCTTCGTACTTGAGCCCTTATAGGACTTGAAGCTTAGGTTGGCGGGATGGCCGAGTGGGCAAATGCGTTAGGAAATACGCGTTGCCCAAGATAGGGAACCCAAAGGTAGCAAGTTCAAAACCCGGAGCCAGGAGACATTTAATAATACTCGGCATTAATCCCCTACCCTCTCCCCGGGCCCGGGTAACCCCGTATATCCTAAAAGGCGAGGAGGGGGGAGGGAGGGCTTGAAGCACTCACTTGTGAAAAATAAGATAAAACTCAACAATTGTTGAAACATTTACTAGAATACTTTCTAGAATACTAGAATGTCCTTAGTTTGAAAAGGAAAAAAAAAGATCATTTCGGGATCTTCGTAAGACAATGAAGGTTTTTCAAGACCATAAGATTTTACTACATAATTTATAATATTGATCAATGATAAAGAACCGGATAAAGGTGGAAAATAGCGAGTGAATTTCCAACAATAAAAGGAGCGGTACCAGGAAGGGTGATATTGTGGATCGACCCCCCCCCCCAAAAAAAAAAAAAAATAAAATAAATATATGTATAAAGCATCTAAAAAGTTTACTAGTATAATAGTACTTATTTATAGGATTTTAATAAAGCTCCTTTAATAAATAAATAATAAGATTATCCAATAAATAAGATTGCCGTTTTTACGCCGAATGAAATGTCTTTGACCACAAGCGTTGAAATACTTCTTTCAAACCTACTACAGAAGTGCGGCTCTCCTTGTCGAACCCCAGTAGTTCGAAAATAGAGGAGATGATCGAGCCACTGTGTTCGGCCACGACCTCAACTTAAAAAGACCCTTGGGAGTTTGTTTACTCCTTTTGAGAGTGCGAAGCAAGCGGAAATTTAAATCTTCGATTTAATAAAGCTAACCGAAGCCTTTGATTTTAACTGAAAATGGCGCTTAGTGCGTTCGCTGAAGTTGCATATATCGATCCAGATTAGGAGAGGTTATATTCATGAACGCTTTGTTAATACTTGTCCATTCTCGTAATACCGTCTAAGTAATGATCATAGAATCTTGGCCCAACCATGAGCCGAACCATGATGAAACCCGCATTAGATTTTGGTATCAAATTATGTTTCAAAACTTTGGCGTGGTTTTATACATGCAACATATACGATAGAGCAGATGAACCTTTCATTTATTTCAGCCTAGAGTTAAATAAGGTATATTATACAATAGCATTACTTCGCTTAGTAACCAGGCTCTATATCTGTATCACATGGCTCGTGTCGTCACATAAAAATTTTCTAGTATCTGCTTCTTCTAGAGGTCAAACTCATTAAAAGCTATTATTCATGTAATAAAATTTGACTCATTTTGAACAGAATTTTAAAACTAGACAATTAATTGGACTTCAGAATTATAATAAGTCACCATGGATAACTGTATTATTATTGTGTTTTTTTAAAGAGGTTTAAGATAGGTATGGTTATAATTTCTCATGAGTTGCTTATTTTTCTCAATCCAAGAGAACCGGAGGTGAAATCCCTGTAACTGATAAACTCATAATCCAGCTTATCGCTTGGAATAAGTTGGTATTCATGTTTATTCATTGTTATCATGACTATGGTGAAATCACTGAGCGTCTAAGGCTTAGCGAAAGATAAGTAACGTAGCAGATCAACACTGCTTTACTCTTATCTTGGCCCTTATTCAATTTCGATTAAGTCAGGCTTTTTCTAAAAGAAATATTACGTACTCAGGTATTGTATTGATGTGGTTTGATACATTACGGGAGGTACACGTCTATTCTGCAAGGGTTACAGAAATGGAGTGCATAATCGTAATTTCTGAGGGGGCGAAATTCTAACTGGGTTTTCAAATTTTGGTAGGGCTGCACATTTTATTGAATAATGGGTAAAGCTATCTCTTTGCTCTTTCTGGACATGGCATATTTTTGGGTGGTACGCTTACTCCCAAAGTGTCAGCATTATTAGATCCTAGCTTCCGACTCCCGCTCGCTTCCGACTACACTAGCTCTTCAGAAAAAAAAAAAAAAAAAAAGCGTCCTTTTCGGTTAAGATCGCGGCCTCCGTTAACGGCGCCATATTGCCTACACAACCTAGAAGCTGCTTAGCGATACTAGTGCCTAATAATTTTCTTTGTTGGGAATTTTCGTTTTTTTTTTTACTTAATTATCTTCAGTTGCTTTTTTAGTGACTTTATAGGATTTGACACACACATATATTTAGATAATTAATAAAAGTAGATAGATAAATAATCTATAAAAGATATAGATAATAAATACTATTCAATAAATGAGGTTATAAACTGAATAATAAATCATCAGGGTGTTTTATTGAATGTATAAATTGAAAAATAAGTTCTGAAATTAAAAAATATTCCTGCACCACAAATGAAGGGGATTAAGTGCGATTGATGTTTATATGAAGTTTTATAATTCTATTCTTCTAACCCATTTTTACTTTCACTTACCTGTATATGAAATATATAGAAAGGGAAAGTATTGCGACCGTGAAAAATTTCGACTTCCGGTTTTCAACGGAATTACATGTTTTGGGGTCCCTTGAGTCCGAATAACCAAGTCCCGCGAAATGGTCTGTGTGTGTGTGTGTTTTTTTTTTGTTTTCCTAAGAAGTTGTTTTTGTTTATATAGACAAATTATCTGTCTCTCGTTTCGCCTAAAAATAAGATATGGCTAAATATAAAATATGAAAAAAATCATAAAGGAGAAAAAAAAAAATATTCCGTCAACTCATAAAACACGTTGAACCCACGCATGCGCAGCACGCCTTTAATGACAGAACATTGTTTATAATTAAAGACGTTCTGTTCATTTAATGGAAATTATTTGTTTCATGGTAACTATAGCAAGTTTTCAACAATTACGTAGAGAATTACAAAATCAGACGACTATATGGAGTACTATGCTTGCATTGCCGAATTATCACAAGTAAAAATTTTTATTTAATAATAAAAACAATTAGAGTACTTTAAGAGCAAATACAACAAAAATAAGGAAATGAATGTGGAAAATTGTTTGACTTTGAAAAATGGCATTTAACAAATTCTACTAATCAAAGTAAGTTGGTAAGTGAGAGTTGTGTGTTGCATGCATCGCAACATACTTCTTATTTCAAATACCGAAATATTATGTAAATGCACCTGGTTTTGCATTGATATCAGGTGTTTGTATTATCGTAACACTTTTCGAATTACAGTTATAGACCATTAAATGCTGCATTGAAGGCACAGAATTTCAATTGCATTGACCGAAGGGTCTTGACAACACGTTTCAATTTCAGAGATCATCAAAGTAATAGTCAAGTAGAATAGAACAAAAATTTACACAAATAGGGAATAATTGCTACCAAAGGTTACCTTTTTATTCATTTTTCACCAAAAAACAGAAGTGAAATAAAACTATAAGCTTTTAAAGTTTTTCATGACTGAACATTACAGGAGTAATTGGAAATTCTTACGAAGAAGAGGACCATGATCTGAAGAAACTCTCCATCAAAGAATCAGTAATCGGAGAAACATGTTTATCATGTTCTATTTTCCGTAGTGTGTTGTTATGCAGTCACGCATAATATCCCAGTGCTGCTAATTCGCGTATTGCCTAGAAGGCAGGGAAAGGTGGAAACATGAAATAAATTAAATGTTTGAATTCCATCCATCTCTCAATAAAGTAAAAAAAAACGCATTTTATATAGAAATAGTAAGAGTTACTAGTACCTCACTTTTCCTTGATCAGCTTGGGTACTATTGATTGATTATTCAGAAGATGGAGAAATACAAGAAGTTTAAATGAGGTTAGAGAAGAAGCTGGACGGAGTTCGATAAGAATATTCGATAATTAAATATTTTCCTCCTCTTTGGACATCATCAAATATATGACAGACGCAGGCCGTGTTTCCATCCATATTTTGATACATGACGTAGAATTGAATATTAAACTTACAATTATTTTCTTTTAGGAACATTTTTCTGCTTTATGTGATAATTTTGATGGTATAAATAAAGATGAGTGAGTATTAATTTTCATTATATTAGGTAGGTGTTTTGTTATTTACAGAGGTTGGGAATATGTGATTCACAGATAAAACACGGGGAATAACACGGGGCTTTACTGACCGAACTGCAGCTCAAACATCACTCTCAATTCTGCACGGGGTCATAAAGCCCCGTGGGATTTTCAATGATATACGACTTTTTTTTTTTTGTCTTTGAAATGCATAAACATTTATATTATGCATTATTTATGCATTATATTTTTATTAATTATATTTAAAAGCATAAAGCAAAAACAGTCAAATTGTTTTTTTGACAGTTTACTTCAAAACCCACCCGTATTGGGTGATAGTTACGCACGGGGTCATTTGACCCCGTGCCGCATTGAATGCGTAAGAGAAAAATGCGTAGGTACGTTGGATCGGTGTATGAAGGCATCTAGAATAATGATTCTCAAAGCAAAAATTACAGATAATGCTCAATCAATATAACATGATATGAATGAAGTGAAGGAGATAAGATGATTGGTACACGATGATAGCTAAGATGATGGTAGCTAGAGGCAATCAATCTGGAAGCCTCTATAAAACAAAGAATTTATCAATAATTAGCAAGTGAGCACAAGGGAGGTAAAAAAAATAAAAGAAAAGAGATGAATAGGGATTGTGGAATCAAAAATAATTCTACTGAACCAAATTCAGCTAATTGGGAGGTACTATTACAGGATTCGCGGGCACAAGCGACGATGCTGCTTCTTGCCTGGAATTAGAGAAACGGGGATAGAAGCCGGGCCAGTACCTGGGATTCATAGGGTTTTTTGGGGTTTTTAATTTATTTTTCGATAATTAAAACCCGATTG
The DNA here is from genome assembly GCA_911387785.2 of Aelia acuminata. NCBI lineage: Eukaryota > Metazoa > Arthropoda > Insecta > Hemiptera > Pentatomidae > Aelia > Aelia acuminata. The sequence goes on from OU426980.1 coordinate 34,343,181, forward strand.
ATCAAAATATTATTTGAAAAATGTCTAATAGGTATTGCTCGGTCCCTCAGTGCTCAATTAGAAAATCAAAAGAGGTGTCATTCCATTTATTTCCAAAAACTAAAAAGCTTCCTAAAGAGAGGATTGTAAAATTTAGAATAGATAAGCCTGTTTCGAAACATATGACGATATATAGTCTTCATTTTAAAGAAAGTGACTACATTTACCCAGGTAAATATTAGTATTTGACATTTTATTATTCCAAAATGCTAGTTTTATGCAAATAACATTGGGACCATAGTGTCATAGATTTGTTTTTTTTTTTTTTTATTTTCCCCATTTATGTCTTACATCCGTTGTATTCAATTGTTCCAAGTTTTCAATATGATATCTGAAAGTTTTGACAAATAAATAAATAATATGACAAAGAAACTAAGCTGTCATTAAAATGACAGCTGTCATAACAATGATTGCATGAATAGGTAATTAATGTTATTACTAACCGAAAAACGTAGAGTAAAGTAACATTGATGTGTTTACATTTACCAGAACTACCATCTTTACACGTACAATTACAAGAAAATAGCTTATTATTATTAATAAATTTGATTTCCACTTTCATTTGATTGGGCAGTCCTTTAAGATCGCTTGTTTGAAGGCACAAGGCTTGTAAAATAACTGTTTTTTTACTTCTAGATATTATTCTTCATGTAATTATGTGGTTTGCATCAAGGATAGCCTGCCCTTCAATTAATGGTCTTTTAAAATTACCAATTATCTCTATCACATCAACTATGTCTATCCCCGTTCCTTCCGACATTTTGCTAAACTATTAGCGCACCCTATAGTCGATTGCGCCCGCGAATAGAAACAGATGCTGGCTGGTTCTTCAGGGAGCCAAAGATAAGTAAAAAAGTTTTTTTTTTACAGCATGTAGCGTAGAAATTTGTTATAAAGTCAGAAAATCTAAAACATTTTTTTTTTTTACGTCATAGCACTGATAATTATCTTCAAAACATATTTGTGAAATAGATAAACGTCTACTTCTAGTATTAATAAATCGCTTGAAAAATAAATATCATCGTCAAAGCAATACCTTTTTCAATTACGAATAATAATTAATTCTTGATAAAAAACACTTACAGAAAAAAAAAAACAATCATTAGTTGTTTGTGTTTTTTCTTCACTCGTTCTCTTTGCTAAGTTGTTTGCATAAAGAGAATTTGTTGATCATTAAATAGCACAAAATAAAATAAAAATATTTGGAATACATAATTGTACCGGAAGCGCGTTTTTTTTTTTTTAATTTTTTTTTCAGGGGTGCATGTTTTTGACAATCAATTCAGTATTTTTCCATCGCCCTTCCATGAATCCCAAGTTTTACTCATAAAAGTATTCAAAAGAATGAATATCATAATCTCGTCACATTTCATCTTTTAATTGACTATTTAAAAGTCAATAAATCCAAAAACAAATACATTTTACTCAGCCCAGAAATAAAATTTTAGCTCTTTTGCACTTAATCCCCGCAAATCTAAATAATCGATATTTCGGTTATGAATAAACAATATGATTGCTGAGCAACGTAACCTTCATTAAATGTTATACATTTAATTATCATAGTCAGTATTTTATATTATATGCAAAATTTCTTTGTTTGAGTTGGTAAGAAGAATAAATTCAAAAGAAAGAGGCATTGAATTTTTACAAGAGAAGGGTATGTTACATAAGAAAAGAAAATGCGTGAATAATCATGATATGAAAATGTTTATCAACGAAAAAGGTGAGCGATGGAGATGTAGTAGGACTCACTGTCGTTATGAAATTGGGTTGAAGAAAGGAACTTGGCTTGAAAACAGTAAGATAACCTATGAAACTGTTATATTTTTCATATATTCATGGAGTATGGAATATTCAAGTACAAGGTTTTGTGGGAATGAACTAAAAATGGCAGAACACACAATAACTGATTGGAAGAACTACCTAAGGGAAACATGTGCTGAATCATTATTAAAAAACCCTATTAAAATAGGTGGTTGGTTAAGAATATTAAACGATATTTAATTCACTTGTTATCATTTTTGAGGTTACTTTACCATAAACATGTGATAATAGCCTTAAAATATCGATTTGCGGGGATTAAGTGCAAAAGACCCAAAATTTTTGCTATACTTAGCTGCCCTGCATTTATCTATAGTCATATCAAAAATTTTCATCAACCTCAAATCGTAGAGGAAGATCGCAACTGAAAAGAGTATAATTATAAGAGCAATATGCGCCATCTGGATTTTTGAGGGGTCGAATTTTAACAATGTTATTAACTTTTGAAGAGGGGGGTGCACATTTTTTTCTGGGTAGTGAATTTTTTTTGGTGGAAAACTTTCGAAGTAAGAAACAAGAAAAAACAGACCGCTGTTAAACCCTTTGCATTCGGCTCGGTTTCGGACGTTACCTACCGTCAACTCGACGCAACTTATTCGCGAAAACGTACACCCTGAAAACGTAATATTATACGGTAAAATTTCAGAACCAAGTAAGGAATTGCAACGAAATTCGGGTTATATGTATTTGTAAACCTTCAAGAACACATAGTTACAAAATTTATTTTTTTTAATTTTATATTTTTTTTATAATTTTATATTAATTTAAAAAAAAGTTATTTTTTATTTTTTTATATTAATTTCAAAATTCATTTTTTTAAATTTTATATATTTTTTACAATATTATATTAATTTCAAAAAAATAATTTTTTTATTTTATATTTGTTTTTGTTTCATATTAATTTCAAAATTTATTTTCTGCCCTGAAGGATCTAAGTGTTCACCATCTGATATATACCGGACTAATCTCAAACCTAGTAAAAAAATGTACAACGCGTGGACAATATAAGGTAAAATATTATCATAAATAGTAATGGCGCTTCTCGGGCGCCGTTCGAGTTGCAGTAACGGATAGGATGGCGCCTGAGAGGCGCCGTTCGAGTGCAAAGGGTTAATCATAATATTTTTAATATCATACATTTTTTTTTTAGGCTATACGGGACTTTTCCTGGCCTGGGGTGAGGAGAGAGAGGGGATTAAGGTCTAGTATTATAAAAAGCCCCCTGGCACTGGGTTTTGAACTGCTATCTTCGGGTTATCAATAATGTGTTGTCGGGGGCAACGCGTATTTACTAAATAGTTAGCCAACTCGTCCTTCCCGCCAACCCCATAAACTATAATTGCATTACATCCACTAGTAAATTGTATTGTTTTTACTAATTGTATTTCATAAACTTTCTATAGCAAAATTGTTATGAAGAGAGCAGCAACAAGGGTAGTCTGTGGGGGATATGGAGGAAGAATCCCACCACACGAAATTTCGAAGAAAAAAAAAAGATTTGTGAAATAAAAGTACGTATTTACATCCTTACAAAGTTGTTAGTATAGTATTTTAAAGTACGGGATAAAAATAACAAAAAAGTTTGGTAAAATAAAAAAAACACTGTATTCAAATAAAAATAACAAAACTAATAATGAAAATAAAGAAACGTCTGTTAAATAAATAAATAAACCAACTGAAAATATAATATCAAAGTATACCACAATACATAATCAACACACTCTCTGGGAGTTTATATCTGGTTACCCGCAGTGTAGCCAGATATAAAAACATTTATGTTAACTAATTTTCACTACTTTTTGGCAACACTGACTCCCCAAGTCAGGTGTCTATAAGTAGTAGATGGTTACACCTGTGACCATTATTTATTTATTTATAAGAATTCACTAATGTTCTTATTCTTTTTGTAAATAAATAAGTGTGCTGTTTATTTCGCTGTATTCGTATTGTTGTTTCTTTCTACTGGAAACGCCACTGGAGAGCAATACAATTTTTTTCGAATGAAAGGGAACTCCTACAGAAACTAATCGTTACTTAAGCTCTGAGACAACATTAAAAAACGCTAACTTCTATTACTCCAATCATCTATACCTTAAACATTATTAAACTAAACCATATGTCCTTTAAACTGATTCGTCGATCAGGTGCGGATTTAGCAGAACATTTGAGGGGGGGGGTCATGAACCCGGACTTAAACTCACGTGTTGCCTTCCGCCTGACATATATATATTTTTTTTTCACATTTATTTAATGGATTATTTCCTTGTAGCTGGAAGCACTGCGATCTAAAGCGTTGCTTTTATGGTTTAGCAGATATGTAATTGCATTATACCTGTAAAAGTATTAAAAAAATATAAATAGCTGAAAGTTTTGGGGAGGGGGTATGACCCCTGTGTCCCCTCCTTGTCATCGACTAAAACTTCTACCTAAACAGGGCAAATAAGCGCATTTGATATTCTTTCCACAAAAAATAAAATCACTATTGAATAAATCCATTAAAACTTTCACGACACCTATTAGGGAGTCCTACCGGAAAATTATTGTATCAAGACAATGATATAGCAAGCGTCAACAGATGAGGCCAAGGGCGCTATTTGCATTGTATTAATTATATTGAGTAGTATCAAAGAATTATTTCTATATGTAACGGTTGAAAGTGATAATGTATAAAGGTTAAACGCGGGCTGTTGAAACGGAGGTGAGTACAGATCATGTGTCGCTTAAGCTCCCACTTACCTTGAATGCAGAAGAAAATATCGATACCTGCGATCAACGAGATACACCACTAAGGTAAATCGATAGAGGAACCTTCCGCCGCAGGAGCAATTACAAAAATGGGAATTAATTATTTTGCCCTATGACTAACGTTACGTGGCAAGGCATCGAACTCGGAACGCGTCCGTAGCACTTGCAAAGATATTTTGGTCCAACGCATATTGATATTCTACTAAATAACTTTTGATGTTTTATTAAATATTTGAGTAGCGAGAAACATTGGCCAATAACGATGAGTATTTATCAGTGGGTCAGAGGGCACCCCAGATCCTTTAGGGACTCCATTGATACCATCTCTTATCAATCATCCTCTACGTACGTCTCTCATTACGCAATGTACATCAACAGAACCCGTTGGGAGCCTTCTAGGCTAATTACACAACCTTTATGTTGTTGTTTTTTTTCAATCCTTAGGCAGTTATGACCGAAAATCTAAAATGGCTCTCTCTCTTTCTTGACGCACATGCCCTACATGTTTGGGTCATTAACGTTAGTGTGTGCGGTGAACAAACCCTGCTAGTTATAGTTGATCTGACTAGTTAAAATGAAACTTTACTATTGCACTGAGGGGATCCAAATCCCGAAGATTTGAGCCTGATTTTTCACTGAGCTTAGTAAATAAAAATATATCGAACTGTATTGGGATGCAAAAGAAGCTTGATTCTATCACTATTCGAGCAATGATAAACTGCAATCCAAACGTTTTCCTACTAATCAACATCTATTAAAAAAAAGGATTCTTCATTATTTGCTTATCACAGGCGCAGCCAGAGGGGGGAGGGGTAACGTGGGGTAGCTTTCCTCCTCCATTAACATTTCACTTAAGTCCAGGGGGGGGGGGGGAGAGGGTGCGAGACCAGTCAAGAATAATAAAAAATCTTACTTATTTAAAATTATAGTACACAATTTTTTAAAACCAAATTTACATTGTCTTTTTTTTTTAATTTACCCTGGTGTTCAGAAAATTAAAACAATATTTTTAGTGTAATTCTTGTTTTGTTCTTTCGAATTCCTATACAACTATTTGTTTAAGGGATGCTTTCATTTCATTAGGGGGGGGGGGGTGGCATGGGAGGCTTTCATATCATCAAAGAGGGGGAACAAAAAGTAAGAAAAAAAATTTCAAAAACAATTGCTCTCACTTAACTTGTATGAATTACATTTAACAAGTGCAATTTTACATTAACATAAATGTTACTAAAATTTAAAAGTAAAGTTATTTATTTGACGTCACTTGGCTATTCGGACGAAAAATTAGTACTTGTAAACACACTAAATTATCCTTGTAAAAACGTTATCATAATTGTATCACTTAGAATTCACCAAGTGAATTAGAATTGTTGATTTTAAGGATGATGAATCCGAAACCATGCATAAATTCTCATTTAATATTATAAATTTGATTAATCTAAATAATCTATATAATCATTCGAAGTATAGTCGTTTAATTTTTTTCTAGTTTATAATATTAGTTTCAGTGCCATCATATTTTTATTCTTAATTTTTGTTTTTTTTTATTTGATCTCATTTTTCCCGAACTTCCGGCTATCTAGAATCGTATCTCATTTCTAATAAAAATCTTTCACCTTATGTGACAAAGGAGGATTTTTATTTTCAAATAAAATTATTTATAGTGAATACTGGCCTAAAAATGTATTTAAATAATTTAATATTTATATTACTAAACAGGCTAATATTACAAATAAGGCCATTTTGACTCCAGGTGTACCTACAAAATTAATAATTGTAGTTGATTGCCATAGATTTCGACTGTATTTATTAAACCTGATTAGATGTAATATTTTTATAAAATATATATATTCCAAAAATTGAATATTCGAGCTGCTGTTGCATATTAAAAATAAAAATATCTATTAATTTAAAATTTAAAAAAATTAAATTTTGAGGGTATTCATTCAAACATCATTTTTTTTTTTTTTTTTAATATGTGGACAATAGGCTCGGATAATAAAATTTTCTATTAAAAATATTAATTTTTCATCCCTTTTTGGGTAGAGGGAATTTTTTTTTTTTTAATTAACTGAATAATTTTTAGTTATTGAATGTTTTTTTCCTATGCACTCAAATTTTAATATAACACTCCTTAATTGCTCAATATATCATTGAATAATATATTTTATTCGATTAAACTTACCAGTCATTTGGCCGCCTCTTCCCAGCACGTTTTATTCTATGGAGTAATTACGGACGAAACGCTAAACACTACACTCACTCGACGCCGGCAACAATCGTTATGGTAATTGAATAATGAAAAGAGTTGTCTTTAAATGATTTTTTTTTTAATATTCAGTAATAACTTATAATATCATTAAATAACTTATCATTATTTAATATTAAAATAAGCATAAATCCCATTATATTCAACGGTCTTGACTAGGTCCATTATGTTTACTTTATTTTTTATTTTTTATTTTTTTTTTTTCGGCAATGAAATATTTTGTTTTTCTCTATTCTTTTCTTTTTTTTTTTTTTTTCATTTGATTCATGAATAATTTTTTGTGTCAAGATTTTTACTGAATTATTGGCGTTAATTATATATTTTTTAAGTTACAAAAAAAATTACTTAAAAAATGAATGTAAAAATGAATTTTCTTTAAAACCTTTTGAAAATATTTCGTTTCTTCCAGATGTAATATATCTGTGAATGGTGTAGTATAATAACCAGAGGCGAATAATCCAGGGGGGGGGGGTCAGAGGTGTCATAACCCCCCTCAAATATTTTGGCTATTTATATTTTTTAAAGGAATAATTTAATTACATAACCACTAAACCCTAAAGATAGTAATAATCTTTGGTTTTATAGATCGCAGTCCTTGATACGAGGAAATAATCTCAAGGAAAATTCGAAAACGAAAGTGCTGTCAGGAAAAAAGGTAACACGTGATTATGAGACCAGGGGGTTAGGACCCCCCCCCCCTCCCAAATTGGTTCTAAATCCATCCCTGATAATAACCAATAATTCTTTAGCAAAAATGCAATACTGGAAATCCAATATGATTTCAAAATATAAAATTTTTTATACTGATTAGTTAAAAACCTTCTATTAATACCAATAAATATAATTATATAAACCCTCATTTTCTTGTTTTCAATCTACTAAATTTTTGTATACTGATTATCACAATTACGTGTATCTATTAAAGGCATTTTTAAAGATATTTTAAACAAATTTTATTCTTGGAAGTATAACAGAAGAATTAATTTATACGTTTCTAATCCAGAGACTTTTTCAACCTAAATTAAAATGTTTTAATTGAAACAATAATAAAACATATGATGATATTTTACACACTTTTTCAATCTCATTTCGTTTAAAATTGCATATGAAATTTTCTTATATTATTTTTTCAAATGATGACAATTTTAATTTTCTGTTTTTTCTCTTCTTTTAGGTAGTGAATATATTGCCCCACCATCCTTCATCTTTTTTTCTATACTGTAAAACTTCGATTAACCGTCATTCTTTTTCCTTCAGGTTCTGTTAACTGCCTCTACAGTAGAACTAAGAATTATATATATATATATATATATATATATATATATATATATATATATATATATATATATATATAGAGAGAGAGAGAGAGAGAGAGAGAGAGAGAGAGAGAGTGAGAGAGAGAGAGAGAGATCAAAAATGTATAAAGTAAACGTCGGAACCGGAGATGTGAGGGCTAAGCGAATGGAAAAATAACATTAAGAGCTTAAATCAAGTTTCTGATTAAGCCCTAAAACAATGCTTTTAAGCTTTTCTGACTTTTTTTTTTCTGCGATGAAACTCACTCATACGAATAAACTGAATGAATTAGCCCTCCGTAATATGTTGACATAAAAGTATTGAAATCCACTTTAACCGAATATATAAAATAAAAAAATCGCACTAACCTTGTCAATAAAAGCCGTCTTATAAGGGTCTGCGTCATAACTGAGGCTTGAGAGGGTGATTCGAGAATGGTAAGATATGATGTTAACATTTTATGAAGTTTTTTTCTTTTTCTTTTTTTCAAGTTATATGATTAACTTAAAATCCATAATGCGTTCGATATTACACATACATATTACTGCACATCACGTACATTTTTCTACTATTCTATTAATGTTCCTCAAAAAATCACATCAAAAGTATTATACATATATATATATATATATATATATATATATATATATATACTCATATGTATAATAGGTATCTTTGGCGAGTCTCATGAGGTGTTGTAAATGTGACAGGCGCCCCTCGCCTCATTTTCAAGTGGCTTACAGAGACCAGTCGGGGCCCGAGGCGTATTCACGCTCTGTTTAAGTTTTTCTTTTTCTGTTCTATTATGAATAAGACAGAATAAAGATATAATTTACAAAAAAAAAAATCCTTCTTAATCAGGGACGGATTTAGGGAGGGGCAGATCCTCCCCCCCCCCCCAAACCTCAGAAAAAAACATTATCGGAATAAATTTACACATCTAATTTGGTACAAATTTCCTAGTATATTAGTATTTATGTACATAGATGAATTTAACATAGTCCCTATTCATTTTTTTAACATATAAATCACTGTATTTTTATGTTTTATAGAAACCAATTTGGTTGGGAAATTTTTAAATTAGACTTGAAAATGCAATATTCTCTAGAAGTTTGAGCCGTTGTCCAACGGGACTGTTCCCCACAGACGAAGTCAAAGGAAAGACTAACCTGAAACTTGGATTGTTGCGGCAGAGAAGTAGGGGGTTTAAAGAAAAGTCGGCATAGAGGAAATGGTAAATTTGAAACGGGATATTGACTCGGAAAAAGTAAAGAAGAACAGTGTTCAAAACTTATTTCCTATTCTTAATTACCTATCTTTTATCTGCTCAAAACTGTCGTACCAATCCATTGGATGCGTGCAAATATAACCGGAATTTTCCGGAGAATGGTTAGAACAGGAATAGATGTAAAAGGACAGCACTGTACTTCAAATGTTAAAGCTAAGATAATAATTAAAATTTTAAGCAGTTATTTTTTAAACTTAACTGCTCATATGCACCTGCTGCAAGTACTTTTGAAACTCTATTTAATACAATTAATAGGTTCTTCTTCGTTTTACGACATATTACTAACCATTGATTAATCTAGAAACAGTTTTATCTGATCTAAACTTTAAAAAATAGATTTACCTGTTTTAAAAGTAACGCCGTATTTTCCAACAAAATAAAAGCGTTAATTTAACATGTAGCTAATGCAGAACTCAAATCACGTTTCTTGCCTGTTAACAACGGTTTTCCTACTAGAAAAATTCATTGCCACGAAGAAAGGCTCAAAACCAAAACCAAGAATATCATTAATAAGAATATAATACATAGAGAATAGAATGCTTACTGTAGACAGTTATTGTGGATCATATGATTTAATGAAACGGATTTTTTTATAGGTTACACCTAGGTAAAACTGCTATAAAAATCTTAATCGAAAAACAAACAAGACCCAATTACTAAATATCGTACAAATATTAAAGATTTGCAGAAGAAAATAAAATGTCATAAAAGCTAAATATTCCAAAGGTACAATATGAGATTAATCCAAATAATATTGAACAAGCACCAATTTATAACAATTTTTTTCCCCGTTTAATTTGTTAATATTAAAAACCGTTAATAACAGCGATAAAAACATATTTAACGGAATGATTTACATACCTCAATAACGATATATGAAGATCAATAACAAAACCAAGTCATCCGCAACGCATCAATGTCTCCAAAGTTCCACAAAACAAAATTATCGCCATTCCTGAAGAAGGCCACACGCGCCAATATTTTTGTGTCTGTTGGTCTGTAGTTGATATAATCACATCCAAACCGATCTAACACACACTGAAAGGTTCATTCAAAATAATAAGCGGTTATCACATCACGCTGTACTGATAGATTCTTCTCAGCTCTGATATAAGATAGAATGGGGCTATCTTCAATAGCCAATAATCGATTCTCTACCATCCGGTTTACGAAAAATTGAAATCTATTTCTTCTTTTTTTCTTTTTTAACTGGCCTAAAAGAAAATTCTTAAATCAAATAAAAAATATCTGCGGATATATTACTTTTACAGCGGAAGCATGTTGAACGTGAAGGTTCCTCATTAACAATTCGACATATGTATAGAACGTAGAATGTATAGGCATTTAGTTGGGTTTATTTTAGTGTCTTTTCTATTATTTATTTATTTTATTATTATTATTTTTTTTATTTATTTTTTTTTTTTTTTGTGAAGTACGCACCTATTGACTTAGTCGAAATTATTTCCTTTATATGGATTGAAATGAAGCTTAAGTGATTAAGTGAGATTTCAATAAATCTTATGCATCGTGTGGAAGATATTTAATTTTTATTTTATTTTGCATTTTTCTCAGGCAGGAAGGGGCGTGGTCCAGGCATTGGCGGATCCAGGGGGGGGGGGGCTGCAGCCCCACCCTTTGGAAAAATTTTCGTCATATAGAATTTGACTTTCCTAAATATAAGGGAGCAAGTTAAAGAACAAATCATGTGCAGAACAAGTAGAATTTTAGTTGTTGGAAAGGAACATAAAGGTAAAAAAGCTGATTAACAGATCCAAATGAAGGGCTGTGGGGCTGCAGCCCCCCCCCCTTTAGGACTGCAGCCCCCCCCCCTTTACGGTCGGCTAGATCCGCCCACGGGTCCAGGGTCACACCACCCCCGAAATTAATGATACAAAAAAAAAAATTAAGTGCTGTAATCTAAATTATTTTTATGACTCATGCAAAACCGAAAATAAATGGTAAAATGGCGAACCCCACTACCCCCCCCCCCCCCACGATCATCAGTAAGAATGATAAATCGGACCTCCGACCAAAAAATATATGTGATATTATTTCCTGGTGACGGCTGGTGACGTCGACAAGTCTTGATGGAACAATTGCAAAATTTGTATTTCTTCAACGAGTATAGTAATTAGCATAGCTTCCTCTAAAAGTTTCTCCTTTATTCTCATAGCGTTCATCTTGCGCTTTGCCCAAGAGGGGATCGGGCACTGTACATCTAGGAACCACAACAGTCTGCCTTTACTTATTAAAGTTATACATTTTATAACTTTCATAAAATTTCAAATATTTATAACCAACAACCTTTTTTCTTAAGATCGATATAAAAATAAAAACAATATTTTTTTATCTTTCCGGTATGTTCAGATTTCGAGGATTCATGTTGGGACAGGAAGATTTTTACCGGCATTCACTTCAGCATAGAACTACCAAATAATACGGGGGGCATATAAGTCTAGATAATTTTGCATTTTTTTTTAAATTAATATATCTAATCTTTTCCAATTTAAATTGACTCATGTCTTCTTGGGAGTCAAATTCCATATCGCTCCTAAATCGATAACCATCTCAAGAGCCTCCCTACCGATGCTAAAAGAAAACTTCGAAAGGCCATTCAGATTAAATGTATAAAAGAGAAAATCATCCTCACTTTCGGTATCATAGATTCATCTTGTAATGTCTCTGGGGCATAACTTTCTGACCATTTAATGTGATTTTTTTCATCGTCTTCTTTCTAGGAATTGTATTTTAGTTTTATACATCTGATATATGAATTACCTATGACTGTTCATAGGCTCTACTTTCCCATATCTGTAATACTGAACTTTATTTTTTTATCTTATATTTATTTCAAAGTTTGACAACACGTCTTTCAATTCAACCATTAATGAAACTATTTAGGTATGCTTCAGTAGATATCTGCTAACGGGATGATAGTTGATTATAATTTTTCAATAATTAACTCTTATTTTTCTGCACTCTCTCATGCAATTTTTACACAGATGTGTGATTAACCAAATTGGCTATTGAGAAAGAAAAACTATCAGTGCATTAAAGCTACATCTGGTACTAACCACTTTAAAATGATTTCGGTAGATATGGTGTACCTAAACACTCAGATATTCTGCTAACACTCCCCGGAGATGATCATAATGTCGAAATTCTCTTGATTAGATATCATTTTTACCAGGAAATGTATATACATATAAAACCAATACAAAATTTTAAGTTAATAATGTTCGTCTCTTCTGAGGGCTTATAACAGTATTAAAAAGTGCTGGCAGTAGTATTAAAGTCACCTTTAGAGGACAAAAATACAATAATTTTGTTAATTTACTCAACCTAACATGTTTATAGCTATCGTAAACTGGCAAAACCTTGCCAACTTTCCCAGTTTTTGAAAAATATGATTTTTGGCTTCTGAGAAAAAAACATTCACACAAAACAATCATTCACTATGGGTGTCAGTGTTATCATATAGAAAATACCAGGGTAATCGATTTTTTACTGCGCTTATTACCTTATAAGTTTGTTTCCTTTAAAATATCAGTGTTCCAATTTCCGACTTGTACAGGGTGTAGTTTTTAATTTAAATATTAATAATTTTCTCCCCCCCCCCTCAGCAGTTTGGGAAACAAAAGAAGCTTCCTAAAGGCTTGGAAATGCCTAAGTTCTGGGGGCTTAGCTATCTAAATCTAAAAGGGCATGTCCAATGCCAATATTGGGTGAGGGGACGATCGCCCAAACGAAGTGGGGTGATAAGAACTCAAAGGAAATGGTCAGCAAAATCATACCAGTTTTTAAACCGTAACTCAAGTCAAAAACAACAAAAGAAAGAATTTTTGAGAATTGAGGAATCCTCTAAAAATCGAAATATCACTTCAGAACCTTTTTAGATACATATAATTTACATATTATGTAATATTAACAAATATTACATAATATGTTGACCCAATGCCAATGGCTAGGGTACTTAAAAGCCTTAAAATAACTTTTCTAAGAAAAGAAAGGACTCGGAAAGAGTAACAGATGATTAGAGCTTTTGAGTCATTATTAATATCCATGAGCAGGTCTATATAAAGTATAATGGAGCATTTTGGAAAAGGGTTCTAAGAAGGATAATTATGGCAGAAATGAGCTGGATTTATAACCGACAAACAGACATGAGACCACATATTTGTCCTCAGAAAGGTATAGGAACAGGCAAGGGAACGGGATAAGTATTATTTTTTTCCCAAGCTTTCTTGATCTGATAGCTTCATTAAAATCAAAATTAAAGTAATTTTAACACATCACAGCTTAACTTACAACATTTCTGATGATTTACTTATATTAAATTCTAAATTCAAAGTTGTGGTTATTAATTAATTTTATTAATTAAATAAAGTTAATAAATGGATATTTAATAATACTAATTATAATTAAGAAATAAAATATCACTTAAAATAATTAAATAAAACAAATGAAATTTTTCATAACCTTTATTTAGTCGAAACATCAGGCATTAAGTGAATTTGGTGATATAGTGGATGGATTTAAATATTTTTTATTGCTATGCGACACTTTGTATTGATTAGTATTCAAATATCAACAATTATAGTTGATAAATGATAAACATTTCGTATCAGCACCGCAATACTGAATAAAAACAATACATTCAAGCATTAAGACAAAAACAAAACAAAAATAACAACAAAAAATAAAATAAAAAACAAAATGGAAAGCATTAACTTACTATAATACAAAATATACCTTTAAAACCATTCATATAAAGTTTTATTTACGCAGGACATTAAGCTTTATGATTATAAAATTTAAATAAATTTGACAATGTATTTACCCAATAACTAAATAATCAGACATATTAACAAGTACTTATAATTAATTTGCTTAAGCTGATATTTTAAAATAAATAAAACTTAAATATTTACAAATGCATATTTACAAAAAGTAAAGAACAAATAACATATTTACATATTTATACTCTTTGCCTTGGCGAGTTAATAATGGAGATAAAAAATACAGAGATCTTGATTTACATGTAATTGGAAATTATATATAAACAATAATAAAAAAAAAAAAAAAAAATAGGAAAAATGAAATTACAAAGAATTATTGGAATAAATCTTTAAATCAGGGTGACTAAAAAATAACGACAACATTAATTAGAGACACTTGATGCTTTTTGGTATTTTACCTATGTAGTTGTTTATAAAATTCCAATCAAACATCACAACATGATTTTCCTTTTCATGCATTTAACAAAATTAAGACATAGCCTAAATTACCAGATATAATAGTACAATAATTTATGTAATTTTTTTTTAATACATGAATTTCAATTTCTTTTAAATGTAGAGATTTTACTAATTGACCAGACCCTCCTTGTAACTATAAAAAATTACAGGAATTTCGGAGGAAAAAACACTCATCAAATTAACCACAGTTTACACTGAATTAAATATTGCACTGAAATTAAATATTTCACAGTTTGTTAAAAATGAAAGAAAATTCAGACAAATAATGGTTCATTATAATATAGGAACCTTAGTTAAAACTTGCAGAAGGCTGTTAACCTAATTGCAATTGGCTCGATAAAAAATGTGGTAACTAAATTATTTACTACCATCAAAATTACCATGATTATTATCATCATTATGACATATGATAAATGTGAAAATGGATCTCTGCCTAATTTGCCATGCTAACCTGACCCAACCACTTTTTAGATATTTGACTAATTTAAATAAATATTAGAAATTTATGAATATTTAAGAATCATCTTCTAACCATATACAAAAACTTTCACTATTATGAAAGTTAACCATTATTTTTCATCTCACGGTGATTTGTGAAATAAAAACAAAGATAAAAGGGGTCACTAAATAGTTAAATTTTTATTATATAATCAGTATAAAATAACATTAATTTATCAAGAAAAATCTGGTTAGGCAAGTTTTGGGTAAAAAAAAAAATATTTCTTTTTCTGAAAAATTGAAACATAAAATATCATAAAACAATATATTAAAAAGAATTAATCAATATAATTGTATCCAAGGTTAGACCAGGGCATTCGGTGGAACATCAACAAAGTGTAATTAGGTAAATTTTGTTGACAAAATTTGTATAATAAAGTGATCATTTTTTATCCATACTATTCATCAGTCCCAGTGCCACCAGCTTTGGTTTCATTGAGCCAGGTTATATTGCTGTTTATTTATTCCATTATTTACTGAAGCAAAATTAAAACAGAGAAATTAGTAATTGTCCTATATCACAGAATATTCTTATATTTTTCATTAACATTAATAATTAATTTAAAATTAAAATATTATAGACTAATGTCAGTGTTGATCACAAACAAAATGATCACTAACAGTATAGCATCTAAGCACATGGTATTAAATATTTACAATTTACAATCTTTTCAATCGTATATATATACAAAAATGGAAAATAAAATTTTTTTATCTAAATTAAAATCTCGTATTTTTTTTACAAACTAATTAATATTAAACTATAAGTACAATATACAATGTTCTTCATATAATTTTTTGGTTCGCTTGGAATGTTTTAATTTATCATTCTGAGTGTAAGTAGAATAAATCAGCACACCTGGAATATGTGCAATTTTTCAAAATCCATAAAAATGAAAAAAAAAAAAAATGTATTTATTCTAAAAATAAACATTTCATTATAATTTGATGCTTAGATTTTTTCTATAACACAAAATGACAAGAAACTAGAATAACAATGCCTAAAAGGAGTTTAACATCTACGATTAACATAGATCCACAACAGCTAAGAAAATCACTGTGGTAGCTTGCATTTTTTGGTATTTCAGTCAATGGCTCAAGACATGTTTCAGAAGGATCAGGAAACTGTCCCTGTAATACACAGTAAAGAAATATTAAATTAATTTAAAATATAGAAAAATAATTTATCACTAGCAATTTCTGTTACAAAAGGAAAAGAATACACTCACAAAAAACACAAGTCAGTAATATAAAGAAAAAAAAAATTTCATAATCTGAATTATTCCAAGAACTCATGCTAATCTGAAAATAAATGACATATGGCCAGGTGTACAATAGTCGTTTAAATAGGACTGCTTACTTAAACAGATGATTAAACACAGGATGTTGTATATGCCTGGTGTACAATATGGAATTGCTTGATCAAATTTAGTGATAAGGGTTTTAACAGCTTTTAAAGTTAAACAGCTATGAATGGCCGTTTCAATACAGGTTAACTTATAACCTAGCATTATTTCTGTTTACTAATTCAATGGACCATAGTGTCCGTTGCTTAAAGTGCTAATATTATTCATTTTTGTCACCTCTTTTAAAGTGCTAATATTATTCATTTTTTTGTTACCTCCTTGTTCCTTTTTTATTTTTGTACCTTGTTCTTTTTTATTTTTTTTTGTGTTGCTCAATTTATATTTTAAAAGAATAATAAAAAATATGAATGACATTCAATTGAATATCTCTGAAAATCCCATAAATCTAAGTAATTTCTTGTATGATAATTAATGTAGTGAAAAAAAAAAAATTCAAGGCAGAAATATGGAAATGCTAATATTTGTTTAAATCAATACCAGTTCACTATATTTTAGAATATAATTTTAATAAGTCTAGTCTAATTTAGGTGATTGAAAAATCTGAATATTTAAATTTGTTAGGGAAATTCCTGACTAGCTAAATTTTTACATAGACTACAATAAACACATCAAATCAAAAAATGCAAATAGAAACCTCAACTTGTATAGCTCAAAATAATTTAGGGTAAGGGTAAAATTTAAGAAACTTGTCAAAGATATTGCACATTTTAATAATGCATAGGACAAAACATTATGGATTAATACGAAAATTACCAATATAAAATGATATCAAATTAAAATTATAATATAATACGAAATTACATTCTCTTTCCTTGTTCTCTGTTTTGTTAAATGTCTAATAACGAAACGGGACTGATAATGTATTGTGCAACAGATAAATTTAGTTCTGTGGTTAAACATGGAATCTTGTTTAAACAACGTTTACTTGATACCCTGCTTAAACAGAGAATTGTAACACCCGGCCATAATAATGTTATTTAGTAATATTTATAGCAGTGCCATAACCCCACAAACCGATATTTGTCTGGTCATCAGTAAATCGAACTAAAGTCAGACCATTCCCCCCACAAATGTTCTATATACGCCACAGACACACATAAACATTTCATGAAATTTGTTATTTTGACTCCAGGAACCCCTAAATGCCTATTCCCGTTTCAAACCCAGATTCGAAATTGTTCACAATGGCAATACTTACCCATACTAAATCTTTCATATCTAGGTGAGTGAAAGTAAAAATTACTGATTCCTGTGAATATATTGAAAAGAACACAAATAAATTATATTATAGATAAAATAATTTTACAAGTAAGTCTTTTTTAAAATGAGAAAAATAATATAAAATATTAATTATAATTTTACCTTGCACATTTCATCACAAGAAGGGCATATGAGGGCACCTGTGTGCAGCCAATTATTTGCAAAGATTCTTATTGGATGAACCTGTTCAGGGAAATAACACGTATATGTGTAATTGCTGATCTGAAATAAAAGTTTCAAAATAAGGCTATAAATAATAAAATCAAACATTATCCAAAAAAATTAATAAATGAATATAGTTTTAAAAATAGTGATAGAAAATAAACATTTATTATACAAATTTTTTATTAATAACAACTCACAATAATGTGCAAAAATCCAGCATAACATTTATAACGGTAGCAACCAGATCCCCAATGTTGCCACTGCCTTACTTGCTTACAAGTGAGTTCCTCCCACATTTTATCAGTGTGATCAAAACATCTGGACTCTTCTCCATATTCTTCCAATGCGAAATTTTTATCTGGGTCTGAAATAACAGTAATCAAATTTATTTTACAAGGCCAAACTAAAAAAATTATTAGTCAATTGGTTCACTAAATAAATAGAAATGAAGTCAAATGCAGAAGTAATATTATAAACAGGGTTTGAAACTGATAATTATATTTTCCAAGAAATCATATAATAATTGTTACATTTAATTTGTTATTTAAAAATTATGCTTTATTAATAAATAAAAATTTGAATCTATCTTTGATGTTTATTGATTAGATTAAATTAAAAATAATGATCACTCAATGAGTGATATGGCATTAAAAAAAATTATAATGATCAAATTGAGATAAAAAAAAAAAAAAAATGTTGATTTGAAAAGAAAAATCAATTTTTAGAAGATACATTTTTCTATTCTGTACTACTTATTATGTTTAACATACTTGGACCTGGTGTTTTAAGGATTTTATTAAAACTGTTCATCAAAGAGGTTAACATACTACTAGACAACACCTGAACAGTTGGGAAAATTCTTGTTTTGAAATTAAACTCTTTATCTCAACCGAGGGAGTTTTTATTTTCATATATTTTTTGTAACCCAAAATTTCTAATACATTTTTAAATAATAATGTTCTGTTTCTAAAAGTTTATAACAATATTCTTCACCTATTACTGAAGACTTAAAATATATAATGTTGAATATTTAAAAAATTAATTTTCTGATTTAAAAAGCTATTATTACTTTTAATACTAAAATTAAGATTAGGATATGATTTTTTTCACTTTTAAGCAAAAATAAAACTCACTCTTGATAAAACCCATCAAATGATTTTTTTTTAATTCCAGATAAAAATTTTGATGAG
Organism: Aelia acuminata; assembly: GCA_911387785.2. Taxonomy (NCBI): domain Eukaryota; kingdom Metazoa; phylum Arthropoda; class Insecta; order Hemiptera; family Pentatomidae; genus Aelia; species Aelia acuminata. Next base: position 34,362,377 of record OU426980.1, read on the forward strand.
ATTTTATTTTTTTAATTATTGATTTTGAACCCTGATTATAAATATCTAAACTTTTTATAAATATTATTATAAATCTATAGATTATAAAAGTTACAACCCATTAACATCATAATGAACATTACATTCAATACTCATAGATTCAACACCTCAGATATGTATTTATGTCAAACGTAGAAATCATTATTTAATTTGTCAAAGAAAGAATTAAGCATAAATTTAATGCACCATATATTTAATGATCGCTTAATGTGAATGTGTAAAACATATTACTTTCAACTCTCATGATATCATCACTGGTATTTGTAAACTATACTCAGAAGGTGTCAGGGATTTACACTTTGAAACTTTAGAAGGTAATAAAATGGCTCCTCATTTTTGTTCACAAATTGTAGACAAAGCTCAAAATATTATTATTATTTTGGAATAATCCAGTTCCTCAGTCACTGACGGGAATATTCATATACTTATATTCAATAAGTCAAAAGTAAGGCTCTTATCTCAAGTTATAAGATAAATTTTCCTATAAACAAAATGGGGGAGGAGCTATTTCAAGACATCTTTATTCAACTTGAAACAAATTTATGTACAAAATAAATAGCACAGCATTAGTTACAACTAAAGATAAAGATTAGCACATAAAAATGGATACCAATAAAGTATTTACTAGTAAATTCAATAATCCTTGCAATTTTCATCGTAAACATCAGTAGTATTGTTACGTTAAAAAAAAATATTCATTGGTTATAAATAAATAAAACAATCGTAACAAGAAAGGTGGTAGCTCAGTGGAGACGGGCGGGTTCTTAAATGACTAGTGATTAAAAAAAATTGAAATAAATTAAGGGGCGCCACGCTATTTATTTTAAGAAAATAGCGAAAACCTAAAGCAATCTGAATAAAAAAAAAATAATTTAAATTTAATAAGTGAAGATTACCTTAAAATCTCGGAGAGGGCTGTACATAAAATACAATTTGCAATTTACACTTATGAACTACTTAATGGTAAGTTAAAAAGAAATTGAACAAAACAAATTAAACTCAAATAAAAAAAACTTTTAATTAACACTATATTTACACTACGATATTAAAAATAAAATTTACTCACAATTTCTGTAGTCAGGCCTGATCAAAATCTAACTCTATTCACACAACTAGAAACAATTTAAACTTATAACAACTATACAATAAAAAAAAAGCAAGGTTTAACAAAGAAATTAAAAGAAAAATATCTCCAGTCTGTTCTCTTAACTCGCCTGTCTTCTCATAGCTTTGTTGCCAGTAGCCACTCGGCTTGGCGATCCTCGTCACCGGAATCTCTTCCGTGAACGCCACTATTCTTCAATTCTCTGATATTTAGCGATATAGACCACAACTACGTTAATCACGAAAACAGTCTCATTTTATCATCACTCGTGGAACGCTAGCGAACATCTCCTGTATTTTCCTTCGTTGTTTTTTAAAAAACAAATGCCTTAATAACAGCTGTTTTTCAATTAATTACTTCGGTCCCGTCTCTTCTTTTAAAATAAAACATAATTATTTTTATAGCTAAATAAAAAAATATTATATCAATAAAAAACTAATACAAAGCTTTTAAAACAACACAGATTTTAATTATATACAAAAATATATTAAGCCCTCTTCGATTATTACTTAATGAGTTTTATTAAATAAAAAAATTTTTTTTTTGTTTATTCATTTTTCGTTACAAACTCTCCCCCTCCCTACCAAAAAAAATTTTTTTTTTTTTTTTTTTTTTTTTTTTTTTTTTTTTTTTTTTTTTTTTTAATGCTTTAATCTTAAGTTTCAGGTCGGATGAGGTTTTAGATCTTTGACATGCCAAGTTCCTAAGGGATGACCCTGTAGATCTTCTAGCACGTATAATAAATTTTGTTTTGCTCTGATTCTACATTTCTCATATAGAGGTGCCAATTTATTAGAAAAGTTCTTTGAAGCATCCGAAAGGGTTTGGGTCTTCTTCCACACTAAATCTCCAGCTTGTAGATCCACGTTCCTTCTCCGAAGATTATAATGGTGCCTGCTTTTCTCGTATGATTGCCGTAGACGCTCAACCACTTCTTCATATATTACTGGCATCATGTTGAACTTCTGTGCGTAAACCTTTCGATCTCCCATTTCCGGTACATTATCTGAAACAATGGAATGCTCGTACTCGTCGCCTGAACGTGGTAACTCTCGTCCAAAATTCAAATAAGCTGGCGAATAACCGGTAACCTCATGTACCGCAGTCTGCATAGCAAAAGCCAACTTGTGTAGATCCTTATCCCAGTGCTTATGATTGTCTTTCACATAGGAAGCTAGGAGTGTCTTTATCACTCGATTTGGACGCTCCATCGGATTAGCCTGTGGATGATAGACTGGGGTGAACCACAATTTAACAGCATATTCTCGGGCTTTCTTTTTTAAAATATTGCTCCTGAATTGAGGGCCGTTATCACATATAATAATGTGGGGAACCCCGAACTTAAGAAAGACCTCTCTTTCTAAAGTTTTGGCCACCACTTCGGCTGTCGATTTTGAAATTGGTACTATGATGCTGTATTTAGTGAAGCAGTCGGTGAACGCTAATATGAACCTTTTCCGGTTTGAAGACATAGGAAACGGCCCCATTATATCTGCCGAAACCATTTGCCAAGGTTGGGTAACTACTCGCTGTTTCCCCATTAGGCCCGCAGGCTTAGTCTGTAATGGCTTATTCGCCAAGCACACTTCACATTTCCGTACGTACCTGGTTACATCGGTTGCCATGCCAGGCCAATAGTAGTACTCCTTTACCCGCTGCAAGGTTTTGAAACATCCCAAATGTCCTGCAATTTCTTTATCATGACATTCCCAGATCGCTTCCCTACGTTTTTGTTTAGGAACTACTAATTTCCACTGGTTGCTATCTCCTACCATTTTCCGGTTATTATTAACAAGCTTCCATAGAGTTTGATTAACAATCCTCCAATCCGCATATTTCGATGGATTCTCTTCTACTTGTTTAATCATCCGCTGATACCACGCGTCCTCTATTGGTTCTCCAATATCAATTCTAGCTATCGGGAATTCGTAAGTCCGTGACAACGCATCGGCTGCAGCGTTTTGTTTGCCGGGACGGTGTACGATAGTGAATTGGTGTTGCTGCAGTTTTAGTGCCCACCTAGCCAGTCGACCTTGAGGGTCGCGAAGACTATTCAACCATTTTAAGGCAATGTGGTCAGTAATAACTGTAAAATCCATCCCTTCCAAATAAGGCCGAAACTTCTCTATTGCCCAGAGAACTGCTAAGCACTCTTGCTCAGTTACACTGTATTTCCTCTCGGCTGTGGTCAAACTTCGGCTCGCATAAGCCGGCATGACCCGATCTCCTTCTGGGTATTCTTGGTAAAGAATAGCCCCTAATCCTGTTTTAGAGGCATCGGTTTGTAGGAAGAATCGCTTACTGAAGTCAGGACATGCTAAAACAGATGCTGTGACAAGCTTCTCCTTCAGTAATTTGAACGCTTCTTCTTGTTCTTGTCCCCATTTCCATCTCTTGTTTTTCTTCAATAGATCCGATAGCGGTGAAGTTAGAGTCGAGAAATTAGGGACAAAGCGGCGATACCAGGAAGAAAGCCCTATAAACTGTCTCACTTGCTTTACGTTCTTAGGTGCTGGGTAGTTTAATATCGCCTCAATCTTTCCCGGATCAACTTGTAGGCCGTTCTCATTTACCACATATCCCAGAAACTTTAGTTCCTCTCTGCAAAACTGACTTTTCTCCCAATTCACCGTTAAGTTGGCTGAGCTCAATCTTTCCAAGACCTTTTCCAATGTTTCTATGTGGGAATCGAAGTCTGATGAGACCACAATGATGTCATCCAAGTAAACAAAGATATTTGGTTCTAAATCTGCTCTCAAAACATCGTCAATCAGTCTTTGCCATGTCGCTGGTGCATTATGCAGTCCAAAAGGCATTCTACAAAAATGGAAGAGGCCGCGGTTGGGAACAGTAAAAGCTGTCTTTTCCTTGCTTTCAGCAGCCATTGGTATCTGCCAGTATGCGCTCTTTATGTCGATGGAAGAAAGTATCTTGGCATCACGTAACCTATCCAATATATTCGAAATGTAGGGCAGCGGGTAGGCGTCTCTTTTAGTTACGGCATTTAACTGACGATAATCCACGCAAAAACGGTAGGATCCATCGGGTTTCTTCACTAAAACAACAGGTGACGACCAAGCACTCTGTGACGGCTCTACAATTCCTTCTTCGAGCATCTCATCGAGCTCCTTATTTAAGATATCTTGGATCTTTGGTGAAACAGGGTAGTAACGCTGTTTGACTGGCTTACTATCACCGGTATTTATTTCGTGCTCTACCCTGCTTGTACATCCTAACTTTGATGGTCGGATATTTCGCCAATGTCCGATAAGCCGATTTAAGGTTTCTTCCTGTTCCTGCGTAAGATTCGGTCTAGTTAGGACAGCAGGGCCATTCTGTGACACAGCTAAACATTCTTCTGTTGGAGCAAAGTGCCACATATTTTTCGATATGTCTGGAACCAATCTAAATTTATTCCAGAAGTCGATGCCCAATATAAGTTCATCCACCAAGTTGGAAACTACCCAAAATTGGATAATTCTCATTTTACCTTCCAACTCCACTGGCACGTTTACGCTTCCAAAAACGTTGAGCGCGGTGCCTCCAGCAGCATTTATTTGAATTTTGGGTTTTTTGTGTAGCTTTACACCCAGCCGTGAAAAACGTTTCCAGCATTCCTCACTTATCAATGACCTTGAAGCCCCAGAATCCAGCAATCCCGTTTCTTGTCTTCCCAAAATGTTGACTGTTAAATACGGCCTTCGATCCTGTTCATTTGCTGGATGTCTAAGAATTTTCCATTTCTTTCCAGCGAAAACTTCTTCCACAATCGACAACCACTCTACCCACTCAGCTTTCGTCGTGGAATTCGGGCTTCGTCCAGGCTCCCTTCCACTTAGGCCTGACCCCCTTGATCGTTTCCCTGGTTGGTGGTATTACAACGTTTACATGTCTTTCTATCCGCATCCCTTAGGCCACAACCTATACAGAATTTGGTTTTTACAGAGCGACACTTTTTGAACGAATTCGATTCGATTCGATTCTGCTACTGTGTCGTCTTGATTAAGTTGTTTCCTCGTTGGCGGGCGATAGGCCAAGTCGGGTTCGAGTAATCCTTTACTATCTGGTGGCGGTCGATATTCGTTCATTCTCCACCTTACTTCTTCAATCTGCCGACCGATTATTACTAACTCCTTCAATGTTGTTACTTGGTGCAAAGCCATCCTCTCCAAGTAGAGGGGGTTCAAATTCTTCTTAATGATATTCAACATTTGGTCTTCCGTAGGCATAGTTGGTAAACGGTTAAAATAATTCTTCATAACTGCCACGAATGTACCCATCGACTCTGCATGTCCTTGAGTTCTTCTCTTTATTTCTTCCCAAAGGCGATCCTCATAGTCTAAAGGTGTATATTCGGCTTTCAATTCTGAGATAAGTTCAGCCCACGTTGTTACTTCTTTCCGTACAGCTCGAAACCAAATCAGTGCTGGTCCTCTAAACAAGTCGTACGCAGCCCTAAAAAGCTCTTCATGAGTAGTATTCCTTGCCAAGCTTAACTCCTCTACAGTCTCTAAAAACGCATGGACACTGAGACCTTCCCCATCGCCTGTGAAGTGAATTCCCCAATCTCTTATGGGAGTTTCAGTTCTTCTGATCACGTACTTAGTTCCAGCAACGTCTGACTCCGACTCAACGGTCGTTACAGGCTTCTTTGTATCTTCAGTTGATTCGGTAATCACTGATTGTACTTTACCCTCCTGAGACTTTCCGGGATTCTGGTTTTCAAAGTGGGATTCTGAAACAGGAGGTTGCCCACTCAATTTTTCTTCTAGTTCCTCAAATAATAGAAGGCATTTTGAAATTGCTTCTGACTTCCTCTCCATTTCGATGGTGTCTTTCGTTGTTATCCGGTTTAGTCTATTAATCAAATGTTGAAGACCTGTATCGATTTTATCTATATCCCCGGTAGAACTAGAGGGTGGGAGAACAGAAATCTTGTTCTCAACAGTGGCAATTTTCTCTTCACACACGCTTAATTCTTCCGTAGGAGAAAGGTCAACTACCGGAGCAACATATATTCCTGCACTCTCTAGTTTAAAGACGGTCCGAAGTCTTTTCCTCATATCTTCTACAGTAGATATTCCAACTATCCCCCGAATCCTTAATTCGTATTCCAGCTCGTCCTTTAACAATCTATCGACCTTCATCTTTATGATTTCAAAGGAACCAAGAAAAAATTATACTAATTTTTCTTAGCAGATAAAATTAAAAAAATTCAATATTACGACAAAAAAATAATTTTATTAAGAATCACTAAATCAATTTTAAATTAAGCATCTATCTAATCACTTATAGTCCCTGTTTGGGCGCCATTTTGTTACGTAAAAAAAAAATATTCATTGGTTATAAATAAATAAAACAATCGTAACAAGAAAGGTGGTAGCTCAGTGGAGACGGGCGGGTTCTTAAATGACTAGTGATTAAAAAAAATTGAAATAAATTAAGGGGCGCCACGCTATTTATTTTAAGAAAATAGCGAAAACCTAAAGCAATCTGAATAAAAAAAAAATAATTTAAATTTAATAAGTGAAGATTACCTTAAAATCTCGGAGAGGGCTGTACATAAAATACAATTTGCAATTTACACTTATGAACTACTTAATGGTAAGTTAAAAAGAAATTGAACAAAACAAATTAAACTCAAATAAAAAAAACTTTTAATTAACACTATATTTACACTACGATATTAAAAATAAAATTTACTCACAATTTCTGTAGTCAGGCCTGATCAAAATCTAACTCTATTCACACAACTAGAAACAATTTAAACTTATAACAACTATACAATAAAAAAAAAGCAAGGTTTAACAAAGAAATTAAAAGAAAAATATCTCCAGTCTGTTCTCTTAACTCGCCTGTCTTCTCGTAGCTTTGTTGCCAGTAGCCACTCGGCTTGGCGATCCTCGTCACCGGAATCTCTTCCGTGAACGCCACTATTCTTCAATTCTCTGATATTTAGCGATATAGACCACAACTACGTTAATCACGAAAACAGTCTCATTTTATCATCACTCGTGGAACGCTAGCGAACATCTCCTGTATTTTCCTTCGTTGTTTTTTAAAAAACAAATGCCTTAATAACAGCTGTTTTTCAATTAATTACTTCGGTCCCGTCTCTTCTTTTAAAATAAAACATAATTATTTTTATAGCTAAATAAAAAAATATTATATCAATAAAAAACTAATACAAAGCTTTTAAAACAACACAGATTTTAATTATATACAAAAATATATTAAGCCCTCTTCGATTATTACTTAATGAGTTTTATTAAATAAAAAAATTTTTTTTTTGTTTATTCATTTTTCGTTACAGTATATCTAAACTAATTTTCATTAGATCATGATTATGAGGAATTCTCCTAAAAAATTGGCCTTCATTCAAGTTTCTTATTGTTTTGGGAAGCACCGACTAACCATATTGTTCAATAATATCGAGGGCTATGATGTGAGCACTGGTTTTTGGAACTTCCCAAGTTCTTTTATTTATGTTATATTTATTCACTGAGTCATTAATTGAGTTTGGCCTTTTCTTGGTTGATGGGACATCACCAATATTCTAGATGCTATATGGCACTTATAACTAACAGTAAACAGATTTAAATTTAAATTCAAACTTCATAGATGAGACATTACCAGCGTTGAAGATAATTTTATACGATACTTCTAACAAACAGTGAAAAGATTTAAATTGAATTGAACCCTAATGGCCAATGTTTTTCAATTATTAGTTTTATTTTTGTGATACAAATATTGGTAAATAATGAAGATGCGTCTAATGAAACTATATTATAACCTTTTGGAATATAGATATTTGTTATTGAATTTGAATGAATCCATTATATTCAAGAATCTATCAAACATTCAAACTTAATGATGTACACACACATACACACTGTTTATTTTTAAGTAAGAATATTAATTTACTAAACCAAAATAACTATAATTTTTGTAACTAAGTATCCAGTACGAAAGGTTAATGTGGCCCTTGGCTTGACAAATTACTTCTCTCCATTTGATTTGTTTTTGTGCTGCATTGCACCAGTTTCTCACTCTCAGATAATGCTTCTATTCACATCATCACTCTATATGAGCTCCTTGATCTTATACTTATTCTTTGGACACTCACATCCATGGCCACTCACAGGAATGTTCGAAGACTCCTACCTTTGACACAGTTGACAATATTCTTATTATCATGAATACTTTCAACATATATATAGGTATTCACCAGCTTCATACATGCTAACAGATATTCACCTCAGCCTTCTTTCAAAGACTTTAAAACTGAGTGTACTGTAAAGACATAGGATAGGTAGCACTCCTGAAGCCAGGTCAAGCACCTAGTGGTAGAGACCCTAAACAACTTTCTCACCTCCTAGTAGTGAGAACATAGGTATATGGCTAATAACTCTGTCAAGTAAAAAAAAAATTCTTATAACATTGAATTTAATGATGGGATAGTTTTAATGCAACACTAGTTATATAAATAAGAACTGTACACAAATCTCAGACAGAACAAAATGGAGAATATTGCAAAACATTCTAAGACAATATCAAAGGAATGCTCTCCTCACTGAGCAACCTTCACCTGAAAAACATGTCTAAAGCAGTTTCGCTTTTAATATAAAATGACTAAAACACAAATTTTAGTTCTAGCCCTACATTAAAGTTTTACTTGAATAACTAATCGATAAATATATGAAGATAAATGAAAAACATAAAATATGTTAAAATAGAAAGAGACATAATGAAAAAATACAAAACAACCTCAAATCATCTTAAATTTATATTTTTACTTACGAGGATTGTTATCTGGATATTGGCAATGTGAACCACGTATAACAACATTTTGAGCTCTCCAGGTAAATTCTTGTATATAAGGGCAATAATCAGCCAAACTCACAACACCGCCATAATATGATTCATTCCCTTTAGAAATATGGGGAATGTAATCAAAATTCTAAAAAATAAATTAAAAAAATTGTATATTAATAAAATAAATTACTGAATAAGTTCAAATTTTCTATTCATGTACTCTAATAAGGAATGTTAGTATAGTGAAACTTTCTTGTAAAAGACATGAAAGGAGAAAGATATTTTGTCTGTTAGAGAAGTGTTCATAAAGGTAAGTTTATAATGAAAAACAGGTGTTAAAGCAAACAAATGCAATTTTATATCAACCAGTTGAGGAAAGCGCAATACAAAAAATAGGATACATGATGGTTAAAGACGTTCTTAGAAATTGAGCCATGTTAAACCTGTCCATTACAGAGAGAGAGAGAGAGAGAGAGAGAGAGAGAGATCTAATGTAGAGATATTGAGCTTAATACCTGTCTGTCCACATTCATTTCAGAGAAAGTTGCTAGACGGAAGTTAAAAATACAATAAAATCCTTAGTGAAGTTCTGGGGAATCTAAAAATGTCCATAACAGAGAAATTTCCAGAAGAGACGTGTCCATTAGGAGGTTTCATTGAACATATGTTTATGAAGGTGCAAAGTAAAGGAACAATTAATGAATAGCATTATGCAGAAACTAAACAATTGACAAAACAACAAATATTTTGTTAAATAGATTATTCAAATCAAAATGGGCTATTCTATCATTTTTAGAAACTAATCAAGCTGATCAATATGATGCAAGTGAAACTGAGAACTAACAAAGCCACAGACATTTTGAAACCATTTAATTTTATAAGATGCATTTATACATGCATTCAACTAATTTGGTAATTTTCTGCTTACCATGTTATATAAGTAAATATGATCAATGAAATATGAAATTAAATTGATTTTAACTATAGGAAGAATTTATTTTCATGTGAAAAATTTACATTTTCAATAATACCAAGTAGATGTTTTTGAGATTCATTAGGTTTCTAAAATGAACAAGAACAAAAGTTAACTAACATTTAAACAATGAAAAATATAACATCAAAAAGGGTATATTTGAAAATTTTAAAGAGAACCTAAAACAGATAAATACAAAAATAATGTAAGTGAAATGAAATATGATAAAGGAGACTGGCCGAAAGGAAGCAATACCATGAAAAATGTAGGTGAGAGATAGTGGTATCTATTTCGAGGTAAAAGAATGATGCATGGGTGGGGATAAAGTGGGTAGAACAAATAAGCCAGTAACATGTTGAAAAATGAAGAGAAGAATGTAAGGAATAGCAGAAATAAAAGAGAGAGTTGTTTTTTTAATTAAAAACTAACTAATTAGTTTGAAACTCTGCAAATATAATAAGGAAATTTATTGTTAAGGTATCAGTTTTCTGAATGAGAGGATTAGGTTAAAAACAGTAGAATGTATTTGAAATCAATTATTTTTCAAGGTTTGGGTTGGGGACTGTGTGCAGTTTTATTAATATCAAAGAAGTCTTTACGATGTTCTCAGAAGAGATGAAGATTTGGCTGTGGAGAAATACAGTGTTAAATGGGTTAATGCATAAATTCTGATTTTTATTAATAATCTATTAATAAAAAAATAAACTATAGCGAACAAATAATCAATACCTGGTAATGTGAAGGTAATTTTTCTGTATACTGAACTAGATTGCACAAAGCTACAGATGTTCTGTCATCAGTACATTCAGTCTCTAAAGGATCTCTTTTAACTTTATCACAAAAAGGATGAATAGACAATCCTCTAAAATTTGAAGAAAAAATTAACGGATATAATTTGAATAGTAATTTACTAAGATAGGTGCCAGGCCTTACTTTGCTCGCTTACTATCAATCCAGTTCTTGCAAGATTTTTTTACAAAATCACAACCAAGAGATTTTCCCCACGACAAAGGTTGAGCCATTGAATAATTAGCAGAATACCAACCAGTATCTTCCATTAAAGCCAATGTAAGCCTTGAATAAACAGGATTTTGAGTGTGGGTACCTGTCATTGCTTCATTCTGCAATAAACAGAAAATAGTTCAATGCTCAGACATAAACATAGACTTGGAAGATGGAAATGATAGAGTGATGAAGTGGAATTAGAGATATTGGGAGGGGGGGAAGACAGTTAGATTTAAGAAATAACAAGTACAGAAATTATAAATAAAAAAAAGCTTGAACAGCTCCTCACCTCAAACACACGCTTCTCCCAGTGAGTCAAAACTGTTCCTTCTTCTCCCTGATCTTCAAGCTCAGCACCTTCTAATGTTGAACAGTTAAAATGTTCCCTAACCTCTTTCACAACTCTAGGAGTTACCATTACTTGTATTTTACGTGAAATAGAACCCCCATGGATATCCCATTTTTCCCTTACTACTGTTTTTATAACTTTATCGCTCCATTGTCTAGCCTGAATCCTAGAAAAGAAATACAATCAAAACTCAAAAAAACAAAACAAATTTCTTAGCAAATAAAGCATTCCTGTACATTTAAATTGATCAATTGGAATCAGTAATATAAATTTTATATTCTACTTAGAAAGAAATAGATTGATATATAATAAGCAAGAAATCTACACAGAGCAAATGCAGAAAACAAAAAGCTTCATAGAGATAGGTGACCCTATGTCCTTAAACTTTACTGGTCAGCAATCTAGTAGCTCCAGAAAAATCAAGTCCATTCCTATTCACAAATATTTTGAAACCGTAGTTTCCGTCACTATGGCAGCACCTACTCCCTCTTTGATTTTAGAACCATCATTAAAAATAAATTACCATTTTTTAGCCCTTGACATTGTTCTATTCTGTTGTAGAATGGTGTATCTTTTAAGTATTGAAACAGAGTAACTATTTTAGCTTCATCATCTTTCAACAGTTCACTCTGTGTTTTTTCCATTTTAACTTTTCTCCAGAGCTCTTTGTAATCTGAACACTAAAGTAAAAGGTGTTTCACTGTTAGGGGTACATTATTACATTTTTGGCATGTGGGTGCTTCTAGACCTCGGAGAAGATATCCATGTGTGACTTTGCAATACCCAATTCTAATGTGACATAACATAACTTCTTCTCTTCTTGAGCTTGTGTTCCATTTTTTGCACATCGGTTTTATTCCCGTTAGTTTGGACTGTTCGGTTTTCCACCCTAATTCCCAATTGGTATACAGATGTTTCCTCAATTGGTGCAGCCAGTCCTCCATTGTGACTTCTTTTAGTATTGCCACATTTTCTGCCTCTCCCAGCCTAGCTAAATTTGCTGCCTGATCGGCTTTTTCGTTTCCTTTGTGGGATGGGATCCAGATGAATATTACTTTTTTTGCTATCAATTCTAGTTCCCAACATATGTTGATCATTTCTCTAATAAGAGAGCTGCTGGGGCTTCGATTGTTGATAGCCGCTAAGATGCTTTGGTAGTCCGTTCACAAACAAATCTCCGATTTGTTCATTTCCGATTCAGCAATCCAATGAATGGCTTTCATAATTGCTGTAGCCTCTTCAGTGAAGACAGAGCATGTCCCTGGTAAGTTATAAAGGAGTCGACTTTGGTCAGTATAAACCAATTAGCCCACTCTGTTTTCCATTTTGTGTATACTTCAAAATCCTCCCTCCGTATTTCTCTAGGAATTGTAAAAACAATTTTTGAATAACTAAAGAACATGAACATTCCTTAGAGTATTTTTTTTTATTGTTTTATCTATAAAGAGTTTCTTTTTCTTCCACCCTGGAATTTTTAAATTTGGGAGGGGTCTGATGTTCAGACACATGCTTACATGTTGCAAATAGTTGTATATCGTTTCTTTGAACGTGTTGCCTGTAGTATTTTTATGTCAGATCGTTTCCTCCTCTTCAAATAAGCTTCAATTTAAGGGGTGCTGAATATACTTCAGATACTTTCTGAGCATGTTTAGGGATGGTTCACCAGAATCAGAATATATATTTTCAACTGGCAAAGTTCAGTAAACTCCAGTACATATTCTTATACATGTATTGTGTAGGGAATCCAGCATCTGTAATGCCATTTTTTTTTCCGCCAAACCATATATTGGAGCACCATACTCAACTTTTCTTCTTATGATACTGTTGAATGTTCTTATCAGAGTAATTCTGTCTGCACCCCATTTTGAGTGTGAAATGCATTTTAGGATTCCTATTCTTTTCATGCATTCTCCTCTTACATGTTTTATATGTTGGATCCAAGAAAGCCTTTTATTTAATACCATCTCTTGATAAACATGTTTTTCGAGTACTCAATAATGGATCCTTCTAACATAATTTGAAGTTTATCTTGCAACTTCCATTGCATGAAGGCTAGGGATTTTCTTTTACATAATAAGAATCTGTCGTCAGCAAAAAGGAAACACTTAACTGGGCTCTTGATAGTGAACGGGACTCCATTAATTGCTATAAGGAATAGGGTCAATTTTTTAAACATACAATAATTTTTATAAAAATTATAAAAATAATTATAATACAATAATTATAAAATTAATAATTAAATTAAATTATAATATAATTAATCATTTAATTAGTTATTATATACAATTTTCAGAGTTTTCGACCACCTGGGTCATTTTCACCCTGTAATACAATTTTTATAATATTACAATAAAAATAAAATATGGTTAAATGCAAATTTACAATTACATACACAAATTAAATACAAAAAAATTAAAAGTTACCATAAATACAATTAAAAAACTAACTTTGGTGTTACCATACAATTACAATTTACAAAAAGTAAGTTATATTTTATTAAATATATCGTTCTGTTTAAGGAACTGCATTAAGTGGCTTAGTGCTTTTATTCTATTTGGAGAGTTTCATCCAGGTTTTCTTTTAAGAGATGCTCTCGGGAAATCTCATACGTGTAGCATTCTGTTAGTATATGATTCACTGTGAGTGGAACCCCGCAGGAAGTACATTGAGGAAGAGATTTCTTACACATCAGATGCTCATGGGTAAGTCGAGTGTGCCCAATCCTCAGCCTGGTGAGTACGACTTCTTCTTTTCTGGTCATGAGGATAGTTTTATTCTTACGACGAAAATAGGGCTCTATGATTCTTAACTTGTTGTCTCTTGTTTCAGACCATATTCTTTGCCACGCCAACCATGATTTTTCTTTAATTAAAAATACAACTTCGCTATGTTTCGTGGTGCTAATTGGTTGGCCTTCTTTAACAGCTTCCTTAGCCAAAATATCTGCCTTCTCGTTACCTCTGATTCTGACATGACTCGGTAACCATAAAAAATGAACCATATAACTGGCACTCTCCAGTGCATTGAGTTTATTTAATAGGGTGTATAAAAAAAAAAAAAATGATCGTTTTATCAAATTCCAGAGTTCAAAAGTATGTAAATATTTTAATGCTATTTATTATTTAACAATACTTAATAATCCCCTTAGAGCATTCTCTAATGTCGCCATCTTCTCTCCTTGGGGATGGTGAAAAAGACCAGTAGACTGGTCCCTTACGAACTTACCCCTCAACAATCAGGTAAGAAGCTAGAAATTTGTGAAAATTTATTGAAAAAAGCTTGTGATATCAGATTTTATCGGAAGATTGTAACCTATGATGAAAAGTGGGTTCACTGGCAAAATCCGAACACCCATTACTACTTGTTTCAATCCATGACCCATTTTCTTCAAGGGAAAAAATTTGATAATTTTGTGGAAGTTGAAAATGCAGTCCAAGAGTTCTTTCACAGCCATCCCAAGGAATGGTATCAGCGTGGCATTGAGCAATTGGCTAGCAGATGGCTAATTACGTAGATAACAATGGACTATACTTTGAGTAATAATTGTATTTTATATCAAAGAAATAATACTACAAATATTTGGTTAAAAAACGGTTATTTTTTTTTAAATACCCCATTAAAATCTCTACAACTAACCAGTTTTTAGAAAAGGAGTCCTTTAGTGATATAAGTGCGGATTCTGAGTTGGCACATAGTACCACGCGGCTTAATATATTGGGGTCAACAGATTTCGTGGCGCAATGAATTGCTGATAACTCAGCAGTAAAGATGGTAGAAAAATTTGAAAGTGGAAACATTTTATGTCCTGTTTCCGTCACTACGGCGGCACCTACTCCCTCTTTGATGAGCACCTATATCCCTCTTCTCTCTCTCTTTTAGAACCATCATTAAAAATTAATGACCATGTTTGATGGCTGCTTTTGAAGAGGTCAAACTCCATTAGAGCTATAACTGGGGAACTGTTTTTTAGATTTTATTTTATGAATTTATTTATTTTTATGAATAATGTGACCAAGGCTCTATTTCTGGTCTATTGATTTTAGGAATGAGAGGGAATGTTAGGCCCAAGTCGGTGAGATATGTCTTGCATCTATTAGGGAATAAAGGTCGATGTTTCCTGCAATTTAATAGAGAAGTTACATTAGTGCGAAACCAGGGATTGAGAGGGTGGTGTGGGTAGAACGATACTTTAGCGAGGTAGAACAGCGATAGTGTCTTTCATCTAAAGTTCAGGGGAAGCATTCTTGCTTCCACCTGTAGGCTCACTGCAGGGCTTGAGCGGAAAGCACCTAAGGCTACCCTGAGTGCTGAGTTTTGGATCGGGTCTAACATTTTTAGTGTCCTTTCATTCGCTGAATTGTAAGCTATACTGCCATAGTCGAGCTTACTTAAAACGAGGCTTCTATAGAGCATTAATATACTTGATTGGTCTGGAGTCTGGCCCGAGCTGCCATAGAGTGAAGATCGATCCCGTGCTTATTGGTAAAAGTATTGTTAAATCGTGTCAGATCGAAACGCAATTTGAGTGGCTTACGTATAAAGTGTCTATGTTCATATCCTTTAAGTTTCATTTACAAATTGTGACTGGGACGTCCAATAATTAAGTTTTATAGTATATATAAAATCAGGGCTCTCAGGGAGATAAGAGAAGCAGGCTGTGATTGGAATTCCCCCACCACGCTGCAAGAGAGGAAGGTAGCTGTAAATATTTACAATAAGGTTTCATTGCAGCTTCTATAAATAACAATAAATATGACAATTACAAACAAAGAAATTCTTATAACTATTAATAAAAATAACGCGGAATCTAAAACCGCATTAAATAAATTAACTGAGTTGTTGAACTCGTTACTGGGTGAGGTATCAGAATTAAGGAAAAAATGTCAGGACCAAGATACAAAAATAAGCTTCCTTGAAAAAGAAATAAAAATGTTAAGAAAGGAGAAAAAACAAAATAACTTTCTGGTTCATAACTTACCGTATTCTGAAAATGAGAATTTGTCATTAAAAATTGTAAACAACTTTCAAGAAATGGGTGTCTGTTTAACCGAACAAACGATTAACAATTGTTTCCGTATAGGGAAAGGACCAGAACCCAAACCTGTACTAATCTCCCTCAACACTTATATCGCTAAGAAATATATTATGACTAAAAGAGAGGTTCTTCAGCAGAGGGGCCTAAGGGTCAGTCATGATAGGACTAAAGAAGAAAGAGAAGAAGGGAAGCGAATTTATAACTGTATAACTAAATTAAAGGTAATTGATAAAAATGCTACCTATAAAAAAGGGTTCTTTAAATTCAGAGGAATTCATTATAGTTTAGAAGAAGCAGAAGAAATCGCTAATACTTCCCTCGGAAATGATGGTGTGGTAGAAAACGTAACACAGAAGAAAAAAAGAAAAGAAAAATAACTGAGAAATCGCAAGATTTTCGGTACTGCCCCAGGTCGAATTCATTGACGAACTCCTCTTCAGAACCGACTCAGAGGGAGGCCTCTTGACCCATTACTCTTGAACCCTCGGATTCTACAGGTCAACTAGATATTCAAACTGGTATAGAAAATTTTACTAACACATTAACAGCTAATATAATATTTTGTAATATAGGGGACAATTCAAATCTGCTAAACGTAAACCCTGATCATGTGTATATTTCAAATAATAATCTAGCTGTAGGTATAGCAGAATCCTGGCTTGATTTTATTTAGATTAGAATAATGTAGACAAATTATTATTTAGAGACTGATAATAATTTTATTACTCAATAAAAGAAATTAACAAAAAAAAAAAAACCATAGCTCATAAGATTTATCTATCCAAAGTATACTTAGGTACCGTGGATAAAATATACTTTTTTTTCTATTTGCAATATTCAATGATCAATCAATATGATACCAGTTTTTAATTTGTTTATGAATTTGGTGCAAGTTTTTTATTTTGTTTTTTATTTATGATACCAGTTTTCTTTTCTTTTTTTAAAATTTAATACCAGTTTTTAATTTTGTTTATAATTTATGATATCAAGTTTTAATTTTATTTGTATATGATACAAGTTTTTAATTTTGATTATAATTTATCTTTAAATACTTGCGTTGTAGATTAGTAAGTGAAATATTAAATTGTGATATAGACTTATAGCTAAGATTGTAATTAAACCAATAATTTTTGTTTTCGATTTAAAACTAACCATATTAACACGAAATGGGCCAGACTCAATGGCTACATGTGTAACATTAAAGCCAATAAACCTTAAATAAAAAAAAAAAAAAAAAAAAATATACTTGATTGGTCTGCTCCTCATAGGTGACAACTGACAGTTCTCAACAGGTTAAGTGACTGCAAGCATTCACTTCTTAATCTTTTAGTGTAGGGTGCCCAGAAAAGTATTCCATCGAAAATTATTCCTAAATACTTGACACTTTCACAGAAGTCTATTGGTTTTCCAATTATTTTAATACTATTTACGAGGGGATTTCTCTTTCTCGTAAACAAAATTGCTTGTGATTTTGAATAAGATACAGTAAGACCCCTATCCGCCAGCCATGTAACTACCTTGTTGATGGAACTTTGTAAGGATCTTTGGAGAGTTGGTAATTCTATCCTTTAATGAAAATTATTAGGTCGCCAGCATCAAATGAGATTTTGACTGGCGATTCGACCTTTTCGGCTACTTTATTTATCACGACATTGAAGGGTATTGGGCTAAGAACGCTACCTTGCGGAACTCCATTTTTTTGTTCAAAAGCTATGGTGGGGATTGCAGACCCACATCTAACGTTAAATGTTCGATTACTTAAACAAATTTGAATGAACCTCAGCATTTCGCCATTTATTGCTGCATTGAGTCGTTGCTCCTTACTGAATTAAAAGCGTATGTGATATCTAATAATGCAATTTTTTATCAATAATCATGGTCGATCAAGGCAAAAGATTAAGTTGGTCACACCATAATGGTATTTATCTATTTTTATCATATGATATTTTTTATAATTTTAGAGGTATGCGCAATTTTAATTTTCTGAACTATATTGCTCACCGTAAAAGTTACAACATTCAGAAATAAACTTTAAAGCTATCAGTAGGATATCCATAAAAAAAAAAAAAAAAAAAAAAAATTCCTTATTATACTTAATCATGCTCCGACATATACACTGAAGACGAATGGCTATAGAAACACAATAATAATTATTCAAAACATCAGTACAAACCTATGATTTTGGGGAGGTTTGCCATTTTCTTCACGAGGTGTAAGCGGGTTGCCATCAGAGTCACGATAAAATGCAAATAAACTAATAGAAAATCCAAGTGCATGAAGGATTTCATGCTTGACAGTTGATAAAAGAATTTCAAGCTCCTGAGGTTTAGTATTTATGCTGTTGGGACAGAAGTTTGCATGACCAGCTATCGGCCTGTAAATAAAGGATTGAACCTTAAAACAAAAATTATCATAAAAAAAAAATTTTCAGGGACTTTAAGGGAATATAAAGAATAACCAAAAGGTTATCTAATGAATATCTATATCAAGAGTTATAAAATTAGATATAACAAATATATAACACAAATATAAAATACACAATATCGATTAAAAGGTTACCCGCTCAGGTATTGATTATTACAACTTATCCAAAACAATCAATAAATGGGTTGACCATTGGGTTATCAAAGATGCTGTTTATGAAAATTTATCTCAATTTAAAGGTTACTACACAGGTATTGATTCATAACAGCTTAAGCTATATAAACAATATTGGGGTTGCCTATTGAGTTATCGAATGTGCTGATCATGAAAATGATATCGTTTCTGTGTGTTCGTTCGAAATGATATCGTTTCTGTGTGTTCGTTCGAAAATGATATCGTTTCTGAGTGTTGCTTGAGTGAGCACAGACAGCCTGGAGTGGGTAGCCTAAACCTCACGTTACTGTAAGCCATGGTCACCATGGTGCAGCGGCAGACTGCCCATAGCTCCATAACCAATCAACCCATTGGGGCCAATTTGGCTGTGTCCTCCCCACCGATGGCGTCAGCTCTCTCGGGTTCAAGGACAGTGACAAACTGGTCTAGGTCCAAGGATTATGGTATCTCAGAGTCAGCAGGCCCCGAGGACCTACATTTCTTTCCCTGAAGCATACCGTCCTTGTATTTTATATTATTTTCATAATCAGCTCCTTTGATACCCTAATAATCGATATAAGGATTGATATCAGGTGATTTTTTATAACTTATATGATTCCCACAAAAACATTTAACCCAATAATGTACACCCATATGGAGAAATTCAAAAAGAAAAATATACATTTTTTGTTAGATAATTAAAATCAAACATAGACTCCTGTATTAGATGTAATTGTGATAAAGATAATATCAGGAATTCCCTTTACTGTTCCAAAAGATAGAAGCCATGATGTGATTTTTATTTATTTGTCTGAAGAATAAAAAGTCAGGATATGACTTTGATTCTCTGGCCAAGAAAATAAGAGTTAATTTTGAGCCCTGATTTTAAAAACTAGATGATGTCCACTGAGGATAATAAAATAAGGTATGAGGATGGAAAAAGAGTCTCATGATAATTTGTTGAGTTAATTTTGAACCCTGATTTTAAAAACTAAGTGATGTCCACTGAGAATAATAAAATAAGGTATGAGTATGGAAAAAGAGTCTTGTGCTAATGTTTTAATATTGTAATCATTTTTTATGTGCAATTTGTAACAAATAAATTTTTCTTTAGATGAATATGGTGCTTAGCATAAGAGCTACATTGCATAATGGAATAAATAAATACACGAGACTGTTTCAAAAAAGAGTAAATACTTATTTATTATATGTTTTTATATATTAAAAATACAAAATAAATTAAGCAAAAAACATTATAATAAACACTTCCTATCTCATAAATTCAATCAAAAATCAATCTGCAATTTCAGAATGCAGTGAGAATCAGGTAATTTTATTTTACATCAAAATAAACTACAACTGTTTAAGAAAATTAATGTATTTATAATTTATGTGAATAATAATGTATTTATATGAAAAATACAATAAAAAGTACCTATCTAGTGCTGATTCTTGCTGACAATGAGCAGCATATGCTACTGTAAGTCCTTTGTTACACCTTTCTGTGGCCATTGCACTCACATAAAACACAAAATCTGCCCCTTCTATTCCCCTACCTGGGGTACCATGCTCAGTACAACTTGATCCAGTTGCATTACAGGTTCGGCAAACCTATTAGAGTAGTTATGAATGAAAACTACAGTAAAACAATATTTATTACAATTCAAACAAGAAAAATGCAATGGGAAACAGCAAACAATAAATCAAGAACACAAAAAATTTTCCTACAATGTATATGTCATAATTTGACTCAAAAATTACTTAGTTATTTAAATACACATTTATATATACACAATTATATAAATTATACTACATATAATCATATTATTTATAATTATTAAAATATATAATTGAACTATAAATATATAAGGTTTATAATATAAAATACAATTAATGTAAAATGTATAATATAATTATATATTTTAATAATTATAAAGAATCTAATTCTATATACATGTATATAAATATATATAAAATTACATTACATATAATCATATTATTTATAATTATTAAAATATAATACAGATAGAGTTGAGTCTAGGCCTGGTCCAAAAGGGACAACCAGTTCTCTCTATAAGTGTCACTGCCCTCCAATTTCAGATGTATTCCTATTAAAGCTTCAGTCTGCCAATATGATGAACACAAGTGGCTCCATTAAAACTTTAGCAGAAATCTCTCCCATTTCATTCGCACCACATGACCAACCAAAAGTAACTTTCCAAGCTTAATATGTTGAACCACATCAAGATCCTTTAACATGATTTCTATTTCTACATGTGTATTTTTCTTCCAAGAGCCCTTGGAAAGACCGAAACATATATTTTCTAAGTTTTTTTTTTTTTTTTAATGTGGTATTTATTGATGCTTCTTGAGATTTAATAATATAAATTTTTTTTGCTAAAATTCACTATCTATCACATTTTGGCAGCAGCATTTTTCAATGCTATAAATACTATTATAACAGCTATCAGAAACTTTACAGCAATATCAATGTTGTCAAGGTAACCACGGAGCTCTATTATTTATTAGTGGTCCAAATTTCGGGTCTTAGACTCTCTTAAGGCTTACTTGACCTGTTAACCAGGGAATTCCTTTTTTAATTACGCAGCATATAAAGGGCACGACCTCTTTCACCAGGACCTGTGACCCAGGTACGTCATGCCTGGAGAACGTAATTTCATATTATTAATTTATTTATATTGATGCTTAAATTAAATGAAAAGACTATGATATATGTAAATCTTCGTTCATTTATATATATAGCACAAACAAATAGAAAAGAATACCAACAGAAATATATTATATATATATATATATATATATATATATATATATATATATGTATGTATATATAAATTCACGTCAAAACATGTATCGATGACTAATACCTCATGCTCATCTCCCTGTTTTAAAAATTCCAGTAGGAAATTCTTCTGTGATCCATTCTTCTTGTGATGATCTCTAAACATTCTAATGAAGAGAATATTATGCTCCGTAGTCGTGTTCATGAGAAGCACTAACTTCGCAAGAAAATTCATTTTGCTTATCACTTTATATATGTCTGATTTCTAGTATATGGGTCATTTTCCCAGAAAGGGCGAATCTGAACTTGGAATTCTTGAAATTGAAAAGGTCGAATTAACGTCTGGAAAATATTTACGGATGCTCTTTACATAGCACTGGTTGAACTCCAATGCAAGGTTATACAAGAGCAGGGAGCATTTATTATTTACTAGCTGTATGTCCCGGTTTCACCCGGCGAATTTCAGTTTTCTAATGAAATGGTCGATTTCGTAAAAAAAAACATTGTAAAGCGAGATCATTAGGATTTTTATTAGGATAAAAAATATCAGCTGAAGATCGGTTGAAGTTATGCAATTTTAATATGGACAGGTGTTCGCACCTGGTATGAAAGAACCACTGAGCGAAATTTGGAGAATTTATATATAAAATAAAGATGCTTTTGAAATAAATGATTGACCATCGGAAACGTCTCAACGACCTCTATATGTATAAAGCAATGAGAAAATATAGATGCAATGAGTTTTCGGGTAGAGACAGACGGGACAATGACTCCTGATGTTTATGACCATCCAGTTTTTTCTCGTTTACTACTTAAATACTGCTGCTTTTCGACAAAACGATAAACCCTTGGAAACGCGCCAACGAGTTCTATAAGTAATAAGCAGCGAAAAATTTTAGATACAATTACTTTCCAATTCCGTAGATGCGGGATAATGATATCAGAATTTGAGTGGCTATCTAGTTTTTTCTCATTTACTACTTAAATGTAGCAGATTTTTGACAAAACGATAAACCGTTCGAAACGTTTCAATGAGCTTTAGAAGTAGAAAGCAACGAAAACATTTAGATACAATTAATCTCCAAGTAAACTCGAGCGGGAGAAAAACACCTGAGATTGTATTGTATGACCATTCATTTTTTTCTGTTTAATACTTAAATTCAGCCATTTTTTTTAAACAACGATAGATCGTCAGAAACATATCAACTTGCTCTAAAAGATGAAAGCAATGAAAAAAATTCGATACAATTATCTTCTAGGTAGCTACGGGCGGGACAATGACACAGGTTGTATGCCGCCCCCGCCGCAGCACCTACGTTGTTATCCTGACGGTTCCACAGTGACTGAAAACATTTGGCGGCAATAACAGTTGTTACCCGAGATGTAATCCTACTTTTAGCCAGAAGCCGCAGTCATCTGTAAAGGTTAAAACTGCCAAAACACAAAAATACTACGTAAGCAGGGAAAAACCCAAACACTGGGGACAAGTCTTTTACCTCCTCTGCGTACTATTCTATCATTCTTAAAAATATCGCATACCTCACATTCTAATCTTGAGATGTTTTCAACAGCACCACAGTTGTAAAAAATTCAAAAAGCGTCAATGGTCAATTTGTAGACGAACGTAAAGTTTGGAAACTGTAGTTGTGACATGACGAGGGAAGGAGATTTCCACCGGTCATATCAAAATTCAACCTTTAATTTTTAATGTTATATGATTAAAACCCTACGTAGTCGACAGGGCAAGTCACAGATCCTAATTAGAGGTTGTTTTAATGAACAAAAATGGTGAGGGGGCTTCAGAATCCATCAGGGACAGAGATTTGCCCTTTCTGGGAAAATGACCCATATAGGACAGGTGACTGTCTTTTAACAGGTATATCTAGAACGGCATATTCACCTCATGATGAAGACTGAAGAAACTGCTAAATATTTCCAACATTAAAGAACACAGGAGTTCTCTGATTTTGAACTTGTTGTTATTCATTTAACCTTCTATCACCCACTTTATAAAGAAACCTAAATACTTAAACTACAAAAAAACTCATAAAATAACCTTGATACTAAATTATGTATATATAAATACATATACATATACATGAATGGTAAATGGTACAACTATGCTATATGAGATATCTTAGTAATGGATTTTCAACAACAAATACTATGATGAACAAATATTATGAACTTACATCAAGATGTGATTCGGGTACTTCAACTTCACCACATAATGTTTTTGCTTCACATGAGTTTTTGCAATACGAATGCAAATCACCTTTATGGTAAAATACTTGATTATTCTCACATTTTCTAAAAATGAATAAAGAATACAATAAATGATATAAAGTTTCAGTGAATAAATAAGAAATGTGTTTTAATGGCTAAAATCATCCACTCAACAAACAAAAAATTATCATTACAAGCCTTACATTTGAGATAATAATAAGAAAGAAAAATAACTGGTTTATTTTTCAAGGCATAATAGGGAACATCAGAAATCCTCAAAATATTTCTATCTAAAATAGGATCGGATAAAATAGGAATAGAAGACGTAGGGTGATGATCAAATGTACACGATCAAAGCTAAGGATGTTCAACTTAAAACATTGATATTATTTACCTCCAGACTGCACTTACAAGGGAATTAAAGATAAGATAGCTAAAATGAATAGACAAGAGAGGTAGAAATTGGCTGGAGCTGCCAGCAGGAGGAAAAATTGATTTACATGGCACAACTATGACATTTTCAGTTTGCTGTATCGATAGTAGAAAAACACAAAAGTTGTTTCTAATATAAATATTGTTTCTACTATAAATTCTAATATAAATTGAAATGCTAATATAATGGCCTATAACGAAATAGAAATACATTAGTATACCTGCCTTTTGTTCCTTTCTTCCATGATTTGATTCTTAGATAAGGTAGGTAACAGAACTGCGTTTTTTATTAATTTTTCTCTATTGAACAAAAACTCAATTGGTTTATCAATCAAATCTCAATTCTGCTAGTAATACCAATACGAGAATAGATCAATATGCCAATAAAAACGATAAATCAATATATCGTTATACATCGATCTCTCATTATGTATCGATATGTAAAATTTATAACTCGTGCAGATATATTTTCGATAAACCTGTGGTTTTATTTATGATATATTTCAATAATTAATATATCTTTATATGTCAATATCATTAAATAATCAAAGGATTATTAAATAATAAAGAAATAAAATTGTTATGAATATGGTAATGTGGAAAGCTTCCATTTTTAATAATTTATATATATATATCTACTCACTCACTTAATTTTTTTTTAATTCCTATTTCATAAATATTGTGTAAACATTTATTAAAAATATAAAATAAAAACATTAATAAGAAAATTTAAGATAAAAAAATTTTGATATTTACAAACCTATTCAATCTAATAACATTTTCAGTTCGACGAACCATCAACGCTTGTTCCCAAAAGTGAATAGCTTCAGGTAAAACGGTATTCTATAAAAAAAGAAAATATAACTATATTCACATAAATTATAAATATATTAATCTGTATAAATACATCAACATCCAAACACCATGCCACAAACATACCATTTGTCATGTAATATGTTGGATGTCTAATGTGTACAGTCTAGTTTAAAATAATTTAAAATTTACGATACTGAAATCTTTGATGAGTATAATTGAGTAGTATTTAATGTGATACATATCTGGTATCTATGTGGGGGGGGGGGGGGGGGTGCTGGCGCATTTACAATATGCCTTCTGTTTCCAAAATAAAATCATTACTGAAATCAGCTTTAAAATGGGTACTGGAGCCATTGGGCATATTTCAATTGATAGATATGAATAAAAATGAATTCATATTGTGATTTTTATGTGAATTAATTGAAACTACATTCACACTTAAAAAAGTGAATTTATTTAAACTATATTCCTGATATAAAATGTGAATCTATTTAAACTACATTCAAGCATGTGTATACAAATTATGTTAAGTATTAGTAGTAGCAGTAGCAGTAGCAGTATTAGTAGTAGCAGTAGCAGTAGCAGTAGTAGTAGTAGTAGTAGTAGCAGTAGCAGTAGTAGTAGTAGCAGTAGTAGTAGTATCAGTATCAGTAGCAGTAGTAGTAGTAGCAGTAGTAGCAGTAGCAGTAGTAGTAGTATCAGTATCAGTAGCAGTAGTAGTAGTAGTAGTAGTAGTAGCAGTAATAATAATAATAATATTTATTGAAAGAAAAGTATAATCCAATTTGTAAATAACAAAACATTTTACGCCATAGCGAACTGTCGGCCAGATAATTTTATATGTTACACATAGATATTTTATAATTTATTCCTATTCACATAAAAATCACGATATGTATAAATTTGGCCAGAATATTTTGCAAATTATAATAATAAACTTCATGTTATCATGGCAGAGAAACAATAGTATAAATTTGTATTTTTATTTATAAATAAAATTATGCCCAATTCAGGAGTTGTACCTTAAAGATTAATTAGCTCACTTCTAGGTGGGCACCCTCATATTGATCATTCCAACCTACTCTTAAATAGCACTTTGCTTTACACTGATGTGTTACCTATATTCGTCAATTAAAGTAAGTCTCATAGGATCTCAGAACCATAATTTAATTCAGTATCAAGCTGTAGCGAGTGTTTGCAAGCAATGCCATCTTTTATATCACAGAGAGTGAAATGTTTGAAATCTTTCAAAATCTGAACCATCTCTTATTAATTGATTCAAAGGGAATCACTCAGAAGAGTAAGCAACCAGCTTAAAAATTACTGTCCACAATACCTAGTGAATTTCTGTGTCCAAATAGAATTTTTTTTTGAAATTGTGAATTGAACTTGAAAGTGTTCTTGAACTCTTAAGAGGATTTAAATTATTTTAGGTCAAAACTAGAAAGAGGAGGGAGAAGAGACAGAGATCATATGATCTACTAAGGGGTAATGGTAACATTAAAAAAATCAAAGGGATCACTATCAACACTTCCAAGAAATTAGATACTCCAAAAGATGGTGGCTGGATACTTAAAAGTTGAGAATGTTGAAAATCTCAGAAACTTCAATGAATAAAGGAAATTAATATCAGTCGGCGTCCGCTAAGGCCTCAATAGATTGCCTGCAGAAATACAAAAGGAAATCTGATTAAAACAGGAAGCACACCCTTAAGCAATAGAAAAATCATTTCAAAACTTCTAGCCTCAGTCCGGGCAGAAAGAGAGAGTCAAGATTCATTCCACAGGACTGCTGAGAAATAAATATTAACCAAGCCAAGTGGGAATCAACACCTTTTCAAACCAATTAATAGCCTCATTTTACAATGCATACGACTGACCTATGTAAGATATGAAAAGAAAAGATGGTTCAAAGTGTGTAATAAATTGAATAATCAAATCAATTAATTAATCAAGCTATTTTTATTCAAAGTGACATAAAAAAACAGAAGTATCAGAATTGCATTCTGCTTCATTATTTTAAAATGTTGCTTGTAATTTTAAAGTTTTTATGAAATAAATAAATAAATTAAAATTACTTTCAAGATTAGTATTGAAGCTAAACATAAATGAACTTATTTGTATTTTTAAAAAATCTAAAGACCAGAAAAACCAAAGAAATTAATGGTTAAAATTTATTTACTTAAATAGGATAAGTTTGAACGGTAACTCCACAAAACAGCAATAGACATATGGCATATAGAAGAAATTGACACTCGATGGTACAAAACAATAAGATCAATACATAAGAAAGGGTAATAGCTTGTGGTTATAGAGTGTCATATTTACTGTGGCATCTCACTGATATCCTTTACCAATAAAGTTCTTCCAATTATATTATATAAAAAATTTCTCTTCAACAAGTATGACATTGGTCTAAACCAAGCAGGATGGGGGTCAACAACAAAATAAACATCTTCGATGCTAAAAATTATAGAAAAAAACATGGAACACAGTATAAATACTTTTAATTTATTGATTTTTGTAAATCCTATAATGCTTCATCAAAGAGAAGCTATCATAAATCTATCTTAGATGTATGTAACAGGAGGGCAGCAGCACCCGGTAAAAAAAAAAACAGGTGGTCAAATTACAGGAGATTCTAATTCTTCAAGAGTTATAGCACCATTAAAGAAAAAGATAAAGGTGGGAATCAAATACAAAATGTTTTCAACTTGCTAGGCTATCCCAACTTCATTGTACATGCCATATCTTTTGTTGGATATTAAGAGAATGGGTGGCATCAAGAGAAAAAAAACAAATGATAAATTCATATCAAACCAAAAGAATTTGAGTATTAAAATTTCTTCTAATTTTAATACAAGGAATTTTAATTTTAATACAATTAAATTTTAAGAAAAGATTATATAATTTACAAATTTATTTTACAAGATTAGTACTCAAGCTAAAAATAAAAGAACCCTTTGGCAGATTATGGTTTTATAATTACAATAGAATCTACAAAGCAGTAATTTCAAAGCAATAATTACAACATTCAAATCAACAGAAACAGGAAAAGAAATGTTAAAGAAGTGAAGGCATTATTAAAATATAAAGTTTCATGACATGGTTATTCAAATAAATCTAATTTGATACTAATGACTAGATACCTTTTATATATTTTATTCATTTATTCCCATTAAAAAATTATGAATAAAACTACAGGTCAACTCACATTTATAAGTAAAAATTTTTCTTCTTCTAGCCTGAAAAATAAATAAAATAAAGTATAAGAAATGACTTGCACTGATAGCATAACACATTCTCTCTCTCTCTCTCTCTCTCTCTCTCTATATATATATATATATATATATATATATATATATATATATATACACACTTTTTACAATAAAAGAAAATTAGGATGCTATAATTCAATAAAAATAATGGATTCTGTGAAGGAATAAGTCACAAAATTTAAATATACAAAAAGATTCAAATCACAAATTTATTAAAACATGAGTTAGAAATACGTATTGAATTCTTGCTAGGAGAGAGAATGACATTGGAGAAAAGTTCTATCACTGGAGATGTGATTAACGATAAAGCCATGCTTGAAAAGAAATATTTTGAGTTCAAATAAATTCAGCTCAAAAAAAAATCCACATTTCTGCACAATCTTCAAGCCTAAAGTTCTTCAAATTGACAAGACAAAATCAAAAGAACTAAGAATGTAAACAAAATGTTACAGGCTGCAACCTAACCCCTTTTATACCGGATATACGTATACACATCATTAATATTTTTTCAGTATTATTATGAGAATTGTTTTCTGTTATTAATTTAATATTTAAGGTTTTAAATTGTTTATGAAATTGTCAAAGAAAGTTTAAATTTAGAAAAGGCATGTTATTTGTGAACTTGAAAACTTTAAATATGTACGCTTCATATTTCACTCCATGTGAAATTTGAAAATTCACACCAAATTATAGTATTTCAAGAATATCATGAGAAACAGTTTTGTATACAAAAACACCAAATTATTGGTATTTCAAGAATATAATGAAAATTAAATTTTTAAATATAAAAAAAATTAATCTACTTTCGAAAAATGTTTGATTGGTCTTATTTGCAGTACTTATGTAAATATATATTATGTGTATAATTCACAATACACTATTCTTACAATTCCTCTTATAATTATTTTTTAAAATCTTAATTATTGTTTTTATCAGGGTTTTACTTAACTCAGATTTATGCCTATAACTTATGCTAAAAGATTAGAAGAAAATTAAACAAGAATCCTCATTTTTATGTAATCTGATTAGTGACTGCATCCCAAAACAATTTTTTCCTACTATAAGTTCAACGCTCAACCATATCTCCATCATTTCGACCATGTGCATTTACAGTTGAACTAGCATACATTTTCAGAATTCTCTTGTATATAGTATAAAATGACACTCATTGACTCATTATTCACAGAACTAGTGCCACTTTCAGCAATTTATTAAAAAGAAAATGAAAATTTACCTATATATGCTTTGATCATAGTAAAGTAATATCCGTAATGGTTGATCGATACTTCTTTTCTTCATTATATGAGCTGGTTCTATGTGAACTCCATGAATAACCTGAAAATATTTGAAATTTTAAAAGTAAGTAGACAATAAAAAATCATGGAAATGATAAAGACAATATTCATTAATCAAATAAAACATCATTTTCCCCAAATAGATTTTCTTTATACCTAGACAAATCAATGTCATATTGACAGACAAATTTAACAATTAGATAAACATAAACTAAATTATTTTTTTCATTTTGTAATAAGCACGTACAAAAACTAACTAGGCATATAGTTTTCCATTATTATATTTCTCTCCCCACACCCCCATCTAAGGATTTATTAATCCCGACATACGTTCTACTTTGATACATAATTCTAAAGATTCAAAAAGTGACTGCTGTCCATATGGCTGTTTCTAATCATGGGCGGATCCAGGTTTCTAATCATGGGCGGATCCAGCCGACTGTAAAGGGGGGCTGCAGCCCCATAGCCCTTCATTTGGATCTGCTAATCAGCTTTTTTACCTTTATGTTCCTTTCCCAATACTAAAATTGTACTTGTTCTGCACATTATTTGTTCTTTAACTTGCTTCCTTACTTTAAGGAAAATTCTATCTTTTAATGACGAAAATTTTTCCAAAGGGCTGCAGCCCCCCCCCCCCTGGATCCGCCAATGTTTTTAATACAGCTCAGCCCTTACACTTTCTTTTCCAGTCATTCATGCATTCTTT
The DNA here is from genome assembly GCA_911387785.2 of Aelia acuminata. NCBI lineage: Eukaryota > Metazoa > Arthropoda > Insecta > Hemiptera > Pentatomidae > Aelia > Aelia acuminata. The sequence goes on from OU426980.1 coordinate 34,392,830, forward strand.
TGGCATTACAAAAATAATAAAGTTGTCAAAGAAGGAAATGTAATATTTTCTACCTCAAAAACCAAGGTCTGGTAATACCACCTAATTTAACTACTGGCAAAGTGATCAGTTAAAGCAATTATGTATATTAAATAGTCATGAGATTTGCATCAGTTGAGCTTATATATAAGTATAAATCTTGTGTTTAATAACGAGTTCGGTGTTCAATGTGTTGTCTTTTCTTGATAATTTCATTTTTTTTAATGTCAAGTTGTTTTAAAATGTATATGTCATAAAAGTATGATATAGTAAATATCAATAAGAAATGATACAGAGGGATCTTACTAATACCCATTAACCTATGGAAAAATATGAGCTTTTTTTAGATTAAATGCCACCAATTTGAAAATTAGTTTACCTAATTTATAGGAGATATATTCATATTCACAATAATATGGATATTTTAAAAATTACTTATGATTTTCCCCTCTTAATCACCATACCAAGTGTCAAGTAAGGTTAAATTATATGTTCAGTATATTACAGTTCAAACAAACATTTGAATCTATCAGCAAGCAAACAACTTTATAATTACACTTTATTGTTTACTTGTATTTTATCCTTGAAAAAGATTTAAATTAAACTGTGAAAAAAAATAATTAAATTCCTAGCAGGAAAGAATATGCTAGGAGAATTAAGATATCCTATATTGAATGCTATTTAAAAATCAAAACAACTATGGATGTTTAATTATAATTAAAACATGACTTAATTTATTTTTTAAGGAAAACATAATAAGCAATAAATATAACCTAAAAAAGCTATAACTAGTAAGTCACATGAGTTTATCAATAACTTAATGAAGTATTTTTATTTCTAATTATTATTGAATAATACTATTGGCCAATTTAAGAAAATGTATAATAATAGATTTATTTTAATTAGATTTGTTTTGTTTCATATGTTATAAAGATTTCTTAAATGGATTTCATCTCTTGACACATCTGCCACCTATGATGTAAACTATTACGAAATGGTGACGCAACACTGGTTGCAAGGACAGTGTAATAATTATACAAGTAATACAAAAGAATCATTCATTATATAAATTGGAATGAAGAAAACTACCGTAGCTGTAAATCAATAAAGTGAATTTATGAATATTATACCGTTATGAAAAAAAAAATAATGAGGGAAACTCAATATGACAAAGCTAATCTTTACATTTACAACCATCTTCTAACACATAATCAAATAATATAATTCAGAAAATAATATAATCACAGGTTAAATTACTAAATTGTTATTTCTTTTTTAAGGGGACAAAAAAAGGTTTATTACTGTCCCATTTCCACGATTCCAATACATCGCAAGCAATAAAATTATAAAGAAACCTTTGATCATCAATTCCCAGATACCCGACAATATAATCAATGCAACCTAGGTTATTAAATAATTTAACAATTTAAACGCAGTACATTTATCAATAGACTGAATGGTTGTTGTTGTTCAGAAACATCATACAATACATTTTACTTTTTAAAAACAAAAAATTAGTTAAGTGTTATAAAAACATTTAAATTATATATTTAAAAATACGTGTAAATTATTTAAACATTTTTAACAAAAATTGATCCTATGAGGGCATAATTACTCATCAATATATTATTGAATAAATATTAATAAATATTTTGATTTCATTTTTAAAATAAATGGGGAGATAAACAATTTTTTCATCAACCAATAAGGAATCTGGTACAAATAATAAACACTGAAATTTAATTTAATTACATAATTATAAAATTCTTATTTCAAACTGAATAAGACTAAAATATACAAACTTCATGAAGTTTAGGATGGATATGTTTACAGTTTCTGTGAGAAAATAGGCCTTCAGCATTAATTATAACTTTAATAACGAACACAACACAGAAACTCCAATAATATTGTATCATTTTAAATTGGAAACTCCTTTTTTAAATAAGGAAACTTCCTGTATCGTTTCATTCCCCAAAACTTGATTATTCAGCTACATTCTAACAAGGATCATTACTGATACTATAGGATTTCAAAAAGTCAAACTGATACAAATTGACATTCAGGAGTAAAAGTCGGCCTTATTCCAAAGCATCAATAAGTCGCTGGGAACATACTCTTAGCGATCTAAATGAGAAAAAACCAACTGAGAGTTACTTCTTTCTTCTCAAAAATGAATACGATATAGAAATTATAAAATAAATTACTAATAAATTTTAATAATAATAAATTCTTTACTTATTTGTTCCGGGATTAGTCCCAATGGAACAAAATTATACAGAACAAATGGTATTCTTTATAGCCATAGAGAGATATTAAAAAACGAATAAAAATGAACAAAGCTGAGAAAATATTGATAAATCATATAGTAAACTTCTAGTGTTGGAAATAAATAAAATTAAATTAGATATTCATATTAACAATGACTAAATAAATAACTAAATAAACAGCTTATGATATATGTACACATATTTATAAATATAATAAGCAGGATTTATTAAAAAAAATAAAAGCCTCTATCGGTTCAAAATTAAAATTGGAATTAACTACTTACAATTTTTCAGGAACCGGATGGATAAGAGGTAATTAAACAGGCGGGATATAAAGGGAGGGAAAGTGATGGAGTGGCTGAAAGGGGTAATAGAGTTCCATAGGGAAGAAGACCGGATAATAACAGATCTTTCGAAAGCTGTCGTTCGGTCGGAGTAGATCTGAATACCTAGAATGAGTATAGCGGGAATGGACAGAGGATTTGAACTATAGAAGTTCGAAGATATACGAAGGACGGCCGGTTCGGATAACGTAGGAAGTATATATCCACTTTAAACATTCGTAAAAGAGTGAGATGGAGACATCTCTTATGACCCCAAAGGTAAATCGTACGAAATAATTAATTAAACGTTTTAGTTTTGCTTTGATGTCCCCACGGGTACCCCCATACACCGCACAACAATAGTCAAATTGGGCAAATATTAGGGAAGTGACCGATGGTTATGGAGATAATTAAATTGCTATAATAACTCGAAGGCGGAAGGGATAGGCATATTTGGAAATCCCCTGCATAGATGTGATATTGGGAATGATGGATCAGAAGAGGAAAATCTTTAATATAAATGGCAACAGAGTGGGGGATAGAGAGGAGCCCTGTCGGATAGAGGTTAGCCGTAAAACATGTGCCCGATCTGAACATGGGCGTCACCAGCACCAAATTATTTGGAAGGGGGGGGGCTCAATATTCTCATAGATAGGCTGACTTCCAAATTTTAAATGTTTTTATTGTGTCTGGAGTTTTATTTACAGTCTGGTAATCCCCTTAGGGCAATTAAGATGATACATTTTATTTTAAGTGTGATTTATTGATTTCTCGACTGCCAGGGTTGTAATAAGTTCATTGCACAGGCTTTAGTCAAGGGTATCTTGTACAAATTAAGGGAATAATTAATAAATAAAGCTATAATGACATTTTGAAAGACAACGCGATTTCTTCTGGTATTCTCTTCATTTGTTCTAATTTTATTATGCAGCAGGATAACATGCGAAAACACACATCATAACTGTGTAGAGGTGTTGTGTTTTTAATGGTAAAAATAATTGCACGCTTGAAGATAAACAGTTTATATTTGAAAAGACGCTTGAACAAACTGAACAAAAGAACTGGTAGGGACGCTACAAACCATAACCTATCCACTGTGGTTACAACCAGTGTTGCCTTGAACAGGCAAGATAATAAATTTAAGGATACAACAGTCTCCCACACTTTAAAAATAGAACGTGAATATAAAAATTGCAAAATTGAAATAAGTACAAATATAACTTCATATACACAAATATTGAATAAACATAATAATTATATAATTGAATTATTAACATTACTAAAAATTAATAGAAGTTCAAAAATCATTGTACATAATAGTTCAATTGATAATATAATCTTTCAAATACTGTGTGTGGGACACAAGTGGCAACTGGTGGTGTCGGTTTGATCTCCGAACGTCTGGTATAGTGTTCTCCTGATTTTGCAACTGAGTTTCTTCGATTGCTGGACGGTTGTTCAACCCTGCCTGCACTTCTTCAGCTGCAGGTCGGTTATCTGACCCTGCCTGGACTTCTTCAGCTGCAGGTTGGTTATTTAACCCTGCCTGGACTTCCATGGGTACTGGATGTTGATTTCTTCCTGCTAAGAGCATAGGTGCAAGAACTTCTTCTTGAACTCCTCCCCTCTCATCCTGGTTTTCCTCCTGTTCAGCAAAAGTAACTGTTTTCTTCGGGACTCCAGTAGGTCTATGGGTCGTTTTAAGCAATAACCATTGTCCATTGCCATCTTGCTTGGACTATTTCTCCCACACACAAGTTACGCACTCGAACTACAGGGGAATCATAACTGATACTTTCCATTTTAATAGGTAGAATTTTATACGGGTTTTCCTGTTGAGGTATAGTTCACCCGGTGACTTACCACTTCATGTTACAGTATTCATAGAAGGTAAGACTCAACAATTCGAAGTAGACTCAGGAGCAGGGTTTACATTGTTACCAATTTCAATGTACAATGCACTTGATTTGAAGGTTAAGTTACATAGAAGTGTTTATTGCTTTTCGCACTTACACTAGAGGTATCCCATCCTCGTCGGCAAATTGTTGTGTTTTTAAATATACAAATAATTGCACGCTTGAAGATAAACAGTTTATATTTGAAAAGACGCTTGAACTAAAGAACTGGTGGAACGCGATTTCTTCTGGTATTCTCTTCATTTGTTCTAATTTTATTATGCAGCAGGATAACATGCGAAAACACACATCATAACTGTGTAGAGGTGTTGTGTTTTTAATGGTAAAAATAATTGCACGCTTGAAGATAAACAGTTTATATTTGAAAAGACGCTTGAACAAAAGAACTGGTGGGGACGCTACCAAACATAACCGACACACTGTGGTTACAACCAGTGTTCCCTTGAATTGGCAAGATAATAAATTTAAGGATACAAGAGGGTATTTTTAAGACAAAGAAAATGAGGGTAGGGTAGGTATCTTGAAAAATATGAAGTGGCTGGCTCAATCACCTGATTTCAATCCACATGAGCTCCTTTGGGAAGAACTGGATAGGAAAGTCAGAGGATTAGCTCTAACTTATTAAATTAGGTACGCATAATGTATTCAAACATACACACACTCTTAAATATATATAAAATAGGATGGTGCTAATATATAGTACTCTGTAAATATTCTCATCAGACTCACTTTCTTCCTCTTTGTCGCAAATTTTTTTTACAATCGATGTAACTAGATCTGATTGAGGTATTAGTCAGTTGTTTAACAGTTTAAAGTAAGTTCGTTGCGTTTTGGTCAAAACACTTTCCAGTTAGTGTATAAAAGGTTAAGATGTCAGTTGAAGTTGAATTACCTCAGGTAACTATATTCATATATTTCACTAAAGATATACAATTTCAAAAAATGTTCTTACTGACAGTTATTATTTTATATGCGTGTGATTTTTGACCAATGCTCCTTATATGTTTATTTACTTATACTTAGTAATTTACCTTGTGATAAATACTTACAATTTAGGTTTCCCCCCCCTAATTTTTAGTACCTAGGTGTTTTTTTTCTGATATAATGATAGTGGATTTTTAGCATGTAAATTTATTTGTAAAGGACCATACCTGTTCAAAGGTATTAGTGGTAGTGAGCTTTTTAAGATAAAAATGTATTAATTCTACTAAATGAAATATTTCAGGTTGAGAATAGCTTGAGATCTCTTAATTTATCTGGGCATGTTGGTTTTGACAGTTTACCAGATCAACTAGTGAATAAGTCTATACAGAATGGTTTCATATTCAACATACTCTGCATTGGTAAGATCACATTTAATATAAGGTTGCTATAGTATATTAGTATGTATAGTTGTGCAATTGCTTATAATGTTTTGTTAACAAAAATCCATATATTTTTATAATGAAATTTGAATAGCTTTGTTTTATTTTTTTATTATAGATACTGAAGTTATTTTATTGAAACAGGTAGCATTTTTATTGTTATTTTTTATTTTTGAGACTTAAGAATTGGAGAGAGTTTGGTGATATGGCGTTGATAATTCATTTTATCATAAAGCTAAGTGAAAATCATGGTTCTGTGATATCATTGATTTATCTCAAAATAAAGATTAAGTTATTTATTGTTTGGATTTAAAGAAAGAAATCAATAATAAAAAAATTTCAAATGTTGTGTTATACAGTTTTACTTAGACTATTTTGTCTGATATTATTACTTGAGATTTAGAATAATTATTCGGATTACGGAAGTTTCCTATGTTATCATTGTACAAAGCAACTTCATAAAAGTACACACAGAATATGTCAAAGTAATGCACTTAGAAACATTATTACTATTTGTTTAAAGTAAATGATACAAGAGAGAAATTCATTGATGTTATTGTGCATATAATTGAGCTTGCAATATCGTCTTTACATGCCTATTTCATAATTTGAAATATTGTATATTATTTTCTTTTCAATCATAAAACTTCCAGAACTTTTTTCTATATTAACCAAGTAGCTTAATAGGTCTAATAATTGAATTCATATTTTTAATGATTATTTAATTATTTATTTGAATAATGATTGAAGCGTTAATCTGACAGGTAAGTTAATTTTAGAAACCATAACTCCTTTTAAAAACCCATAAATAAATAGATATTTCTAAAGTTTATTGTGATTTATGTTTTTTTCTGTACTGGCATCCTTATGTACCTAAAACGGGACATTAAGAATAGGTTATCCTAATGGTACCTACCCACTTGATCACTGATTTATGTCGTGGAATCATCAAAAAATCAATTTTAACCCACTCAGACCAGATTTGAACCAGTGTCCTCTCCGTTTCGTAATTGCTAAATAGAGCTGGCTAACACTGTCTGAACTTTAATGTTTTAGTTAAAAAAATCTCTGGAAGATTTATTATTATTTAATTTTAGTTTATTTGTAAAATTGTATTGAATTTAATATTTTATATTATTTAGTGCATGATATAGAAAAATAGTGTACATGCTTATCTTAGCTTAAAGAAATTCTATTATCCACTGAATAATTAATAAATGAAATTTTCTTTTCTGGACTAAATAGTCCTAAAATATACTGTTAGAGCTACAATCACTGTAAATAGCACGGTTTTTTTAATTTATTGAATGTGTTTTAAAGGAATTAAGGAATAAAATGTAAATTATTTTTATATAATCAGTTAGAGTAAGTTGAATTGCGATATTGATTTAGTGTCAATGCTTCTATATTATAATTTTTAACTTAATTAATTTAGCTTAAAATGTTATTAATTTAACTAGTTTGCACCTCTAAAATCTACCCTCTATTTATTTTTATTAAATCGTTTTGATGTTTGGTATTTTAGTTTTAAAAATATAGTATTTCTTAGCTATTAATTTTTCTCTTCTGGTTATATACCATAAAATATCCAAAGTGATTTGTTAGAAACAACTTCCTGTATTTTATAAGGTCATTCATAAATTGTCATTTTGCCAAAGGATTTGACATTTGTTTGAACTTTAAGATGTATGCCAGACTTATAATTTTTCTTCTCTTTATTGGTTTTGTATTTTTCCCCATTTCTTGAAATTGTAAGTTGTTTATTATATTATACTACCTGTTTCATGTAAGACAAACATATTATATATATGACTATAAAAAAATTTTGGTGATAAAACCTTAATTTTTTAAGATGAAAAATCTCTACAATTAGTTTTTTTCCAACAACCTAATATAATCATTCTTCTGACAGAAACATGGGAAAATGTTTTATACCATAATGTACAATATCTCATTCATTTTACAAATTATACAGATGTTCATTTAATTAGAACATAATTTTAATACTTTGTTCCAACATTTTAATTTTTACTTCTTTTTTTTTTCTCAAAATGGGAAAATGTAAAATAGAATATTAAACCTAAACCTTTTTTATGTAATAAAAATGTATCAAACCATTAATTTAACACTTTATAATTGTTAATAGTTTTATTGTTCTGATTTGTGTAGGTGAGACTGGTCTGGGGAAATCTACCTTGATGGATTCACTTTTTAATACTAGTTTCGAATCAACACCAAGCCCTCATACATTGCCATCAGTGAAATTAAAAGCACACACTTATGAGCTTCAGGAGGGCATTGTCAAATTGAAAGTAACTAATTGCTATAAGATTATAACACTTAGTGTTTATTATTCTTTTTATTTTATTTTTCTCTAATTTCTTCAATTTTATGTTGTTGTTTTTTTATATTTCTCAAATAAATTATTTAAATAAAAAAAAATCAATTACAATTTTCTCTTTTGATCGATTTCCATTATAAAAGCAATTGTGCTTTACCTTAATTGTTCAGTTTTTGGCCAACTGTTCGATATTATTGCCTAAGTTTTGAGGGTAAACGTTTTAGATTACCTGCTGTGTTGCATGTCCTATATACTCATAGCTTTTGAACAAGCCTTACTAAAATTATATATTATTTTCATTGATCTGAATTAGGTAAATCAAGAACCCTCGATCGTACCATAGGTTTTTTAAAACATCTTTTTGAGGATGGGTTTCACCCACTTTTTATTCAGAGTTGGGCAAATTGTTATTACAATCACGATTACTTACCCATAATTGTAATTTGAAATTTTTAATCTAATACAATACTTGTAAGCTTGAAAGTATTCTTGCTCCATTACCAAACATTTTCTCATAATTTTCAATCTACGTGCTCTAATGTTTTTAAATCTTAAATTAGGCTGTTGGCATCGCAATAATATGTTTGCACAAATGTATCAAGAGCCTCTTATTATGATTTGACATGTTTAAGGGACACAGGAAAAAATTTTTTCTTTGAATATTCATGCTAATTTTTGTTTGAAATAATTATTTTTTTTTTTTTATTATGACTTAGTCCCAAATGTTTTTGATTTTCCAGCTTACAATAGTAGATACCGTAGGATATGGTGACCAAATTAATAAGCAAGATAGTTATCAAGCTGTTGTTGATTATATAGATGCTCAGTTTGAAGCCTACCTGCAAGAAGAGTTGAAAATCAAACGCTCTTTAGCGCAGTATCACGATACTCGTATACATGCTTGTTTGTACTTTATTTGTCCAACTGGTCATGGGTGAGTTCTGTTTAGAATTAATTACTTCTATGTGATTGAATCATTCCTTTGAAATATTTATAGAAGTTTTGCTTTATTTTGAGTTAAGGTATCAATCTAATATAAATACCTTTACCCAAAATGAATTATAACTATTTTATGTCAAAAATTATTATTTTATAATATCTTAATCTTTATATATAAAAAAATCTCGTGTCTCGATGTTTGTCCAATCAGCCAATTAAATGGAATAAAAATGTTTAGAGGTATGGTCAGAAGAATTTCCATACATAAGTTTCCTTTATTTCTGACCGCACCCCCAAACGTTTTCATTACAATTTTATAATTACTTTATCATTTTACACTTTCCATTTTTAATTATATTTATCATCATATCGCACATCGGCAAGAAGATGGTTACAACTCAAAATATATCAATTTTGAGTTATGCTTAATGTTGGAATAAAAAAAAACCAAACCTAAAATGCCAGAATATAAACACAATAGTATTAATAGTTATGTCTGTGTAATGGGAAATTCACCATATTACTTTATGGAGGGGATGGAAATTTTAACGCAGGTAGAGGTATTCTTTTGAAATAGATTTTGTACCTGTGGTACTAACTGCCTCAATGGTAGACTATTTTTGATTAAAGACTATTTTCCCTAGTCGATATTTGTAGTAACATAGTAAAATTGAGATGCAGTGGAAACTTCACATTTGATTATAAAAAAACAAAACAGTTTTTTTGAGCTTTAACAATCTTCTTGCCGATGTGTGATATATAAGTTTTTATTTTAAAAATCTACTTAAATATTTATTTATTTTTTTGCTTTATTTGCGCCATCTCAGTTGTTATAATTCTTATCTTCTGTACATTAATTTCTTTTGAAATTTTATTGATTGATAAATCTTCTTTAAAAAAAAATATTCTTCATTAATTAATTTTAAATGTTTTTACTTTTGTAATGCAAAAGGCTGTAAGTGATTTTGATATAAACAATATAAAAATAAGAAAAAATATTTGGAGCTTGTCCAATCATTGATGCGTTATCTGAAGATCCAAAAAAAAAATATATATAATAAATAAATGAAAAATAAAAAAGTCGATTATCATGCTTAAGGAAAAGCATCATATTGAAAGTAGTATCATTACTTATGTGGTACTGTTGAGTCCCTAGCTGGTGGCACTTACAGCTTTATCTATATACAGAGTTTGTGATATCAGTTGGCATCTCTAGATACAAAAATCTTCAAGAAAGACACTTACTACTGATTCCATTACACTGGCGAAGGAATTTACTTAAATTTCTAGTTATATATTATATATATATTTTTATTTATTATTAATTTTTTTAATGTTGGCGCTTACAGCCTCTTCCATTTGTATGCCTCAATTCATATATAGTCCTTAAAAACTATTTGGAAACATTTTATTGTTTGAACAATCTATTGAAATAAAATCTTCTTCAATATTTCTTATTAAAATATCGCTCCCAATTTCCCATTCAGTTATTTATATTTTTTTCTGATTTTATATAACAACTTATAACTTATTTACCTTATCAAGTGTTATGTAATTTTATAATTGAAGTATGTATTAAATATTCTTTTATCCGCTTATGTTATTATATTTATAAGTTTTTTTTATTTTAGATTGAAATCAATTGATTTGTCTTGTATGGAGAAGCTTGACAATAAAGTAAACATCATTCCAATTATAGCTAAAGCTGATACTATATCTAAATCGGAGCTTCAAAAGTTCAAGGTACTTCTGTTAATTTAATCACAGCTTCGTTAAATATTGTTTATTATTTTATGATTGAAAACATTATTAAGATTGTACACTGATTTTGAAATAATTTATCATTGCTATATTAACCCTTCAGCAGCTAAGGGAGCTGGCCGATAGTTATAGAGAGCAGCTAAGCGGGTCAGTCGGCCTTTAACCTCCCCAAGCTAAGTATAGGCCACCCTCCCCCGCCGACTGCCTCAACTTCTTCAACTCCTCATTTCCATTCCCAACTATCTCTTAATGTTTTATTTTCTTTTTATGATTCTCTAATACCTTATTTTAATTATTTCAATAAATTAAAATGCTAGCTTATCGATTGTAATGAAACATTAATTGATTTGAAAAGAAAAGAAAGAAAGAAAAGTAATTTCTATTCTGGGACATTTAGTCCCCTAAGAATAACAGGCATGAACAAAATTAATGGCCATTTGTCTGGCTATTTGGAAGAAATACAATAAAAAATAAAGAATTAAAATACAAAGTAGACACAAAAAAGAAAAGCAATACAATAAAAATAACTGAGACAGAATGTTGAAATAAAAAATAAACAATTGGAAGTTGATTACTAAACTTTGATCAGCTTTGAGCTTAAAAGATATAAAAAAATCAAATAGGTATATCCTCCTATTTATAAAAAAATCCTATAGGTATATTGCTTTCACTATTTTACATATTTAAGGGAGATTGGAGATTCAGGAGGTGATGAAATAGTTGGGTTTTAAAGGAAGTGAGGGATGAAGTTTTTCGGATGGAGACAGGTAATGAATTCCAGAAGGTGGCAGCACGGATGATAAAGGATTTTGTAAAGGAGGCAGATCGGTAGAAAGGGATATACATGTTAGAGGTTTGGGATCTGGTATCTAGAGAATGTACGGAGGAGCATGGTGTGAACAAACTGAGGATATACAGAGGTTTCTTGGTTCTAAAGGTTCAGAAAAGATAAACACCTAGGAAGTATTGTGTCGAAAAACTGGGTAGAGCCATTTCAATTCAGTGTACCAATTAGAGACTTGGGAGCGCCTGGGGACACCCAAGATAAATCTAATGAAGCAATACATTAGTCTCTTCAACCTCGCCTCATGTATACCAGACAGTCCACTGTATACAAGGCAGTCCCCCATAATTGAAATGGGGGAATGTAAGAGAGGAAACTAGGAGCTGGCGGGTTTTTGAGGGCATGCAGTCACGTGATCTTAGGAACTGTTTGAGGATAGCAACTGATTTTCTGGTGATTTGAGAAATATGGTTATCCACGACAAGTGCTGGTCAAAGATCACTCCAAGGTTTCTGAAATGGGATTGGAAATGAATGGTTTGGTCATTAAGGCGGAGTAAGGGGTAGTAAGGAAGGAAATTAAGAAGGTTCTTGGAGCCAATCAGGATTGCCTTAGTTTTTTTTCCGTTCAGTTTCACTATCATTTTTCTCTGCCCAGGCGTTGATGCTGTCTATATCTTCTTGTAATTTTCAGATTGCCTATCGCATTTAGTAAGGATGGAAGGATAGTTAAATTTGGATTGTGAATGGTTGAAGGACTCAGGGAGATCATTGATATAGACAGAAAAGAGAGTTGGTGAAAGTGAGGATCCCTGTGGGACTCCTATAGTTAATAAAAGTGATGAGGAAGTTTATCAGGAATGTGAACTGTTCGGATAGGAAGGAGAGGAACCACTTTAAGACGCTGTTTGATATGGACAGGTTTTGGAGCTTAGAAAGGAGGATCTCATGATTGACGGTATCGAACGCTTTTGAGAAATCAAAGAGAATCAGGATGGTGATTTTATGTTGATTTATGGAAGAATGGAGGTCCTGAGTGATCCTTAGCAGAGCAGATTGTATGGAATAATGAGAAGGAAAGCCGGACTGAAGAGGGTTGAGGAGAGCATTCCGCTCAAGGAAGTCATTGAGTTGGGAGTGGACAATTCTTTCAAGTGGTTTAGATAGGTTAGAGATGATGGAGATGGGTCTCTAGTCGGAGGCTACGGTGGGAATTGGTACTTAGTTCAACGGACGGACTATCACTTTATTCCAGGCTTCTGCAAATATGGAATTTTGTAGGGAAAAGGTATATATGTGTAAAAGAGCAGGGAAGATAACAGGAAGACAGATTTTGATTATCTTTACAGGAATTTGGTCAGGGCCACTGGTTCATCATTGATTCTGGATTTAAGGACAGAGCAGAGCAAGTCTTCGGGTGAAATATTTATGTTTTTATATGAATGTTATTATATTTATATGAAATATAAGGAAGTAAAAGTTATCAGGGTTGAAGGTTTGTGTGAATGAGTATGAGAAGGGGTAAGGGATAGTTGGAGAGTTGGCAAAATAGGAATTTAATTCATTTGGATCGATAAGATAATGAGTACAGGATTTGGATTTGACGACTGATAATTTTTTAAGGATTTTCCATTTGGACTAGGATCTTGGGCTTGTGATATGGAGTTGTGGAAAATTTGTGCCTTAGCACGCCGTAAGGATGATTGGGTGAGATTGTGTAGGGATTTGAACAAGCAGTAATCTTCGGCGGTACGGGTGCGTCTAAAATGTCTTCTGGCAGCATCTCCTCATTAGCTCTATGATTTCAAGATTTATCCAGGGAGCGGCAGGACGTCTAAAAGTAAAAGTTTTGAGGGGAGCATGTTGGTTTAGGAAAGTGGAAAGATTAAACAAGAGGCATTCCACCATCTTATCAATGGAGGATAACGAATAGATAGGATGTAGGAATTGGGAAAGTGAATCAAAATAAGGATTTAGCTTTTCAGAGGTTAATAAATCAAGGTTCCGCCAGGAGATTTTGTTAGGACATAGTTTAGGTGTTGGAATATTGTAGGAGATTTTGATGAGGTCATGATTTGATAGAAAAGGTACTGGATGTTGTGAGGAAGACAGTAGGTTATGAGAGGAATCTATTAAAAAGAGGTCTAACCAGGTGCTGGTAAACTGAGTATGGTGGTTTGGTTGGTAGGATACTATGAAAAGGTCCAGTGAATGGATGAGGTCTGTAAGGTAAGATCTGTTAGGAATATCAGAGAGCATGTTTATGTTAAAATCGCCGGCGATGATTACGTTACTGTGTAACGGAATATAGGTAAAGAGGGAAGATTCAAAGGAAGGATCGATTTGTCGTCTTCTCGTAGAGAAGTCTCTTTTTACTCTTCGAAGGCGGACTATAATCGGGGGGGGGGGGGTGAGGGTCTTCAGATCTGGATTTTTTTCTCTCCACTTTATCGATGTCCTTCACAGTTAACTTGAGACCCAGAGCTGCACCTATGGAGCACACTAAACCCTCCGTTGACTCGCCGGTTTTCTTATTCACTCCTCTGATTCGGAATATGAAATGGAATTCGAAAGCTGAGCCTGTTCCGCCTGATTAACACACACTTCGAGCACGCTGATTTTTGGTTTTAAGTTTTTATTTTCATTTAATAATTCTTCTCCGATTTGTTCGTGCTTTATAGCACGCTCTTCAATTTTTTTTAATCTCTCATTACTTTCTAAAGTCATTTTGCTCTGCTTTTTGAGTGTGATTTTAATTTCTTTTAGGTCCTCAGAAAGTTTTTTTATTTCTCCTATTAAATCCTCACTTATTCTATTACACGCTGCCATGGACTTCCCGGGTGCTTTTGTGCATGAAGGGCAATTCCAGTTCTTTTTAGTATCCGTTTCCGAGAAGTTGCAACATTTCTTGAAGTAAATTAATTTGCATGATGTGCAAACTATTGCCATCTTTTCGTCTCTCGCGCTGCAAATTTGGCACTGAGTCATTGCTGAGTGTGCTATGTTACTGGATTAACGATAGGTACTGTAGTGCTTGTGGGGAGCGGTAGCTATGATGGGGATAAGCTCACTGTCCTTATCACAGCACTGTCCACAAGGTGAACTTAATTTTAGATCTTACCTTTATATCTTTTAAGGCTGTAGATGGCTTCGGATTTTGAGTATTATTGTACCAATGGTCCAAACAAGTGTAGAGAGCCTTTGAACAAAGATCTAATTATGATGATAAGAACTATGTCAAAAACTGATAGCAAAAATTACAGAAGAGTTGATAACAGCTCCTCACTGTAAGACGGCTAGAACCTGACTGATTTATGAACAATATTCTAATAATTTTATTACCTTATATTTAACTTTTTGGTTTTTGAAGTAATATAATGGGTATCTTGGAGAGGGATAAGGGACAGACCGAAAAAAATAGCAGGTAGAAAAGGGGTGGGACTGGCTTCCCTCATTGAAGGACCCCAGGTATTCCACAGCTACTGGCCGGAACAAATATTTCCCCAATAGAGACACCCCTATGGCCTAGCGGCCACTACATGTACTTATTGTCTCCGAGGATCCACTAGAATGTGCCACAGTCGGGACAAGTTATCTCGTGTAAAGCTGGGGGCATTAAATAAGTGGGAAACCGGTTGCGAGATATACCGTCCTCCGCTACTGGGGACAAGCAGCCAGCCATGAGTAATCTTGTCATTTGCTGGTGAGCATCTTCTTCATTTTCCGAGATATTTCGTCTGGAGCCGTTAAAGGTTTAAGTTTTTATTGAGTTGCATAGCCACAGGATTCTCACTCCCTACTGTGCACATGTTTTAAACCAGGCTTAAGGCATTAAATTTATATTTAATTTTGTCTGGTACAATTTTCGTTTTGTTTTTTTCCTTATAAATTGTACAGCCTTGTTCTATCACAAATATAAATGATAATATAGTTAATACTTAAACGAATAGTCATGATTTTTTTTTCTTTTTTACAGCTCTTAATAAGTAAGAGTTTAATTAACTCCTCATGTTGACTAATTTGTTGGTAGAACATTTTTTCATTTTCATTATATAGCCTTTAGATTTCCTATCAATGTGTTTTTTTAATCTGAGCAGCCACAAGCCAGGTTTAATAAATATCAAGTGTATATCCTGCACTAAAAAAACTTGAATGTGGACAGCCCCCTATGGGCCTGTGTTTGCCTTTACACTGTGCAAACCTCTCCCTCGAACACTCTGTCCTGATAACTGTTCAGCTCGTCTAAATAAGAGACGAACTTGAAGAGGTACTTTGTCTGAATGGCTGCTTGTCCAAGGATAGCGCTATTGTCCCTTATGAGTTAGTTAAGATGTGCTTCTAGACCTTCTTTTAGCATTTTTCTAATGCTTATCAAAAGTTGTTGATAGAGATGATTTTATATATATGATTGTGTGTGTGTGTGTTTGTGTGTGCGTGTGTGCGTGCGTGCGTGCGTGCGTGCGTGCGTGCGTGTGTGTGTGTGTGTGTGTGTGTGTGTGTGTGTGTGTGTGTGTGTGTGTGTGTGTGTGTGTGTGTGTGTGTTATAATAAAAATATTAATTATAAATGAGAAATTATTTGTAATTTAACTTTTGAATTATTTTCAGTCTAAAATTATAAGTGAACTAATTGCCAATAAAGTTGAAATATATCAATTTCCTACTGATGATGAACAAGTTGCTGAACTTAATAAGAACATGAATTCACTTCTACCATTTGCTGTTGTTGGGAGCACAGAGTTTGTTCGTGTTGGCAATAAAATGATGAGGTCTAGACAGTATCCATGGGGTACAGTACAAGGTACTTTTCATTTTATTTGTTTAGTGATGTCTGCTTTCTGTTTCTGGAATGTTATATTAATTGTTAAATTTGTCGTGATTATCATATCGATCCTAAATTTTTTACTTGACTATTCCATGTCATATCAATTATAGTCATGAGTTGATTTTTTTTACTCTATAATAATAAGCAATTTTTTTTCCAGTGGAAAATGAATCTCATTGTGACTTTCTGAAATTGAGAGAAATGCTTATTAGGACTAATATGGAAGATATGCGGGAGAAAACACATTTTAAACATTATGAATTATACCGAAAAAGAAGCCTAGAACAGGTATAGTTTAAAACATATATCTGAAAGTAAATTATTAATAAAATATTCAACCTAAAAGTGTTATGTGCTTTTCGAATAATGTAGAGAGAAAAATAAATCATTCCTCTTCTTAACTCTGTTTAAAATAAATTAATAAAGTATTGAGAATTATTATTAGTATTTATTAAACAATTTCTAATCAAAGTAAGTTGGTAAATGAAAGTTGTGTGTTGCGCGCATCGCACCAATTTTTTATTTTGTTAGCGTAAATTCCTATAATTTTGTTTTTGAGATATTCTTTTTTTGTTTTTACATATAAGCAATTAAGTCGAAAGTAAGCAAGTTTGGTTGGTTAGGATTATTTTACACTTTTAATTTAGCATATATATTTTTTCAAATATATTTCAACAATCTACATTGAACCACTGCTTATTCTTTTCATTCTTCATTTTCCTGACCTCTTTAATATTACCTCTGATCCCTTCCCTTAACTCGTCATTGTCTTGAGTATCCTACTCAAAAGGTTCAAATATTTCAGTTCTTGACTTCTGGCTCGAACTGTTTTCTGATTGCCGGAATGGTTCCATTTTCAAGACTTTGATTTACCATGATTTCTTGCTTTACAGTATGAAGTATTTGAATGATCACTAAAGGCACAATGAAAGGGTGCTCTTTACTTTAACACTTATTGCCACTTCCTAACCTTACCAATTTTTTTTAATTACACATTTAGAAATAGAAAAAAAGTTATGGATGTGGATTAGCATCGTTTATTCAGTATACATCCTACTCCAGAACTATACTGACATTGATTGATATTTTGAACTTTCTTTATCATTCAGTATCTTTAGCTAATTAAATTTTTAGGTTAGATTCCTGAAAGTTTAATTATCTCTATCTTTTAGATGGGATTCACTGATGTTGATTCAGAAAATAAACCTGTTAGTTTCCAACAATCCTTTGAAGCCAAGCGACTTAATCATTTGCAAGAATTGCAGCAAAAAGAAGATGAAATGAGGCAAATGTTTGTGGTCAGGGTTAAGGAAAAGGAAACTGAACTGAAAGAAGCAGAAAAAGAAGTAAGTATTTACATAATAATTCAATACTACATCAATAATTCAATTAACCTTATCTTTAACTTGTCTCTATATAAGTTCTTTTTTTTTTTTTGCAATAAATATTATTTTTTTAACCCTTATGCAATTATCTTTGTCTGTGGTATTAAGGCAAACCAATAAGCACACTAACAGTCTAATGTTTTAATTTTGTACATATTAGTTCCAGTGATAAAAAATAGTCCTAGTTTACATCTTAAATGGTTAGATGTTTACTGGTGTTGCTTGGTACAGATTGGTTATTAAATAATTTTGTGTTACCTTCAACCTTATGGCATTATGTTTCCTAATAATTATTTTATGTACTGTATCATATTGTCCGCAACTGATTTATCAGAAGAAGAGGGTTTTTAGAAGAGCCTATTTACTCAATTCTGAGTCAAAGGAATTGGTATTATTAACCTGCAGATAGACAATGAAATGGAACCATTAAATTAAATAAATATCTCTAAACGTGTTCTTGTTAGACTATCATTATTAATTATTACAATCCTCATAATTTTCAATTATATAATTCAGACTTGTGTCTTGAAGCATAATCTTGCTGCTGGTCTTATTTATGAATTTCAAATTTTTCCCCTTAAGGTATTTCTAAGTAACTATTTTTCCAAATTAATTTGTTTGTGTAATTTTTTAAAATAGTTATTTGTATAGTAGTGTTTTACAATGAATATTATGTTTCATTAAAAAAATAAAATATTATACATGATCATTTTCATTTTAGCTTCATGCGAAATTTGACAAACTTCGTCATGAGCACACTGAAGAAAAGAGAAAACTTGAAGAATCAAGGAAAAAGCTTGAAGATGATATTTTAGAATTCAATAGAAGAAAATCACAGTTTACTCAAGCTGGTTCTACTTCCCATCATACTCTCACATTGGGAAAAAGTAAAAAGAAATAACCCAAGGATTAAATATAATTTTTGTTCCCATTTGCCAAATGAGTATTATGATGATTTTGTATAATTCTGGGTTCTATTTATTTAGTTTTAATTTAAAGTTCTTATTTATTGTTTTTTAATTTGATATCTTTTAGGAAAAAAAGTAGATTCAAATACCTGATTATAAGTTTATAAATTATATAATGTTAATTACCTTTGTATTTTTATATATATAAAAACTATTACTACAAAAAATAAATAAAAAAGAAAGGCCAAATCCTTATTGTAATATTAGGTTAATAAGCTTCAGGAAATATTTTGTAAACATTTTATACTAGTTGTACTAGTGGTCAAGGAAAAAATCTTAGGTTCACCAAAAATTAGACAAACAATTTGAATTTTTAAATTGAATAGACTTGTAGCAAACACTTAATTTTATAAAACTAACATCAGGCTTGCAAAATAATATGTTTAAGCTGAATTATAAAATTGAATTTTTACTAATGTTATCGCCTTTTCTAGTTTTTTTTAATTAATATTCTCGATTAAATATAAAGTTGCACGCTAGTCCTAGTATGAATATTGAAAACAGTCATTTAGTATTTAGCTATATATTTTGTGGATTAATGTATATATTAATTTATTATATTTGCTTAAAATTGTATATTTCAACTTCTGATTTTTTTTTCTTCTTTTTTCAAATTCTCTTTTGTTTTCTTTTTTTATACTTGCATTGGCTACCTGAAGGGCTTTCAATTCATCCTTTAGAGAGTTTATTTTTTACTTGCAAATTCCTGTTTAAATGCAAGGTTAAATCTTATACATTAAACCAAATCTTCATGCTTTCTCCCTTTTCCATATAGTAATCAAGCCCTGTCACTATAAACCACAGTGGCACGACTGCTAAAAGAAGCTAGGCTTTTTTGCAATTGTGGCAGCTTTGATTATCAACAATATATTCTTCATAATATATTTTGAAGAAAGTGGAATATGAATATGTGATGAATAATGATTCTCTAATGTGCAATTGTGGCAGCTTTGGTTATCAACTAAATATTATCAACCACAGTGGCACAACTGCTAAAAAAAACAAGCCTTTTTTTGCAATTTTGGCAGTTTTGGTTTTCAACTATATATTCTTCTTAACAATTTTGATGAAAGTCGAATACGAAATAGTGTATGTGATGAAAAATGATTCTCTAATGTACAATTGTGACAGCTTTGGTTATCAACTACATATTCTTCATGATATATTTTGATGAAAGTGGAATATGGAATAGTGTATGTGATGAATAATGATTCTCTAATGTACAATTGTGGCAGCTTTGGTTATCAACTATCTATTACCAACCACAGTGGCACAACTGCTAAAAGAAGCTATATTTTGATGAAAGTCGAATATGAAATAGTGTATGTGATGAATAATGATTCTCTAATGTACAATTGTGGCAGCTTTGGTTATCAACTATATATTCTTCATAATATATTTTGATGAAAGTCGAATATGAAATAGTGTATGTGATGAATAATCATTCTCTAATGTACAATTGTGGCAGCTTTGGTTATCAACAAAATATTCTTCATAATATATTTTGATGAAAGTCGAATATGAAATAGTGTATGTGATGAATAATCATTCTCTAATGTACAATTGTGGCAGCTTTGGTTATCAACAAAATATTCTTCATAATATATCTTGATGAAAGTCGAATATGAAATACTGTATGTGATGAATAATGATTCTCT
Source organism: Aelia acuminata (assembly GCA_911387785.2). Lineage (NCBI taxonomy): Eukaryota > Metazoa > Arthropoda > Insecta > Hemiptera > Pentatomidae > Aelia > Aelia acuminata. The sequence goes on from OU426980.1 coordinate 34,413,376, forward strand.
AATGTACAATTGTGGCAGCTTTGGTTATCAACAAAATATTCTTCATAATATATTTTGATGAAAGTCGAATATGAAATAGTGTATGTGATGAATAATGATTCTCTAATGTACAATTGTGGCAGCTTTGGTTATCAACTATATATTCTTCATAATATATTTTGATGAAAGTCGAATATGAAATAGTGTATGTGATGAATAATCATTCTCTAATGTACAATTGTGGCAGCTTTGGTTATCAACAAAATATTCTTCATAATATATTTTGATGAAAGTCGAATATGAAATAGTGTATGTGATGAATAATCATTCTCTAATGTACAATTGTGGCAGCTTTGGTTATCAACAAAATATTCTTCATAATATATTTTGATGAAAGTCGAATATGAAATAGTGTATGTGATGAATAATCATTCTCTAATGTACAATTGTGGCAGCTTTGGTTATCAACAAAATATTCTTCATAATATATCTTGATGAAAGTCAAATATGAAATAGTGTATGTGATGAATAATCATTCTCTAATGTACAATTGTGGCAGCTTTGGTTATCAACAAAATATTCTTCATAATATATTTTGATGAAAGTCGAATATGAAATAGTGTATGTGAGGAATAGTGATACTCTAATGTACTATTGTGGTAGCTTTGGTTATCAACAAAATATTTTTCATAATATATCTTGATGAAAGTCGAATATGAAATAGTGTATGTGATGAATAATCATTCTCTAATGTACAATTGTGGCAGCTTTGGTTATCAACAAAATATTCTTCATAATATATCTTGATGAAAGTCGAATATGAAATACTGTATGTGATGAATAATGATTCTCTAATGTACAATTGTGGCAGCTTTGGTTATCAACAAAATATTCTTCATAATATATTTTGATGAAAGTCGAATATGAAATAGTGTATGTGATGAATAATCATTCTCTAATGTACAATTGTGGCAGCTTTGGTTATCAACAAAATATTCTTCATAATATATCTTGATGAAAGTCAAATATGAAATAGTGTATGTGATGAATAATCATTCTCTAATGTACAATTGTGGCAGCTTTGGTTATCAACAAAATATTCTTCATAATATATTTTGATGAAAGTCGAATATGAAATAGTGTATGTGAGGAATAGTGATACTCTAATGTACTATTGTGGTAGCTTTGGTTATCAACAAAATATTTTTCATAATATATCTTGATGAAAGTCGAATATGAAATAGTGTATGTGATGAATAATGATTCTCTAATGTACAATTGTGGCAGCTTTGGTTATCAACTATCTATTATCAACCACAGTTGCACAACTGCTAAAAGAAGCTATATTTTGATGAAAGTCGAATATGAAATAGTGTATGTGATGAATAATGATTCTCTAATGTACTATTGTGGCAGCTTTGGTTATCAACTATATATTCTTCATAATATATCTTGATGAAAGTCAAATATGAAATAGTGTATGTGATGAATAATGATTCTCTAATGTACAATTGTGGCAGCTTTGGTTATCAACAAAATATTTTTCATAATATATCTTGATGAAAGTCGAATATGAAATAGTGTATGTGAAGAATGTACAATTGTGGCACTCTAATGTACACTCTCATTGTGGCACACTCTAATGTACAATTGTGGCAGCTTTGGTTATTAACAAAATATTCTTCATAATATATTTTGATGAAAGTCGAATATGAAATAGTGTATGTGAGGAATAGTGATACTCTAATGTACTATTGTGGTAGCTTTGGTTATCAACTATATATTCTTCATAATATATCTTGATGAAAGTCGAATATGAAATAGTGTATGTGATGAATAATGATTCTCTAATGTACTATTGTGGTAGCTTTGGTTATCAACTATATATTCTTCATAATATATCTTGATGAAAGGTGAATATGAAATAGTGTATGTGATGAATAATGATTCTCTAATGTACTATTGTGGCAGCTTTGGTTATCAACAAAATATTCTTCATAATATATCTTAATGAAAGTCGAATATGAAATAGTGTATGTGATGAATAATGATTCTCTAATGTACTATTGTGGCAGCTTTGGTTATCAACTATATATTCTTCATAATATATCTTGATGAAAGTCAAATATGAAATAGTGTATGTGATGAATAATGATTCTCTAATGTACAATTGTGGCAGCTTTGGTTATCAACAAAATATTTTTCATAATATATCTTGATGAAAGTCGAATATGAAATAGTGTATGTGATGAATAATGATTCTCTTATGTACTATCGTGGCAGCTTTGGTTATCAACTATATATTCTACATAATACATCTTGATGAAAGTCGAATATGAAATAGTGTATGTGATGAATAATGATTCTCTAATGTACTATTGTGGCAGCTTTGGTTATCAACTATATATTCTTCATAATATATCTTGATGAAAGTCAAATATGAAATAGTGTATGTGATGAATAATGATTCTCTAATGTACAATTTTGGCAGCTTTGGTTATCAACTATATATTCTTCATAATATATCTTGATGAAAGTCGAATATGAAATAGTGTATGTGATGAATTATCATTCTCTAATGTACTATTGTGACAGCTTTGGTTATCAACTATATATTCTTCATAATATATCTTGATGAAAGTCGAATATGAAATAGTGTATGTGATGAATAATGATTCTCTAATGTACTATTTTGGCAGCTTTAGTTATCAACAAAATATTCTTCATAATATATCTTCATGAAAGTCGAACATGAAATAGTGTATGTGATGAATAATGATTCTCTTATGTACAATTATGGCAGCTTTGGTTATCATCAAAATATTTTTTAATAATATATTTTGATGAAAGTAGAATATGAAATAGTGTATGTGATGAATAATCATTCTCTAATGTACTATTGTGGCAGCTTTGGTTATCAACTATATATTCTTCATAATATATCTTGATGAAAGTCGAATATGAAATAGTGTATGTGATGAATAATCATTCTCTAATGTACAATTGTGGCAGCTTTGGTTATCAACAAAATATTCTTCATAATATATCTTGATGAAAGTCGAATATGAAATGGTGTATGTGATGAATAATGATTCTCTAATGTACTATTGTGGCAGCTTTGGTTATCAACAAAATATTCTTCATAATATATCTTGATGAAAGTCGATTATGAAATAGTGTATGTGAATCAATAACAATGAAATCGTGATGAATAACGATTCTCTAATGTAATGTCAGATAAAGTAAAATCGTTAAAAAGTCTTATTAACTGGCAATTAAAAGATTAAAATGGTTTTGTGAAGGATCTGTTATAGTCCCAAATTCATAAATAGGTGTAAATATAGTTTCATCCATGCATTCCTAATTTTCATTCACTTGTCTATTCACTGGAATCAAATAATTTTAGATTTAGGTTTAGACTGTCTTTTGGGTCAAATATTTTTACTATGTGCAGTAGAGCGTCGATTATCTAAACTAATGTTTGGGGTGATTTGGACTTTGGAAATTCACCAATATTAATGTGTGTCTGTGAAACAAACTCATTTGTGAAAGTGATGACAAAGTTTTATCTGAATTATGTACATGTAGCAATTTATCCAGCAAGAACAATTAATTATGCTAGGAAAATGAATGCACCCTCATTCTTAAAGGATTTTTATCAAACATTTTTTGCCCAGCTTCTTTTTTTCTGGAGACTGAAATGCCATTTTTTCTGTATTCCTACACTACTCATTAAGCTTTAAAACTGCAGATCCCTGTGGCAGCAGAGGTTTTTTTTTCAAATGTAAGTAATGGAAATTTAAGTTACTGAGAAGATGGAATTTTTAATTGTTTAGAATGAATTATTTTTCTGCACTGCTTAAGCAGTTGTGTGTGATTTTTGGGGGACTCAAAACTTTCAGTAGAGGGTGTGGAGCTGTTGGATATTTTGCTAACACTAAGCACACTGATTCGACTTATATACCTCAATTAATCAATTAATGTCTGGTGGTAAAGACATCAGTATTGAATAGTAATGAACTCTCTCTTAACACTTTTACCACATGAACTTCATTTTATTTTATTAATACTTATCACATGAATTCAGATCATTTTTCTCGATTTGATGAATTGGAAATGTTATTAGAAACACATATACACACCGAAAAACCAGTTGCAGTTAGCAAAGCAGTCAGAAATACTTAGAGGTGGCTCTCCTCAATGATTTTCATGGACACAATAATATTACAAACTTTGGTTTCACAATGTCTTTCCATCATTGATAAAATATTAATGCATTTTAACTGAGAAAAGTCAAAATCAACTGTTTCAGCATGTGTCTGAAAGCATGGAGACTGTAAAAAAAAAACAATTGATGGTCCTTTCATTTGGTTGTCATAGTTTCATAGTTCAAAATATAGTTTTGTTTTGTGTTTTTCTGATAGATCATTACATTAGTCGGCTTTATTTATAATTTTATATCAAGTTTTATAATTTATTTTTAAAGTTTGTGATTATAAGATTTAGAGAGTCATAAAAGTAAAAATTATTAAAGGTCATCTATGGACTACTTCCCTTCTTATATTCCTATTGTCACATATATATATATATATATATATATATATATTGTATTAATAAATTTATGTAAACACATTATTGTGAAATCATTTAAAAATAATATTGCGTAAAATTATATTCCGTTGAAACTGGGCTGAGTAGTAATTTAACAATCCCCAGCTTCAGAACATACCTGAATTGAGATTTTTTATAATTTTAATGTACCTATTTCTATTTGATGTTCTAAATTAAAAAAAAAATTCATTTCTTAAACTGTGGATAGATTATTAGTATTATTATCAAATAATACCAAATTTTATGTAATTAGCATTCTTTGTGACGTTCTCTCTATCTAGGCTGCAACATTATAAATGCAGACAACTATTTCTATATTTCTGAAAGTTCATTAACACTTGAACAGTATTAGTTTTTAAATTAAAACTGCTTGTTGGATTTCTCTCCTAAAAGTTGTGGTCAGATCAGATGTGTAATATTTTGATGTATATAATTGATAAATGTTTGTATGATTATGAAAATTTATTCAAAAAATTAATGTTAAATAATACTGGATGTTTAAAATACAAAAAATGTCATCCTTTGTTTATGACTGCTTGTCAAAGGCTACCCCCTTTTCAAATATTTTCTCAGATATAACAAACTTATTTATTTTTTATACATGCCTATCCTTCATATCAATGTTATTCAATTTATTGATATGATTCTAGTGAATATTCAAGCATTCATGAAATTCATTAATGCTGTTAAACATGTTGTAGTTGTATATATTTTAATTGGGATAATACTTCAATTGTATATTATTACCATAATTTATTTAATAATTTCTATAGTTGTGCCTGGTATAGTCTAATCTCTTCTCAAAGATTTTCTCATGAAGAACAATTTTATTTATTTATTAATGTTTATAAATCCTATTCTTTGTAACTGAGTATACAAACATTCATATAGTAGTTTAATTCTGTAAAGCATGTTCTAATTGTACATATTTTAGTAGGGGTCATACTTCGATTGTATGTTATTACCATAAAATATTTTGAGAATTTCTGTATTAATGTCTAAAAATGCCTGATCTAGATTTATTTGTGAATATCCTGTCTTAATAGCTTAATTAAAGGATAAAACTAGCTACATATACCCACCTTGATATATATTTTTCTGTTAGATGTTTGTTAGTAAACATTTAACTGATATAAAAATTATTACATTTTTAACAGGTGAACTTTTCTAATAATTATAAAATTAATTTATCTTTTAACTGTTAACAGATTTGTGATTAAAACTAACTTGAAATCAATATGCATAGTACCTATCTGGACTGAAACATATTATAAATAGCATTATACTTCTTTCTATGGGGCTAGTTCACGCAATATTTTACCTGCATACACTTACCCTGTGAGCTAAAGGATTATTAAGATGAGATGAGGCTAAGAGGGATTTAAAATAATTGTGTTTTGGATAGGAGAATTTTTCATTTAGATGTGTATCAGAGATTAAACAATTCTTATTGATTATAGTACTTGTTATTTTGAATTTCGGAGGATCAAGGGATATTGGCAATACTGAGAAGAGTTAATTCTCAATATATTTCCAGGAATACAATGTAATTAAACAATATTTAAACCGGGATGATATATCTTAAATATGGACATAATTACAGATCATATAGAAAATGAAGAACTCTGAACCAGACAGAAAAAATGCTAGATTGCAGATCTGTGTTATCATAATGACTACCTCACTGGTTCAAAAAGACTTAGAGGATATAATTCCAAATGTCCATGATAAGTGAAAAATCAGTTATGAAATAGGCAAATACAAAATTTGTTTTTGTAACTATCTAATTATTTTTACTGATTATTAGGGTACTCACTTCAATTTGACCATATGGAATTAATTATTAGTACAGATATAAATTGATAATAGTGGTTTCAATTTTCAAGGTAATTATAGGAATTTTCCCCCATTTAAAATAAACTCATGCATAAGAAATGACATTCCTCAATCCCAGATGTGTTATAGGAGCCCCCCTATTCTCAATCTAGACAGAATATCTCCTCTTTCAGCTCAGTTGCTTCAAAATCAACTTGACATCATTGCTTGTTGATTTTCTCCAATTTTCTTATTTGTGGCTCTTAGAGTCAAGTTGATCGAACCCAGTGTCTCCCTCTGTCTCTTGTAAGAGTCTTAATCTCCTGTACTACCTTTTCTCTTGCTTGCTGTAAATTTAATTATATAGCCATTGTAACTTATCCAAGGTCTTCCTCTAAGTCTAGTGACCATTGGTCTTTCAGGGCAATAGGCAGATTCAGGATGGCTTTGGAGGCTGCAGCCCCAGCCATTTGTGTAATTTTTTGTTATTTAAAAATAGAATATAACTTTAATAAAAGTAAGGGAGTAACGTTGGCAGATGTGGATAAACACAAAGCAAAAAAAAAATCGGTCGTCCTCGCCATCTGGTACCATGGAGTTGTCCATTCATGTCTCTGGAATCTCCCTGTCAGCCATCCTGACCTCATGCACCACCCATCGCAATCGCCCAAGCATTATAATCTTAACGACATTTGGTTCCTTTGTTAAATCATTTAGATCTTGGTTGGTGCGCCTTCACCACTCACTTCCGACTCCAATTCCTCCATACATACAGCGGAAGATTCTCCTTTCCATTACTTAATTGAACGCATATTAGCCTCCATCCTCGTCCAAGCCTCGGAACCACATTTCTTTATATATACAGCCTTGGCCAAAAGTATTAGGCACCTTGCAAAATTGTCTATTTCACTTTATTTAATAATTCTATATACACTATGGCTCCCAAAACTTGTTGTGTTTACAAAAATGGATCCCTTGAATGGATTATTTTCAATTCCTAACTCCTCATTAATCCTCTAGAAAAACATAATGAAATGTAAACAAAAGTAAAAGTTGAAGTTTGAAGGAATTCATAAGATAGGTGTTCAAGATTGCGAGATGATATGGCCTTAGGAGTAAAACGTTTGACGGGGAGGTCGTATGAGATCTGGATGAGGTCGTGTGATGAGAGAAAGGGAACAGTACATTGCGAAGAAGAAATGATTTTGACAGGAGAATCAGAGATGCACAGGTCTAGCCAAGTATCAGAGTATTGCGTGTGATGTGTTGGATAGTAGGGGACCAGGTAAAGGTTGAGGGAATACAGGAGGTCAGTTAGAAAGGACGTCTCAGAGGATTCAGGAAGTAGGTTTATATTGAAATCGCCGGTAATGATGATGTTGGCATAATTGGAGACCAGATTGACGAGGGAGGATTCAAAGAGGTTGTCAAATGAGGCGCGGGGAGGTCTATAGATTACGGCGAATAACAGAGGGGAGGAAACAGAGGAAATTTCAACGAACATGTATTCAACGTGAGGAAGGTCGTGGGAGGGAGACTGGAGAAGGACTTTGGCCTTAAGGCTTTCATGGATGTATCCCGTGCTATTAGATCTATCATGGTGCAAGAAAGAGTAATTAGAGAGGGAAATCTGGGAGGAAGGTATGAACGGTTTTAGCCAGGTTTCGGATATAGCGATAATATGGTGAAAATTGTCATGAATGAATGAATGAAAATATACTGTATTTTGTAAATTAGATTACATTACAGGGTGTTTGGCCCTTAGAGAATATATATACAAAAATGTATTTACTCGGATTACAAGTTTTTTTTCTTTTTTTCTTCTTTTTTCGCATAATGCCTCTTATATGATAAAATTAATAATGCATTAAAAGTAAAAGAACAAATGATACAATAAATAAATAAAAATAAAATCCATGAATGAAACAGCTAAACAATTCTTCTGATTACATAAAAAAAATAAATAAATAAAAATAATCCTCTAATTGAAAATATATACAATACTTAATATATACACAATACAATATATACACAATACTTAATATATGAATTGGGTTTCGTATATTAAACAAAATTGTCTAACAAAGCTTAAAAATGAAAACTTCAACGGTATGCAAACACAATAATAAAGAAATAAAAAAAAATCAATATCAATAATCTTACTGTACATGTCTAAAGAATTGAACACATTTTCCATAATTATTGAACACCTATGACCAGCTTTAGAGATGAAACTGTAAATAGGTAGATATCTCTGAGTTTATTGTTGTTTTCGACAGTTAATAAATCGGCTATTAACTGGGGGGTAGAGGGTGTATTAATATATTTGCTCAAATACTTTTCCCTATTTTCAACAAATTTCGGACATATTAAGAGGAAATGGGTAATGTCGTCGTTCATACCGACCTGGCAATGTTGACATGGCTCTCTACTGTTAAATTTCCTGTACATACCATTTACAATTATTCGAGTTACCGTTTTGTTCGCCATTCGGAGTTGAGCAAGCACTCTTTGTTGGCTTATGTGGACATTGAGGGACAAGTACTGCTCGCGCATTCCCAGGCTGCTAGCTTCCCTGTAGTACAGGTTGAAAGAAGAGTTAATCACCATTTCCAAGTCTCGGCTTAAGAGATGATTTTCCATTGCTTCCATTACATCATTTCTAAAATGTATTGCCCAGTCAGGATTCTGGCATGCCCAAATATCATCTCTCCCCACCAAAGCTAAAACATTTTTCATTTCAAGGGCCCAGTTATATGGAATGGAGCTATCAATAATTTCTGTCAACCTTGAATAACAAATTTTCGGTAAGGATTGCTCTGGCATCATGAGAACTTTAACCCACCAATTGTACATTCTTGAGAATATTTTTTTTAATACATGACACCTACCAGTTTCCAGTCTCACGTACGAATTAGGCGTGTTTTTTGGCAGCTGCAACAGTTGTTTGTAAAATTTTAAACATCCCCTTTCTATTAAATTGTAATAAGGCGCTCCCCATATTTCTGTCATGTGTAGTAGGACACTTTCTGATATTGCCTCAAATAATTTTTCTTTTGAATCCCAACAGTCGGATTTGCATGACTTTAAAATTTTTATTACTATTGAATTGGCAGCAGTGTTTTTTGATAAAGCCAGAGTGGGAGCATCTGTGAACATACCGGAGCTATTGATTGGAATACCTAAATATGTGAAACTATTTTTTGTTTGTAATTCGCGTGAATTATAAATAAATTTATTCAATTTTCCCAAACGGCCCCCTTTGTGGAATACTACAATTTTGGTTTTGTCGGTGTTAACTACTAATTTGTTTTCGTTACAGTATTCGCTTAAAATTCGCAGGTTTTTTTGGGTTTCCATCCAAGAATGAGTGAGCATGACAATATCATCTGCATACAACAGAAAAAGAAGGTCATTTTTTCCTTTTAAGTTGATACCCACTGCGCCTTTAGTATTAAAATAATTAGTTATGTCGGAAATGTAGAGTGAGAACAAAAGTGGGCTCAAAATTTCCCCTTGGAGTACCCCTTCAGACACGTCTATTTCCTTGAAAACCTGTCCATTCATAGATATTTTGAATGCTGCTTGGTCATAAAGCTTCTTTATAAAACTAATACATTTGCCACTCAAGCCGAGATTCTGTAACTTGTGCCAGAGAATCTCATGCGGGACAGAATCAAATGCTCTTTGAAAATCGACAAATGTACCAAAAACTTTCCTTCTTTTTAATCTTAGCTGTATGTTTATAGCAGCGGAGAGGGTGAAGAGTGAGTCCCTGCAGCCTCTTCCCTTTCTGAATCCCATCTGTTCTTCTGGAATTAATGAATTATTTTCTGCCCAAGACATTAATCGTTTGTAAATCATATTTGTGAATATTTTTGTAATTGTGTTGAATATGGCAATACCTCTGTAATTGTTCGGGTTTAATGGGTCACCTTTTTTGTGGATAAGGATCATTTTGATAGAGGCCCAGCTATCCGGAATATTTTGATCCTGCCATATTTTGTTCAATAAATCTAATAAAACTAATAACCATTTTTCATTTAGTTGTTTAAAACATTCGTTTGGTATCAAATCAAAACCCGTTGCTTTATTATTTTTACTACTTTTGATACTTTCTAACAATTCTTCCATGGTAAAGGCAATATCCAATTCGGGATGAAAGGGACTGAAAAATGTAGACTTTATTTTTAGTTTAGGTGGTAGAACGATATTGTAAAATGCTTCCCATTGCTCTAGGTTTATAGGACAATCTGGAAATTTTTTGTTTTGAAATAGTTTTATTGTGGACCAGAATTCAGAAGGATTATTAATATTTCTAATTTTATCTTTCATATTATTAAAAAAATTGTATTTGGATTTGAGGACTAATGATTTGTAATTCTTTTTAGATTGCGTATAGTTATATACATCATTATCGTTAAATAAAGATTTTTTGCATAATTTAAGCAATTTTCTAGTTTCCCTTTTTGCCTTTAAACAATCCTGTGTGTACCAGGGTTTGTAATTGTATTGTATTTGAGTATTTTTTTTTTCTTTTAAAATACCTGCTTGTAACATAAGGTTTTGAAAAGTATTGTAAAAAATATTGTAGGCCTCTTTAGCTGATTGCACTATTTCTACTTTCACATCATGATTATTTATCAGATATTTGAACTTATTTAAATGCACTTCTGTTCTATTTACAGAATAGAATGAATTCGGTGTAATTTGTTCTTGACTACATGATTCTAAGTTGATATCGAGAGTTAATTTACATAAAAAATGATCCGAAAAGCCTGAGAACTCTTCAACTTTAAAATCGGTCGCATAATTAAAACATTGAGCCGATATCCACCCCTGGTCTATGACACTCATACCGTTATCACCTACATATGTAAAATTGGCTGGACTGTCGTGAATAGATCTACCATTACAAATGATCATTCCGAATGATTCCAAGATGTTAACCAGTTTATGACCCCTCTTGTTAACTACTTCGTCTAAAGATGATCTATTGCTTTTGAAATAAAATCCTGGAACTATTTCATTACCAAAACTGTTTAAATCAGCTATTCTACTATTAAAGTCCCCTCCCAATATTACGTTGGTATAACTATGGATAGACATTATATTAAATAATTCATCGTCGAGTGCATTTAAATAAAAATCAGTTTTATTGTTATTACCTGGTGGAAAGTAAACTAAGCCCAATATAAAAGTTTCTTTCATTAATCTAAATTTAAGAAAGAGAAACCAACGGGTAAGGCTAATTATTTCAATATCCGAAAATATATTTTTATTTAGACATATAAGTAAACCCCCACTAGCTCTACCTCTACTGTGTTCTTTTTTTTCTGCGTAGGCTATGTAGTGATCATAAGTGTTCAAAAAATTAGGTAGTTCAGTTTTTTTACACCAGATCCATGTTTCATTAAAGCACAGAATTTGAAAATTTAACAGAAAACCTATTTCCTTATTTGATAAATTCAATAAAGTTTTTAGGCCTTTAATGTTCCAAAATCCTATATTTAACCTATTATTTTCAATTTTAACCTCTTTTCCTATTTTTTCTTGTTTATTGTGACTCAGCTCGCGGACGAAAACGAAATTCCTTTAACTTCTGCATCACTTTCGATTCGTTTTTATTTTCCTCTGCTTCCGATTTTAATAGTGAATCTATAAATTCTTCAGCTTCCTCTAAAGAATAAAGTACTCCTCTTATCTTGAATTTTCGGTAACTGTAACTCGCATTCTTATCGATTTTTTTTACTTGATTTAGGCACTTGAAAATCCTTTTACCTAGTTCTCTATCTTCCGGAATTTTGTCATGAGAAATAGGAGTGTTATTTTTATAAAAAAGATATTTTCTTTTCATTATTTCTTCTTTGAACAAATAATTGGTCATTGATACAAGAATTGGGCGGTCTTTTACATTTTTGCCAATTCTAAAACAGTTATTGACCGCAGTATCTGGTAGTGTTAAGCCAACCCCATTACATACTTGTTTTACTTTTTCTAAGACATTTTCTGAATTTTCTTCCGGGACTTTATGTATAAGAAAATTGTTTTTCCTTGCTTGTCTCTTAATATTGTTTATTTCATTTTCGAGAAATTCATTTTTTTTCTGTAGATGGGCACATTGCGATCGTAGAGAGGAGATTTCTTCAAGAGCTACTTTTAGGGTGTCGGTTAATTTTTGGATCGATGTTTGTGTTTCTATTGTACCCTGCTTTATTGCCGTCATTATATCCTCATTTGTATAAGCCATTTTTATTTTACTATTATTACTAAATAGAAAAAAATTAGAAAAAGAAATAAGTCACAGCAATAACAATAATATACGAGAAAGCGAGAGTTGTGTATATCGCGTAGAATAAACACCGTTGATCCTCGCAGATGAGACAACACTGGCCCCCACTACTCTGGTATAGAATGATAAGGACACCTACCTCAGGAAATTGTTCCAATAATTATTCTTCTGTATTAGAATAACTGCTTGTCCTTTTTCTTTGAAACTTCGTGTACTTAACTACAGTAAATATAATAACACTATTGTTAAGTTTAAAGAAAATCTATCGTCAGAAAACCACTTTACACACAACTTATACAGAGAGCGATATTCACAGTACGAGCGCTAGGGCCAAACTCCATGAAAGTCATGAAAGTATTTTTGAAATTTATCAAAGTGGGCAATAAGGGATTGTGCATTTACGTGACATGAGCTTAAAATGTTAGTCACAATTATAAAGGGAGTAGAAATAAGTGAAAAAGGTACGTGGATGAGGGATAGTTTGAAACATATTTAGGCAAAAACGGTATTTTAGTAATGTACATCGCGTGGTTATGATTCGAATATTGAACTGAAAATAATAGAATTTCTATTATTTGAAATAGATATTGAATGTTTAAGTTGTTACTTAAATTAGAAATAACACGAATTTTAGGGTAGATCCACAGTGAGGCACGAATAATCAAATGATGTTTAAGCAAAAGCAGAACGAAGTAACTAAAATAATAGTAAACAGAAGTAATGAGGATCATGATATCAATAGTAGAAATGCGAATATCTATAGTTAAAAAAAATATAAGAGTAAAAATAGCGGTAATAAAAATGTAAATATCTATGATGAAAATATAAATATTAACAATAAGAATGATAATTAAAAAAAAAAAAAATTATCTGTATTATATATATATATATATAAAGTTAAGGATGGTACTCAGGCAGTATTCACCTTAATCCCAACCTACAGATTGTAAACACTGTGAATGTATATATATATAGGATTAAAGGAAGGAGTAAATCAGTATTATTTCAGACTTCAACCGTGCTATTTCATTTACCTCTTCCTTTTTTTTTTAACTGTTTTTGATAGAGAGTGCTTAAGTGGTGCCGAAACCCGGGAGTCAGCGTGCGGAGGCCGAATTTTTTCTCAGTAAGGCGTAAAGTGTCGTGATTGAGGAAAAATGGCTGAGGAGGCGTTAAGACAACCGGTCCTAAACGTGTCCGAGATACCACCACCGCCACGAGAAACGCTGGCCGCGGCACACGCCAACACCCTGAAATGGATAGAATCAGGGTAGCGACATGCCAAGATCTTAGGAAAGCGATTTCGGACCTCGAGCGCTTTACAGGGGAAATAGGGGAGCTGAATCATTTCCTGAAGGGTGGAGATCGCCTGATGGAACGAATCATTTCCAAGATGGCCGTCAATCTTGTGAATGCCGGGGATGCACAAGCACTCAAAGCCGCTGTAGTGTGTCGGGTGAAGAGAAGCATCCTCAATCATATACAAGCCGACGAGGACACACCATAGCCGATAGTGAAGGAGAGGCTGAAAAAAGCATACGGGGGTGGACGGTGGACCCCCGAAGAAGTTATGTTCCAAATGTTCCGCGAGACAAAGTCACCGCGGCAAACGACAGGACAATATGCCGCGACTCTATTAGCCAAATACAATCAGATCACGGAGAAGATGAGAGAGTCGCTGAGCGCGGCCGAAGTGGAAGGTAGGATGGCATTCCTATCGACCATCCTTAAGGTTCAACTCGCTAAAGAAACAGGGAAGAGAGAAGGCTTACCTAGGGATCGCACATTCGTAGAATGCGCACAAGAGATGATAGACTACAGTGCGAGAGAGGAAGAAAACCATATGGATCCCGAGGAGACCGGGTAGAGCAGGGTGGCCTATAGACGCCCCAGAACATCGCCAACATCCTGGAGGAGCAGAGAGCCAACATACAACAACCGCGAAAAACCATCAACCTCTGAGAGAAGAGCAACTCAAAGCAGACCTAGGACCAGTGCCAGAAGAGAGGACAGAAAATGTCATGGCTGCGGAATGCACACAGTGTCTGCGCACTAAGTGCTTCGAGTGCGGAACTGAGGGGCACATTGCACGACAATGCCCGTACATGTATTCCAAGAGAGACCAGTATCGGGGTGAGCCAATGGAAATAAACGCACAGAAGGTTCGACGAAGAAATGACTCGACGAGGAAGAGTATAGTATCCAGAGAGTCGACAGAGGAGTCTGGCACCTCGGAGACAGAAGGAGAATCCGAAGTATCTGAAGCGAGAAGAGTAGAGCCTAGCAGGGGAAGACGGAGTGGCGGAAGAAGCAGACGAGGAGGAGCTGAAGAGAGGATCTGAGGAGAGTGCCAGCAGAGGGGCGACCGCACGCTAGTGAGCTGTAATATAGAGGGGAAGTGTGGCTGGTTGCCTATAATCGAAGTGAGTGAGGGTGTGAAGTGCTTGGTGGATACCGGGAGCTCCAGCACCATCATGAGCAGAGGTGCGCTGGAAAAATTATGTGGGGGAGTGAGGATACCCCAGATTCAGGTATGTGGTTGTAGTGATCCTATAGAGTAGAAGGGGAAGTAGAGATCGAGTTGGTTAGGTGGGGGGCTAAAGGTGTGCACATAGTAGGAAGTATGCCACGGGAATATCAGGTTATTATAGGGTGTGACCTGCTGAGGAAGATAGGCGCGCGAGTCAAGAGCGAAAGGGGAGGGTGGAAGGTGAAAATAGGAGGAAAAGTATATAAATGCCATACGGGTATAAAGGAGGGCAAGGCGCGGATAGGAGCGGTCAATAGAGTAGAAGATTGGAAACAGGGGCTAAAGACAGAATTCGGGGACATTTCCTACAAGGAGGAGGAAATACTCGGAACCACAGGGAAAACGGTTCACGAAATTCCATTAAAGCAAGAGAAAGTGACCTATATAAAAGAAAGAAGATTCACGCAAGCACTTCGCCAACACATACGCGAGGAAATAGAAGACTTAAAAAGACAGAGGATAATCGTGGACAGCGCGTCACCCTACAAAAGCCCCTTTGGGCGGTAAAGAAAAAGAGTACCGGGGAAGATAACAAAGAAAGATATAGGGTCGTGATTGACTACCGGAAGTTGAACGAAAATACCGTGGACGATAGATACCCAATCCCGAAGTTTGAAGATATTCTAGATAGAGTGAATGGTGCTACAATATTCAGTACCCTAGATCTAAAGGCGGGATATCACCAAATCCAAACGCATCCCAAGGATCGCCATAAGACTGCATTTACGTTTGAGAGGGGGCATTATGAATTCACCCGTATGCCGTTCGGATTAAAGAATGTCCCAATTACCTTCCAGCGGTTTATGGACGAGTTCTTAAGAGGGATCGACGAGTCCATGTTTCAAATCTATATGGACGATTTGCTAATAATTAGGAAAACGGAGGCCGAACACGTGAGTTATTTACGGAAAGTTTTTGAGAGAATAAGACAATTCGGGTTGAAATTATCAGACGAGAAGTCGGTACTAGGACAGAGCCAAATAAAGTTTTTAGGACATACTATCTCCAAAGAAGGGGTTAAGCCCGACGCGCAGAAGGTGGAGGCCATTAAGCGTATGGCAATACCACGGGACGTAAAAGGTATACGTAGGTTGCTAGGAACGCTTAACTATTACCGTAGATTTGTCCCCGAAATGGCGGAGTGCCTAGTACCTATCAATAACTTGCTGAAGAAGGGAATGAAGGTAGTTGTAACACCGGTCATGGAGGACAACATCAGGAAATACATGAGGAGATTACAAGAAGAGCCAGTACTCGCATTTCCAGATTTTAACAAGCTATTTCATATCACAACGGATGCCAGTGAGTACGCGCTGGGGGCCGTATTATCGCAAGAGGGGGACAACGGTGAACGCCCTGTTGCATATGCGAGCAGAAGACTCACAGATTCCGAGGCAAGGTACAGTGCATTAGAAAGGGAGCTACTAGGGATGGTCCGGGCTATCGACCATTTTAGGCCGTACGTGTTCGGTAGGAAATTTCGAGTCCATACTGACCATAAACCGTTGCAGTGGGTAGGAAAATTGAAGGAGTCTTCCGCCAGAGTCACTCGTTGGAAAGAGTTTCTGACCCAATACAATATGGAAATAGTCTATAAACCAGGAAAGGAGAACGTGGTTGCCGATTGGCTCCCCCGAGCTATTACAATTAACGCCATAGAGGAAGAGAGAGGGGGAACCGCCAGGGATGTGCGACAATTCCTCAGAGATTGGAACCCGGAAGGTGAAGGAGAACAGGAGTCGGCGGAATCCGAAGAAGGCTCACAGGAGGAACTGGATAGGAGCGGGGAGCTGGCGACGGAAATGGAGGAAATCATCAACGACAAACATAGACAAATAGTTTGGAAAACTAGGACATCAGGACTCATGAAAATAGAATACGGAAAATACGGGAACATTACGGTAACAGCTATCTGGTCCCAGCCAGAGGCAACAGAAGATCAAATCTGTAGGGCATTAATGGACGCATCCCAACCGAGAAAAACCTATCACTTACACGTGGGAAACGCCACAGTGTGGGGAAAAAATTAAAAGGTTATGGCGAACAGAGAGAATAGGGTTAGATAGACTGTTCCTTCGATGTAAACAAATCGTGGAGACAATAAGGGATGAAGACCAGCAAAAAGAGTTGACACTTGCTTACCATCAAGGCAAAACTAACCATCGCGGGGTAACGGAAACATTACAAGCATTGCGCCGAAGATATTTCTGGTGGGGGATGAAGAAAGTTATCACGGACACCATAGGAACATGCGAAGTGTGTTTAAGTACAAAATACGACAGGAACCCCCCGAAAGGACTACAGGAGCCAACGCCAACTGCGCAGACATCGCTGTGTGACTTACAGGTGGACACTTTTACGTGGAGGGGTCATAAATGGGGCACCATGATAGACCTTTTTAGCAAAGCCGCGATGGCATATCATGTGCATGAACGGTCGTCAGAAGCGCTTCTAGGGGCTCTACAAACATGGTTCCAGTTTTAAGGAGTGCCCAACAGAATATCGTCCAACGGAGGCAGGGAGTTCGATAATTCTAGAATCAGACAAGAGATGCAGAACTTAGAAGTAATATGGCACATTAACACCCCGGGACACCCTAAGAGTCGAGGTACCATAGAACGACTACATAGTATTCTCAGTGATCACTTAAGAGTGTACCAGGCAGAAAAAGGCTTAGAACCGAAAGTAGCGATGAGTAAAGCAGTGGTCGCTTACAACCATTCAATACATACAGTGACGGGGTTCTCACCGTTCGAAGTCCTCTTCGGGTTACGCGGTAGACGCGGAAATTATTCGGGTTACGGCAGTTGATGAGGGAATGGTAAATAACATAATTAGCAATAGAATTAAACTGGGAAAAATACGGGGAAAAGTCTGGGACAAAATAGAAAAAGAAAAGCGCCAACGCGTGGCACGTGAGAACATGAAAGTGAAGGATATCACCGGAAACATAAAGATAGGTACTATTGTTTATCGAAAAATAGGTTCTAATGGAGGTAAGGAGTTGTTGCGCTATGAGGGTCCATTAAGGGTGATAGTGATTAGAGAATATAATGTTGTTACGATTGAGAGTATGAAAGAACCGAAGAAAAGACGGACGGTTCATATTGAGCAATTAAAGTTACCAATAGTGGAAAATTAGGGACCTGGAGTATCCTCGCTTACCGGCAATGTTATTGTTTTTTTTTTTGTTTTTCTACATACTTCTGGCAAGACGATCGTTTTATTTAAATTTTTCTTTTTTAGAACACATAGTATTGTATGTCATAAGTGGTAATTTTTATATTATTTTTCAGTGGAAGTGTATTTTATTTTAGATAGGTGTTTATTTTACTTTAATTTTTAAGTTTCCAAAAGGTATTTGTAAACTGGAGGGGGGAGTTAAGGATGGTACTCAGCCAGTATTCACCTTAATCCCAACCTACAGATTGTAAACACTGTGAATGTATATATATATAGGATTAAAAGAAGGAATAAATCAGTATTATTTCAGACTATAACCGTGCTATTTCATTTACCTCTTCCTTTTTTTTAACTGTTTTTGATCGAGAGTGCTTAAGTTATATATATATATATATATATATATATATATATATATATATATATATATATATATTTGTATACACACAAACATATATGCATATATAAATATATACCTATACATAAAATTATGTTGTTTGATTCGCATTAACTTCACCATTAATTGATTCCCAGTGCCTTTATCCAGATCAAAAATTAATTCGATTAAAACCGATGTAAACTCCTTAACAGGCTCGGAAAAATGGTACACTTAGAGATACAAGTACACACAACATTAGCTGAGACGCTACATTGCAGAAGTTGCTCTCTGCTATCAAAGAACTGACCTCGAGGCAAAAGGTTTAAAAATTTCGGTGGATTAAACCGATGTAAGCTCCTTAACAGCGAGGAAGGCACTGGATATCAATTGATGGTGAAGTTTTATATCCGTATATTTGTTTCACATTAACTTCACCATTAATTGATACCCAGTGCCATCATCTAGATCGGAAATTAATTCGATTAAAATCGACTAATCTTCTTAACAGCAAGAGAGGCAATGGATATCAATTGATGAACTAAGTGCGAAAAGGCCCGGAAAAATATCACACCTAGAGAACAGAGGCGGATGCAGCCCCTAGTCTGAGCCTGAAGGAGGAAGATGTGGAGAACTAGGCATGATGATACTTCCGGTCCTCTGCTGATGAGGTTTGTGCGGCAGTCTCTGAGAGATGAACTTATTCAAAGGCTAAGTGATCAGGGAATTTTTCATTCGTCACTTGTGCTGGCAGGAAAACGACGCCCATAAGATCTACGATAGCGAAGCTTTGAGTTCAAGCACCTATACTGGCTAGCGCGGTAAAAGTAAGCGGCTGGAAAAATAAAATATGGTTGTATAAGAAGAGGGGAGTTTTGGCGAGGGGATGGTTAGTCCATGGTTGTTGTTAACTCACCTGCTGACCTGGATGACTTCTTAACTTTGGTTACTCTCTCACTCCAGCAACTTTTGTCTGCTCTCTTTTTTCTTTCTTTTTCATAACTTTTATTTTGCTTCAGCCAGTGGCGGATTCAGGCCGAAATTTCGGTGGGTCATGGCCCCCTGTCTCATAATCACGTGGCTGACACATGGGCGGATTCAACCGGATGAAGGGGGGGCTGCAGCACCCTAAGCCCTTCCCCTGGATCTGTCAATGAGCTTTTTTACTTTCACTTACCTGTATATGAAATATATAGTAAGGGAAAGTATTGCAATCGAGAAAAATTTCGACTTCCGGTTTTCAACGAAAATACACGTTTTGTGGTCCGCTGAGTCCGAATAACCAGGTCCCTCAAAATGGTCTGTGTGAACAGACTAGCTCGAAAACTATAAACCATACGAACCTGAAATTGGGTATTTGGTATATGTATATGCCCGCGATATGACAGTAAATATTCCATCAAATTGATCAAACGGAGGGGACACTTTATTTCATAACTATTTTTCCCATTTTAATGTTGTTTTTTTTTTTAAATGTTGTTTTTTTTACATTTTTTGAAAATTAAAAATAGCTTTAATGATTTTGATAAAACCGGGTATTTGATCTATGTATATGCCCGCGATATGACAGTAAAAATTTCATCGAAATTGATCAAACCGAGGGGGCACTTTATTTCATAACTTTTTTTACCTATTCTTACGTTTTTTTAGATTCAAAATCTAATCAAACATAGCTTTAATGATTTTGATTAAACTCGTCATGCTTAATGAGAATCGAGTTTTCATTAATATCAGGTAAGCTTTATTATTATTAAAATGTTCTAAGGGGGCTTAAATGGAGAAGGGGCCTTTTTTGTTTTACTATAAATTACCTTTGGTTTTGTTTATATGGATAAATTATCTGACTCTCGTTTCGCCTTAAAATAAGAAATGGCTAAATATAAAATATGAAAAAAAAATCAAGTAAACATTTACGGTAGAAAAAAAGAAAAATATTCCCTCAACTCATAAAACACGTTAAGCCCACGCATGCGCAGTACGCCTTTAATGACAGACCCTTGTTTATAATTAAAGCCATTCTGCTAATTTAATGGAAATTATTTGTTTCATGGTTACTAAATGAAGTTTTCAACAACTTCATAGAGAATAATAAAATCAGAGGGCTTGGAGTATTATGTTTGCATTGCCGAATTATCACAAGTAAAAACTTTTATTTAATAATAAAAAAAATTAGTGTAGTTTAAAGAGCAAATAAAAACAAAAATAACTAAATGAATTTGGAAAAACGTGTGCCTTTGTGAAATGGCATTTAACAAAACATGTCAATTTCTAATGTAAGTTGGTAAGTTGTGAAAGTTGTGTATTGCGCGCATCGCAACAGATTTTTCATTATTGCACTTCAACTGTTGGCGATTACTTCCTGATATACGTGAATTAATTAGTTAAGTAATACTTCTTTAGAGTAATTAAAAATAATTGTTATAGCAATAGAAAAAAAAATACAATAAAAAATATGTATTTACATATAACTCCATACATTGGCGGATCCAGTCGGGGCTTTAAATATTTTGTCATTTAAAGCTAGAATTCAATTTCAATAAAAATAAGAATGTAAGGTAAAGAACAAATATCATGCAAAAAAAAACAAAAAAAAAAACATGAATTTCAGTTGTGGGAAAGGAAAATATATGTAAAAAAGCTGATTGACCAATCCAGAGTCCAGGGGGCTGCAGCCCCCCCCCTTTCCAACCGACTGGATCCGTCCCTGACTGCATCAGAAGAACTAATAATAAACATACAAATGTGAATGTTATATACATACATAGATTTTTTACTTTCACTTACCTATATATCAAATATATAGTAAGGGAAAGTGACAGTCAAAATTTCATCAAAATTGATCAATCGGATGGGGCACTTTACTTAATAAATGTTGTCCCATTTTCACGTGTTTTCTTTATTTACAAAAAAACGGCTTTAACGATTTTGTTCAAACTTGGTATTTAATGTATGTATATACCCACGATGCGACAGCCGAAATTTCATCAAAATTGGTCAAACAGAGGGGACACTTTACTTAATAAATGTTTTCTCATTATCACGTGTTTTTTTTATTTACTCAAAAACGGCTTTAACGATTTTGATCATTCTTGGTATTTGATGTATGTATTTGCCCGCGATGCGACAGTCCAATTTTGATCAGAATTGGTCAGAAATTGATCAAAGTAAGTTGGTAAGTGAAAGTTGTATGTTGCGTGCATCGCAACACATTTTGTTAATTAATAAAGAAATCAGAATTTACAATAAGAATATAATATTCAAAAACATTAAGGTTTAAACATCGACGATTCATATAAGACACAAGATCCAAAGAAATGGGCAATATTGTGTTTTCTTCCGATTAAAATAAATTGACTATATTCTTTAGAAGGTGTGGTTGGTGAAAAGTTATGAATTAGTTTTCAAAAAGGTAGACAATTTTGGAGGTTTCATCTATTTATTTATTTCAAGCTTTTAATTACTTGTTTTTATTTATTTTTTGTTTTTACTTATAGCTAGTGGATGTAAAATTAAAAAATAAATACAATATAGTTTAAAATATTTCTAAGCTGTACTTTCCTTAGCAAAGGATTTATTACTTAATAAACAACAAATTACTATTATTGTTTGTCAAATTATTACATAATCATTACTATTATATTATTGTTTATTATAGCTGATCACGATACGGTAAACATTCTTTCTTCAGAAAATGCGGTTTATATAATTAAAAATTATTTAGGGTCTTCTATTGAGTTCTTTTAACACCGAATCTAGAAGAAATAAGAAGGTAAAAGCGGCTTAATTCAAACCATATTTAATGTTTTAATTCTAAACAGGAATCTAATCCTGATAGTGGCAGAAAGCTCCCAACAACACGTTTGTTTACCGATATACGCCGATTGGTGTTATGCTGTACCGATTGTTGTATTAATAATCGTTCAGTTCAGTTGAACAGAAATTATGATAGCCATTGAACAGTGATTTTTTCGTTTAAATATTAATCTTCCCGTTGGTTTTCGGAGTGTCATAAATTTCTTCTATAAGGTACGTAGTATTTTTTTTACCCACGCAACAGTATTTGCTTACAGGAAACATACTGTGAATTTTTTTTTTTTTTTATGATAAAAATGGGTCATTTAAAAATCTCGGTCACATTTCGATAAAAAGATTAGCTTTTATAGTTGTCTAAACTAATAATGTAAGCAGACTTGACCACCAACATAATCATGGATAAGCCATTTATTTTTCTTAAAGGCCATTGTCAGTACCGGATCCAGAAATTTCCTGAGGGGGGGCGCACTTTTTTTATTTTTTTTACATTTAATGACAAATGAAGGCCCTAATTTAAAATATATATTAGTACATAATGACGTTGTAAATTATTTTAAATGTTTAAATACAATTCATTTTCGATTAATAGACTTGAAAAATGAGTAAATATAGCTCATTTTATATAGAAATAGTAATACTTTACTAATAGTAATATTTACTAATATACTACCTTACTAATAATAATAGTAATACCTCACCTCTCTCCCGCGCCCCTCCCCTGGATCCGCTACTGGCACCTGTTTATGTCATATTATAATAGTTAAATTTGATTATTTAGCCTCAGTGATCATATTCAATTTAATTTTTTTTTATTAGGTACATTTTTTCATTATTTAGAGGAATTTCTGGGAATTTTTATTTGATGTTTAAGCATTCTACATTAGGTGTTTATTATTTGTTCTTAATGGGTTAAGGATTATCCGGTAATGTATAGGAATTTTCTAGAGACTAGGGAGGATTGTGCCTTTCACGGGGACTAAGCTTTTTAGATGAGTTATTTCAAAATATTCACTCAAAATCAGTGTACATTTTGATTAATATTGGCTTCTGAGAGGTGGCAACACCGCTTTAAATGAAACTTTTTTTGGTGATACGCGGTGTATTATATTTGTTTTCTGTTAAGAAAAAAAAAATAGGCGCTACCAGTAAAATAGGCCAAACATTTTTTTTTTATCTTGTCAGATTAGTTTTTAGGATCATTGAAAGCTATTAAATACAAATTTTTATAGAAATAAAGAAATAAAAAATTTTAATTTCTTTAGAGGATTGTTTCCCTGTCATTCATAAAAGCCTTTATAACTCATATCAGTAGGTTCTCCAAATTGATTTTTCTTTTTAAATGCACTCCTCAGATCAGTAGGCTCTCCCAATTATTTTTTTATTTATTAATTTTATTTGTTATTTATCTAAATAATGCTTATGTGGCTAATTGGACGTAGCTACGGTGGAAGTCCTACAAAAATATTTTATTCCTCTTACACCATCAATTGATACAAATCAATCTATTGATACAAAATATTTCAACTATTTACTGATACTACAGCAGTATGCCAAATTTAAGATTTTTTCTTTAAATCGGAAAGTTGTTAAAATGAGAACCATTCGAGAAAAAAAAGTTGGGTATATAGCACTCTTGTGTCTAAAAGGAAAAATAATGATTTTTTTTTTTTCAAACGACCAAATTAACAAATTTTTAAGATTTTGTTTTTTTGTTTTTTAGGGAATGCAATTCCTCTTTAGGACCTCGAAAATAAAAAAATTTATTGAAAAAAAAATATTTTCTTAGAAGACTCCCATGGGATCCGGATATGTTTAATGTGAATATTATGCACAATAGATGCATTTTTTTTTCATTTTCGGATCAGTTGCGGATCCAGAAATCTTCTGAGGGATGGCGCACTTTTTTTTATTATGTTTCATGAGTAATGAAGGACCTAATAAAAATACTTATGTATTAGTACAGAGTGGCGTAGTAAATTACTATTAAATGTTTATATACATTCAATTTTCAATTTGAAGATTAAAAGAATGACTAAATATAACGTATTTTATGCATTAACGGATCCAGGGGGGGGGGGCTGTGGGGGCTGCAGCCCCTCCCTTTGGAAAATTTTTCGTCATTTAAAGATAGAATTTGACTTTTCTTAATGTAAGGAAGCAAGTTAAAAAACAAATAATGTGCAGAACAAGTAGTATTTTAGTTGTAGAAAGGGAATATAAAGGTAAAAAAGCTGATTAGCAGATACAAATGAAGGGATGTGGGGCTGCAGCCCCCCCCCTTAGGACTGCAGCCCCCCCACTTTAAGATCGGCTGGATCCGCCCATGATTTTATGTAGAAATAGTAATAGTTACCTCACCTCTCAGCGGGGCGCCCCACCCCTGGATCCGCTACTGTTTTGAATTGATTTAGGGAATTTAATTTCCTAATAATTTAATAAGAAATTTTTCTATTTCCTATCAATTTAGTAAATAAACAAGTATGCTTTATAGATAGATGGTCTTTTTTCTTGTTCTATTTTTTCAACCGAATTTTTTTTTCTGGACCAGTGCTGAACTAAACCCATAACCTACTCCAACAAATCCATGTTTGCCTCTACACCAGATTTTTTAGTGCATGAGCCAAATTTGACGTTTACGAGGAACGTCAATAACAGCTTTAATAATCTTGCTATTCGTAATTCCTTCTTTTTTATTCAATGTCAGATATTTGTATCCCATTTATTGCAGAAAAAATGCTGTACTTACTCCTTTTTTTATTCGGAGAATCATTAGCAATGGATAGCTTGAAAATTGGCAATGCTATGAATATTTTTGGACGCTATGGTTTTTTGGGAGTGTCAATGAAGGTAGCGGGAAAACCTCAGCCATGGGTGTTCCGCGAGCCTACTGTTGATGTTTTTGAAATCATGGAAGATGACATAATAAGGTAAGAAAATTAATTATGAATAAATTTATATCTATTTTTCATGACATTTCCATTCCATCCAACCTCCATTCCATCTAATCTACATTAAAGAACTTCGAAATTTAACCCTCTGATGTTTGTCCGATAATTTCAACGTTGCTTAACTAGTAAGAATAAGAAAAGAAAGTCTTTCAGATTTTATAAAAATAAGGAAGAATTTCATTCATATAATAAATATTATAAATAGGTTCAATTAAATAAAACTGTATTTAGATAGACATTCTAATTTGAAATGAAATATAGTAAGGTTTCACTCCCAACGCAATCTGTGTCTTAATTCCTGAATAGATTACCCCTACTATCGCTCTAGGTAATTTCCTGTTGTAATTCCTTAGGCCAGATTTATATTATTTACATATTTTTTCTAAGCTTTGTAGAGCCATGATCAGCAGCTAGTTTACGATTCATATAATCTGAAAGCATGTATAGCCTTTTATTTTATTTATTTTTTTCTCACGGAACGGCCTTAGAGATCACGGTAATATCATTACTAGAGCTCGGATTCCCGTGCAGTTGCATCTTTTTATTGGTAAGTCAGAATAAAGCGAACTCAAGTTACTTATCCGAATCAAGCCTAATGGGATGTTTTAATGAAGTTTTATACTGCACGTTTTGAAGTTTTTTCTGGACGAAATTGCATCATTTGATATTTTAAACAAAAAAAAAATATAACAAATTTTAATTTTCTTAACACTTAATTGGTACCATGGGTGAAAATTCACCCGACGAAAATTTTGTTTTTCGATTGTGGCTTGGTATCCCGGCTTTGGCGCTTGGTAGTCCTGAAGTGCTCCTGTCTTCTTAGTGTTTTTATAGCTGTAGTAGTGAATATTCGATTTGAATCGGCTGTGTTGGCTTATCTCACTTTTGCGGGTGTATTTTCACCCGTCATACCATTAGTGTGTGTTTACCAACTTCAGTACGTTTTTAATTTTTCAAGCATTGTGAAGTTTATTGTTGACGGAAAGGAGTATAGTGCTAGTGAATTTAGTGGATTGGTTACAGACGAAGATAATGATGTGTTTAGTGACGATGAAGGTTCAGAGGAAGAAGATTTTTGTGTTGAAGATGATGTTATTTATTGCCCTTCAGAGAATGACGATGATTATCATCCTAATGAAAAAGATAAGGTTTTGAATGAGAGGGACAATGAAGTATAGTAAATCGACCTGAAAATACAACTTTAAAACGGAGACTAACTTCGAGCCGTCCTGACAGGAAAGACGACCTAGTTAAGTAGACAAGGTGAGTACATTTTGGTTCCTAAAAAAAAGGGTGGCCTTTAACCATTTTCTATGGATTATTAAATGTAGCTGGAATTAACGCTTTTGTAATATGGTCTTATGTGACCAAGAGGAGAGTCAAACATCAACAGATTTGAATTTCTTCTCCAACTGGGACTTGATCTATTAGTTCCACAACTGCAGCAAAATGTCGCCATTCGGAATCTCCCCGTTGACCATTGACCTGATTGGAAACAATTCTAGTATTTTAACACTACACACCCACAAGACTTATTAGGTCCGAAATAAGGAAGATGTGAACTTTGTAAGAAAAGTGATAAGAAGTTTCAGTGAAGTGTAGTATGTGCCAAAATTTTGTATGTGGGATTCACAGGGATATAACATGAAAAAAAAAATGTATATAAAGGTGCTTTGAAAAAAACAAAACAAAAAAAACAATATACTTAATTGTTTTCCAATTAATTTCAAAATTTTCCCTCTTATCGATTAATTTTATTTTAATAAATTTAAATGTTAAATGTATTTTTTTCTCCTTCCCTATATTGAAAATTACAAGGTATTTCTTTTTAAAACACAAAGTTTAAAAAAAAAATTAAATTAATCTACACAAAATTATAATTGGTTAAAAATATGGGTGAAAATTCACCCATGGAACCATCCACGTTGTAGAACGGTATCGTACCAGTTAAGGGTTAAAAACACATCAAACAATAGTGGAAAAATAAATGTGAATATCATAGAAAAAAAAGGGAACTTGGGAGATGTAAATAAACACAAACCTCCAATTTCCTAGAACTGAGGGACAGTGGTTCCTGGATGTTTACATTTTGTTTCTCAACTGTCAGCATCAAACTAGCTTCTGTCGAGTATATTGTTACTAAAAAATTGGAGGAAGTGAAGAAAATTGCGGGATGGGGGAATATATCCTAAACTCAATAGGGATTGTATCTAGTAATAAAAATATTGGATGTGAGAGGAAATCACAAATTGATACTCACTGCAGCACAAGTACATAAGTATTTCATTTTTTTTTAACCCTAGAACGGTAACAGGGGTATTGCGTGTTACCAGAGGGATTTAAAAATAAGCCTACGCACCAGACATTGCATCTAGTGTTCCATAATTTGAGTAGTATCATTCCTTTTTTAAGATCTTCCTATATCCAATATAACTACAGCTCACATGGGAGTATTTTACTGTTTATTCCACATTTTTATGTTCCTATTTTTTTATACCGGAAATATTTTCAAAACTAGATCAATAGTATTATACAAAATATCTAAAATTCAGTGATTTTACCAAAACATATACTAAAACCAATATTATTAAAAAAAATTGTAAAAATAAAAGAGTTCCTATTTCAATTTACTCTCCGCTACTTACTTTTTTTTCCAAAGTAGCTATTTTTTGTTCACAAAAATAATTTAATGCCTGATTTTCAAGCAATACATTTTTATTGCATGTTTTTGCACGTTTTGAAGTTTTTATTGCAAGTTTTCAAATTATTACTGCACGGAATTCCGAGCTTTAATAATTAATTTTGGCTCCTCTCCTGCTCCCCCATTCCTTTCATCCATTATCTTTGCGTGCCTTTGTTGTTTTCTTTCTTCTGTCCACGCGACCCCTTTTTTTGAATTTCTCTTTCTCACAACAACCTTGATTTCCTCCATTCTTTTCCCATACCCTTATATTATATTAGAAAGAAAGGGGCCGTTTACGTATTCAAATAACATGTTTTTGTACCTTTTTTGTCACTTCCATCCCTTCGCCATATCACACTTAAAATAAATTAACCTTCCTCCTTCGTAACTCTTCACCATTAATATTATGCCTTTGAATTTTTCGTTCAAAAGGCTTAGAACGACTGTTGATCGAGTATCGTATCCAGAAATGCCCCGAGGGAGGGGGTGCTTGATTTTTTTTTTTATCCCATGAGTCGTGAAGGATCTAATTTAAAATAAGTGTTCATAGTAAGGTCATTATCTGAAGATGCATAGATTTCACGTCCTAAAATTTCATTATGTCATAATTTCAGGCCGAAAAAATTCATACGTACTCAGTGGCATATTACCATCACTTTTTAAATAGTAGCCAGACAGGAGAACCTTTAATTGTTCTTTTAAAAAATTATGAAATCAATTTCAAAGTGAGGGAGTGAAGGCTGAGTGAGGAAGTGAAAAATATGTTGAGGTAGTAGTAAACTTTGAGAAGTGAAAGCAAAAACGCGTATATTTTAAAGAAATACAATCTTAAAAGAACAATAGAAATACAATAAAAACAATTTCACATTCAAAAATAGGAAATTCCAAACGCGTATATCCAAAAGTAAACTTGATTTTAGAGTTAGGTTAGGTTACAATTACATACTTTTGGTCACAGTTTAGGAATCGTCACCTTTACATTCAAAAGCATTCTCAAATTCGTTTGAGAATACAAAAAATGTAGTTATTGCCCCCTCATTTAAGAAATTTTTGGAAAAAATGAGGTAGTGAAGAATGAGGGAGTGAAATTTTCAAAGTCTTTAATATTTTTTAATCACTGTAAGTAGGTTAAAATAGAAAAAGACTGAAGAATCGAAAACTATGACCATTTTCCATCGAAAAACAATAGTTGAGTAAAAAAATTGCTTGAAAACTCACCAGTTTTTTGGAAGTGAGGGAGTGAAGTAGCTATTGACCACAGCGTAGATTTCCCGTAATAACCTGAATCTCACAGCGAAGGCAAACCATCGCAGCCCCTGGTCGGCAGTCAAAACGATCCTAGGGTCATTCCTGAACCGATTCTTTCCACCCCGGGCTTTTTGAGCCATGTTCCCCTCAACGCTCAGACCATCCAACACTTCATGTGAGGGAGTGAAGGAAAAACGTCTGGACATACCTTTTTTATTTTATTTATTGTTATTGGTAACAATAGATGACACCGCTTATTTTTTCATGGATCTTGAAGTAATAACTGACTTAACCGATTAATCAATTTAATCAAACACTCAATTGTTGAAAGAATACAATTTTTTAAAGTGGCTTGCCTGGGAGTTGGACAACGTGAGGGAGTGAAAAAAAAAATTACTTTTAATTTGTTTTAAGCAATTATAAATTTAGTTTGGAGCTAAAATGTAGCCTCCATATAACAACAAAATGAGTGAAATAGTTCCTATTTCTTTTCTAGCAACTAGCTCTCATTTTAGTGGTTGAAAATGGACCGGACGCACGATTTACACATTTTCAGATAATGACCCAGTAACGTTCTAAATTACTATTAAATGTTAATATACATCGATTTACCATTTAAGGACATACGATTTGAATGCATAAATGTGCGTTTTTTATACAGAAATAGTAATATTTTCGTCGTGACCTCGTGACCACCCCCCTCCCCTGGATCCGCAACTGTGATGGATGGTATCTCGCGGACACTTTTTCCCCTGCCCACTTTCATTATACCATGATGCGAAGTCAACTTGATTCCTACATTACTTGCATGATGTGGACGACCACACTATCTATAGCGTAATTTTTATTGAATATTTTACACTAATATTACATTCATTACTCAAACATCATTTTTGTTTTTCCCAGCTACACTGACAAAGATGCAGCAATCTTTAATGGAGATTTCCACATGGAGTTCTGCGACGATGTTGACCAACTGTTAGAAGCTTACTTTCGGGAATTCAGAATTGAAAATACAAAAGAACCCTGGAAGGCTTTTGCTGCTAGCTGGTCAAATGAAGCAACAGCGAAAAACTTCGGTCTAAATGCAAGCTATATTGGCGATGATTACTGCTATGTGCTAGTGCGTCTTTCTAGGAATAGAGAATCTAAAATTTTGAGTGAAGATGCTGCTTCAAATTTAAAGCCTTTAGATCACATAAATTATTCATCCAATGAAGTAGAAGACGGTGATCTAGCCAGTGTTGGAAGCTTTGTGAGAAAATATGGGTCTCATTATATTATATCTTACACTACTGGAGATTCGCTATACCAAGTATGCAATAATTGATTTAAACAAAAAACTTATATGTTGCAAACTTATCTAGCTAGTAATAATGTTTTTTTTTCTTATTTATAACTGTACAAAGGCAAAGCAGACAATAGCAAGCTGGCACCAGACCACAATAATCTCAATGTGGATGGCATTCCCAAAATTTCGGGGCATATCTGAGGGTGTACGAAAGCTTATTTATGGGATTTGACATGAAGGGATAAAAAATAAATATATTTAATAATAAATCCTAAGGGCACTTCAGAATCATTAGACTTTCTGTAAAATTAAAAGGATAAATATACAATTTAAAAAATATATATATGATAACAAACGTTACAGTGTGTACATATTTGTTAGAAGGGCGTATATTGGGGGGAGTGTTAAATACCAAACTAAAATCTGATTCTTATTTTGAGGTGCTTTAAAGAATTTTTGAAAGTTATGGGTGCATTGGATCAGACTGCAAGGAAGAACCTTTTAACTAATTAAAGCACTGTGGTATTTATTAATTTCTCGCCAAAAGGTATTTAATAATAGACAGAATCCAATTGAATATGTCACATTGTTCACTTAAATCACTCCGTACAAAAATAGATCAAGGTTCAATACTGAAAGGTGAAAGAGCAAGTGAAAGAAGTACATACAATAAAGTTGAAAAGAGAGACGCCCCACTAATGAAAGGCAAGAGAAATAGGGAAAGAAGAGCAATTAAGGCTGTTGGGAGTGTAACTTTATTCAGCCTATTCAATTAGTTAATGTTATGAATATATAGTTTACTATAGTCTAGTGAATTAGTGGTAGGGGCCGGGATGGCCAAGTTGACAAAGGTGCTTGCTATAGGTAATCAAAGTTAAGCAACGTCCATTGTGGTTGGTACTTGGATGGGTGACCACCCGCCAATGAATGCCTCACAGTCCAAGCCTACCCCCACCTCGGGTATGTGAGGCCCGTCAGCCTACTAAAGGCGACTCACACGGACTGGGCATAGGAGTGGTAAACTTTCCCCATGTATCGTATCGAGAATTGTGGTGCGGTTTTCCAGGATATCAGTAATCGCCCCGGAGGTTTGGTTGAGGAAAAGAAATATAAGTCCTCGGGGCCTACTGACTCTGAGCAACCATAATCCTTGTACCTAGACCAGTTAGTCACTGTCCTTGAACCGGAGAGAGCTGACGCCATAGGTGGGAAGGACACTGCCAAATTGGCCCCAATGGGATTGGTTATGGAGCTATGGCCATGGACCATGGATAGCTTGCAGTAACGTGAGGTTTGGGCTACCCCCTCCAGACTGTCTGTGCTCCCGCAAGCATCACAAACGTCTGTAGGAAAGCCACACTGCGCGGCCAAAGGTCTCATTAGGCATAATGCGCCAACCGAGATAGAAAAAAAAAGTGAATTAGAAAAGGGTGAAAGTAGGGGGTATAATTAAAAAGAGGTCTGAGGTAACCTTTACATTATCGATAAAGTTGTATTTAAAAGTCAAATGATCAATCAATATGTTTATAATTACTAAGCTTTTCTAAAAAAAAAAAAAAATGTATAAACAATCTTCAGTTATATATTTTTTAAAATTTTGTAAATTAATCTTTTTGCAGGTAATAGTTTATCACCCTCCTGTATATTACAGACTAAAGAAAAAATTAAGAAAAACTGGGATCACTTCTTTAAGCAAAGCTGAATTGCATGCATTCTTCTCACCGTGGTATGCAGATCATGTTGGACCAATAATGTCAGCAAGTGGTAATTCTACAGTTGTAGAATGGGCTAAAACAACTCTAAGATCTAGATCATTCATATTTCCTTATTCAAGCTTATTAAAACTTTATGGGAATGAAAAAACTCTAAGAGAGTTAGACAAAATTTTAGAAAATCGTGCTCTATTAAGTTTAGAACTTAAAACTTTAACACCTATTTTTAATGACGAAACCAAAAAAAAATGGTTTGTTGAAGTTGTAAGTAACATTATAGAACTATGGGAAAACAATATTAGGCTATCATATTAAGAACATACCAAGGATGTTCCATTACCTTAATTAAAACAAATTCAATCACAATAAAACCAAGTATCTAAATAATATAATTATGTAAGATTCTAAGTGATTGACATATTACTATTTTAAGACAATTTTTAATTTTAACAGCGAATGATAATGAAAGCAGATATTTTATTTTTTTTTAATTTTAGGTAGTAGTTTTTTAAAATGCAAGTATTCATATTTTGAAAATAATACTTAATTAATAAAACTGTTAAATTAAAATGTACATTTTAAATTATTTTTCCTCAATAATATAAACTTTCTTCAGAAAATTACTGAGATAAAATAAATACCTACAAGATGGATGTTCATATTTTAAGTAGAGGTATAAAAGATAAATAGAATTATTGGTTTAAAAACGATTTCAATCATTACATGCAATGAATAGTTTTTCAGCACTTTCTTTTTGTTATGATAATGATTGGAGGGTAAACAAACCTCATATTTTATTTAAAGTTGTAATATTCAATTTTAATAAAATCTTATAATTAAATTATGACCTACATAATTGAAAAAAAGTGTTCTAATTAATAAAACTTTGTAGTTGGTTCATTGTAATCATTTTTACAGTATTTTAAAGTATTAATGTACCACTGAGTAATTTGGCCTGGTATTCAGCTAAATTTCATCAATAAATATTAATTAATTTAAGAGGGGTTGAAATTAGAGTGGTTTAGGCTACATTTTTAATAACTACATAGCAAACCAAAAATCATTCATATTTTTATTTTAAAGAAAAACAAGGGTCTTTTACACACTAAGGCTGGAAGTTACTTTTTATTACCAAATGATTACTTTAAACAGTTAATCTTTTTTTTTTTCAGAAATTAAACACCTAAAAACTCTATTAAGAAGGTTATCCCCTGAGTGTATAATGGATAAAGAGTGGAATTTTATTGATTTAATTTTGTTTTGTAATAAAGTAGAAAATGTCTTACATTTTTTTCATGATAAATTTGTCTTATCTAAATTGAAAAAGTGCGATAATAGAAAAAAAAATGAAATTGAACTATAAACAGAAAAAGTGGGTTTTGCTATGTGAGAAATTGCAAAACTTCTAAGGGTTTATTCTCAGATAGGTGGTTCGAAGAATCAATACTACCTTTCAGTAAGGCTCTTTTATTTATATATTGCTGGACACAGGAATACACAACTTTATTCTAAAGAACTTAATATTAGTAGTTCAAATATTACGGACAGGAAAAATATGTTGAAAGAAATTTGTGAATGTTTTTAAAGAATATGTTTAGAAAAAGTGTGATTTTTGTCATGTTCATTGTATTAATTTGAAATAAATATTTCTTAACCTACTTTTTAGTTTACCTATTCATATGTAAGTTAAAGCGATTACTTTTAAAGTAATCGTTTGGTGATGAAAAGTAACTGTTTAAAGTATTCATTTGGTTAATAAAAAGTAACTGGCAGCCGTAATGTAAAAAACAAAACCAAAAAAGCTATGCTCAAAGCAGAAATATCAGTTTCCCATGCACTAAATTAGTTTTCAGCCTTTAAACCTCGTTAAGTTCTAAAGCCTATTTGCCATTAGTCAACCATTGTTTATCTTTTATATTATTTGAAGCACTTTTTCCCACCCTGTGATGCCTATGTAAAAATTAAAAAAAATTAATTAAAAGGTTCTAGTATGGTATATTCTTGAAAGTATACCAACCTATAAAATGTCAGGCACCACTTCTTAATTAAAAAAGTTATCTCTAGTCATTAAGAACTAGTGCCTAACATTTCATGGGTATACTTTCAAGAATATACTGAGGTTCCAATGGTCTCCCAACTTTTTTTTTTTTAATTTTCAAAAAATAAAGAACTTGAGGAGAAATTGCAACTGGACAAGGCAAAAAACAAACAAACTGCTGAAGTTGAATTAATAATTAATTTTGACATAGATGTGAAACAAAACCACAGTGATGAAATAGGGCAACAAAACAAATGTGTCATAGAATCATCTTTTTTTTTCTTTTTTTATCTTTCCATGGTCATCATTTAAATTCAGTGTTTGAAAATCATCATGCTGTTTCCAAGTAAATGACGATAGCATGCTTCTGATTCTGGGACACCTTTTTTTTAAACTTGAAATTTTTAAAGACAGTGAAAATGATTTCACAATTTTATGTCAACTTAAAGTTGATGCTTTGAATGATTTGCTATATTTCATTTGGGGTTTAATGCTTTTTCAACACATCAGGCTCATATTTGTCTTAGGACCACTATAATTATGTGTGGCTACCTTATAAACTTACATCAATACAGATGAAAAATGTTTGACTATCATTTGTTGTTTTTTTCAAAATTCATTTGAACCTATTTTCTTAAGCTATGTTTTTATTTATTTATTTTTTTTTTTTTATTTTATCCTCACATAATGAGCAAAATAAACAATATTATATTGACAGAAAAAAACATTTGAACCATTTTCAACAGTTAAAAATGATATGGGATAACAAATTAAATAAAATTAAATATTGTTGTTATACTCTATTTATTGAAACATGAAGAATAGATCATAATTAAAATGGTATAATGCCAAGTAAACTTGTTTTTAAATAAATATTAGAAGTAAAGGTACACTAATATTACACATAATTGAAAATTACAAATTATAAAAACATTGTATAGAGAACTATATTAAGAAATTCCCAGAAAATGGACCTGTTACATTAAAAAGTCTTGATAACAAAGTAATAAATTATTTGTATATTGTAAAAGTAAAAAATAATAATGAAGCAAAATACATTTTGTACATTTTCTATTTTAATTTATTTTGGACTAGAATCTTAATTTATTAGATTGAACAAGAAATACGAGCCTGAAGTTTTATGGATCATATTGTATCTAGTTTAAAATCATTTGAATTCTGTTATCCACTGTAATTTTTTGATGGGACTAAAATAAGTTTTTAATGAAAATGGCCAAAATGAATACTTATTTGGAGCTGTTCACATAATATTAGATACAGCACATTTTCAATATATCATTATAGTTCAAATAAAAATGTAAGTCAAAGGTAAAAAAACAAATATAATAATAATTTACAAATAAAGAGTTAACATTTTTGAGGCTCATAACATTGGACAGTTCAGTTCTAATTTACAGCTAGTCAGTTGGGCAAAAAATGCCACTGCGTAGAGACTAATCAGGACATGATTATTGAGGGGCTTATATAAGAAGGGAGCACCTTATTTTCCCCTGAAATGAGTAATTAAAATATAAAGAAATCTTTATATGTTAATAAATCGAGCAAAACTGATTAAAACAGCTAATAATGTTATTCAGTTATCTTTGTAACAGTACAAGAAACCCACGAACATACCTCGGTCACATGATAAGTCAGACCTCCTTTTTTCTATATATGCCATTGGGACTATAAATTTTCTCATATGCCTTATTAATTCATATATTTACCTAAAATAACTAAATGGTAATGGAAAATTGATGGGAAAAAGAGGGTTGAGGGGAAACAAACAGGTAAGTGTGTCGAAGGGGACATGTTAAATGGTTAGTGGGGGGTATTTCTTAACACAGTATAGTTATTTAAGAACTTAAGATTTGTTAAAAAATATTTAGTTAATAATAAAGTACATATTTAATGGAAATACATAAAAGGTACTAATAACTTTATATATATATATATATATATATATATATATATATATTTGTATATATATTACTTCAATATAAGATTGAAAAAACATTATTAAATAATCTATGACCTATTTGAAGATGAGATAACCATTCTTTTTGGTTAAAAATCTCATTTAATTATTTTCCACAATATTGTGTTAGCATAAAAATTACCAGTAAAGTTTACTAGAAATGTATAAAAATATAATACTGATGATCTTGTTCAACAATCTATATATCTATAATAAATAGAAAATATCAAAAATTCAAATTATTGTAACTATAATGTGAATACTATTATAAATGTATTAAGTATAAAGAGAAAAAGAATTAAAACCATTTAATTATAAATGGCACACTATCACCGTGTAATTAAGTAATATTGAATTATTTAACAGTAAATAAAACCCACATGAATAAATAGGAACATATAAAATTTGTCATTATAAAACAAATAATAGTGATAACAATAATACCATATTTGAAAAATATGTTTATATAGTATAAACAATAAAATATACTTTATCAGATGTTATTTTATTTATTTATTTTTTATTTATACAACTATTCTAAACAATTATTAATTGCTCAATTTGAATTCGATTTAAGATTGTAGTTAATTTAACATATTTTATTTTTAAATAAACCATATTTAATTAATAACGCAGTGCTTCAAAAGCTATTTGTGTATATTGAGTTTGGAATTCTCAAAACATCAAGTCTTAGATCTACTCTTTATTAAACAGACCTAACTAGGGAATAATAAAAACTTTTTTTATATTCAAATACATTTTAAAGCATTAATTTTAACGAAATAAAATACATTTCATTCAAATAAATATAATTAGTTTTTAAATACTGAATATATGTAAATAAACGTTCTTTATTTTGAAAAAAAAATATCTGTGCAATGTCAAAAATATTATATTGAATTTACAATACATTTTCTGATTTTAAATAGGTGGATTTTTTTCCACCTATTCATTTTATGGTTATTATTTATTCTAATATCTATCTGAAACAAGAATTTGATAAATTGAATTTTAATAAGACTTGGCTATTTTATAAGACTTAATGAAACTGCTTGTGATTCATTTATATCAGAATGATACTTAGAACTAAATTTGAATATTATTTTTCTAACTTTGTTCTAGAATATTCACTTCTGGATAGTGCTGTCTGAGTAATTATTAAAGATTTTGATATAATTAATCATTGAATGATATACAGATTATTTTAAAAATATTTAGCAATAAAAAAAAAAAAATAATAATGCATACATTACGAAAGTTACAATAAAAATGAAATTCATACCAATCTACATGGAAGATGCTAGGAATACTTTATAACTATACAAACACCAAAGAGATCAGTCATCAATGTCAGTCTTGGTTTTGAATATGATCAGTGCAGTTCATTATTGAGCTATTTGGCATTTTTCTAGTCAGATTTGATTTAAGTGCAGGGTAATGCATTTATAAATAAATAATTAGAGCAAAAATGTTAAATTTACTTTGAAAAAATGATGAGATATTAAAGCATTAAAAAAAAAAATTGATAAGTAGAATCTAAACTAGCTAAATTTATTTATTTAATCAAAAAGATAGATTAGTTAAGAAGATTATAAACCATTATGAGTATAGTAAAACAGTATAATAATTAATTAATTATTTGGGTTGGTGTAATCTTCTAAGATTTTTAATAATTTACTTTAATTTAGAAAATATTAATAGAAAAAGAAAGGCTTGATTTCAGTTAATCTGCAAAAAATAATATTGTGAAATTGAAAAATATTTTTTAAGATGCAATCAATTAAAGGGAACAACGTTATGGGGTAAATTTCAAAAGAAATATTTCTTTTTAAATTTTATTATAATTAAATTAAATTAAAAAAATGTAGAGCATTTTTTTTTCTTAAAAATGCTATTTTTAAATCTTATAGTAATTAATAAATGAAATTATATAAATACAAACATAAATAATAAAAAAATGCTATAAGCTACACATGAATAAGGCATAACATGACAAAAAGCTCATAAAATTTAGTGAATCGATTTCACTGATTAAAAAAACAAAACACGTAGTTAAATAAATACAAAATGTTTTCATATTAAATAATTGTTTAACTTGAAGTTTTGGAATGAAGTAGAGGTACAAAAATTCTTATTTCACTCTTTAGATAAAAAGTTTCAAAATGAGGAATGTAAAATGTAGGATTGAACATTATTTTTTAATCTAATGGATATAATATATGTAAAATAATTGAATCAATAGTGATTCAAAAATGAAAGATAGGAAGTAGCCTAAAAACTTAAAATTTATGATATGTGATTAATTAATTAAGAATAAAATTTAAAGTTTGGTAAAGGCAAATATTTCTTTCACAAATTATAAATTTTCTTCTCTCAATAGATGTATATACACACACATCAATAATATTATATGGCGGGTATATCATACTGAGAATGTGTTTTTATTTAATCTGGTGTAAATGAAATAATATTTGCATTATCAAACTTACACACATAAATAAACATTTATCTATTCTTCTTTACTTTATTCCAATCAGTAATATCACTTTTATTTAAATGAGATATATCTTCACTTCATTCAAAAATTCAGGGAGTAATAATATTTATTAATACTTAATGGTAACTTACAGATTTAAAGCATTTAATTGAAATGATTGTTCGGCTACTTTTCATTTTACAGGACTTTTATATGTTTCTTTAGAATAAAAATGAACATCCTTCAGTGAAATTAAATTGATAATAAAATGAGTATACAAATAAAATTATTGAGTAATTCATGCATTATAGTTATTTGGAAACATTATCATGATTTTCACATAGGTTGTTTGTCAAACAATCTTTGTGATATTTAGTATATTGGTTATTAATAATAAATTGAAATAAATATAACAAATTTGTGTGAAATAAAAATAAAAAATCATTAACTTATTCAATATTTATAGTCATCTGTTTTAACATAAATATAGATAAATCATAGAGAAAATAATTTAAAATTATACTAACATAAAATAATTATTTACAAATTTATACATAGAAGTTTCCATCATTTCTAGCAAATCAGAGGATATTCCAAATTAGTTGTGTAGAGTCTGATCTGGTCTGTAGTAAATTGTTTGAGGAGCTATCGAAGGATGTATTGGAGGAGGAAAACAACGGACATGTTCAACAGACATAGAGTCAGCATCACTAGATTTCAAATATTTGTTTAAAGTAGCAAATATTTGTGAGTTCAATACTTGAAACCTTCGAACTCTATCCACCATACGCTTCAAGTGCTGCAAAAATAGAAACTATCATTAGCAGAAGAAAGGTAGGAATAAGGGATGAAAAAGTATTCAAAATTCAATTACAAATAATTGGGATCCTATCAATGAAGAGCTTATAAACATATAAAAATTATGTGACTGAATCATAAAAAGCTCATTTGATTGATGTATGCTGTTTACAGTTATAAATTTCAATGAAATAAAATTACAAATGTGTCTGAATAGAACTAAATTGAGTTCAAGAAAATGGGAGAAGAGAGCGGACACACCATTTCAGATGTTAAGAGACAAATTAACATATTACCAAATATTTTTTAAAAGAAATTACAGCATACAGATATATAAATTAAAAAAATACAAACCAGGAATGTAATATAAAATAATAAGATGTAGTGGAATAGGACTAAGTAAATTAATCCTGAAGACGGGTTGTGTACCCCATAACGTTGATGTAAAAGGAGAATAAAATATAAATATAGAAAGTTAAATTTTTTTTTCAGTAAAATAATATAAGAAAGAATTATTTTAACACTTCAAGAGGAGGAATTCCCCTCAAATACTTGGAAAGAGATTAAGTTCTAAAGCAAAATGAAGCGGTTTGAACATATTCCTCTATGCGGTTGGAATATAATGTCACTTGTGTAACATTATTTCAAATCAGATAAGCCTTTTCTGCTTTTTTAATAAATTAAAAAAAAATTAGTAAATAATAGTACTAACAAGAAGGAAGACAGGAAACAGTTCGGTGCTGAAATCCCAGTCGAGGTTACTTGTTTTCAGACTTGTATAATTATTTTTTAAAAGAAAAGGACAATCATGGTTCTTTGATTTCAACAGCCAAAGTGACACAAAGAGTTGCGGATGCCCTTGAAATCAGCAGATCTATGGTTTCTAAGATAGTCAGTGATCATAAAAGAGGGAAGCATAATGTGACTCCAGAGAAAAAGAGACCTCGGCCACCTACTGTAACAGCGATGGATTCTTTCACTGAAGATGCCATTCGAAACCATGATTATTTATCCTATGAACGCAAAGAGTGGCCTTCTAGGAGGAGATTATTAAATACACTTAAAGAAGCAGATTTTTTCCATGAAGGAAAAACTGCTTTATCTGAATTGCTTCATACGCTGCATTTTAAATGGAAGGATATTTCTCAAGGAGCGAAACGATATTGTTGGGGCGAGATGCATATTTCTATGACAAATAAGAGAGTATGACTTGAACAGTATTATTTTCCTTGATGAAACTTGGGTAAATGCTGGTCATTGTGTCAGTAAAGCCTGGGCTGATGACTCATTTAAATCCTCTCGAAAACTACCTTCTGGAAATGGTGGCAGACTCATTGTTACCCAAGCAGGTAGTGCTAACGGGTTTATATCTAACGTGCTTAACATCTTTAGGTCAAAGAAAACTGGAGATTATCATGAAGATAATGAACTCAGCAAACTTCTTTTTCAAAGTTCTGGAAAATATACCTCCAAAGAGCATTACATAATGGATAACACTCCGCATCACACGGTGATAAAAGAAAAGCCGCCTACAACTGCTTGGAAAAAGGCAGATATTCAAAATTGGCTGTCGAAAAATAATGTTAAGTGGTCACCTTCAATGATGAAGTCAGAACTAATGGAATTAGTACGTATTTATAAGCCCCGCAAGGTAACATATGTCATCGACAATATTGCTCATCAGAACGGGCATACAGTGATAAGGTTGCCTCCATACCACTGTCAATTCAACCCAATCAAATTGATATGGGCCCAATTAAAAAGTAAAGTAGCTAAAGAGAACAAATCATTTAACTTGACTGAAGTAGAACAGCTGACGAAAGTAGCATGAGTCAATTACACCTGAGAACTGGAGGGAAGCAGTGAGGCATACGAAAGAAATTGTTGAATCGGCTCAGGTGAAAGAAGGAATCTGTGAAGAAAAAATTGAGCAAATGGTTATCGAGGTTACAGAAAGTTCTTCTTCGGCATCAATGTAGATTCGGACACATCAGGTTCTGGGTGGGGAAGAAACTATGGACAGCGAAGATTTGGGCTGCTTTCTTTTAGAATAAGATCAATACAAATATTTTTTTTAATTTTGTAAATAAATTACCTTTCATTTTAGTTCATTTTTTAAAGAATAAAAAAAATAATATAAAAATAAATTAACAA
The DNA here is from genome assembly GCA_911387785.2 of Aelia acuminata. Lineage (NCBI taxonomy): Eukaryota > Metazoa > Arthropoda > Insecta > Hemiptera > Pentatomidae > Aelia > Aelia acuminata. The sequence continues at coordinate 34,455,298 of OU426980.1, forward strand.
GATCAATAACAATATAATATATTTTTAGGTTTTATAAAATATTATGTTTTAACTGTTGTAAATTGTATTTTGAAAATCATTTATCTTTTGTTTGTTTTTGTTGTTCTTGCTTTTAGAACAAGATCAATAACGATATTTTTTTAAACATTTTGTAAATAAATTAACTTTCGTTTCAGTTGTGTTTGTTCATTGTTTATAAATTAAAAATGCAAAAATGTTTAAAATTAAAAATATTTAATAAAAAAAAGTTGAGCCGGACAGAGTAGCAATCCAAGTGTTGGGGTGAAGTCGACTGATCTACCTCCCCTCCTGGAGGTGGTAGCTATGGAGGGGTAACCCCCACCACCCGTGTCGCAACATCCACCGGCCGGACTGTAGATATGGCCTTAATATTAAAATTGCACCATAACCATAACCAGTATAACAGTCTAGGTAAAAAAATAAAACCAAATGCTGATACATTTTGTCATGGTCAGCTAACAAACTTCTTAAATATTAATAATTCTTTTAAAATATTTTAATAAATAATTTTTTTTAGCTTCATCACTAATACTAGCTTTGAAATATCAATGTCATAGACAGCTGCCAAGACAAGCCCATATAATTTACCTAATATCTCTTCCCCCTCAGAATGGTTGGAACATATCATGAAAAATAATGGCATAGTGCAAAGTACTTCAGTATTTGAAGAATATATAAATAGATTTAGGTTTCCCCCTTGATATTTCAATTAGGAGTACCCACTTTATTCATGCTGGGTCTACCCCTTACAAAGGCGATCTGAGACAGAATATTGAAAGATATCTGCCAGGCCAGATTTGAGCTTGGGACCTTGAGACAGCAGCTCAATACCTTTCCACTGAGCTTCCCCGCTTCCAAGACCAAATCCAATTACTTTTATTTGATTTTTATGATATTTTTCTTAGAATTTCAATAAGAAATCAGAAAGAATAAAAATTAAATTAGGACCATAAACCATTGAAATCCTGAATAAAACAGAGAAATCTATTTTCTCCAAAACATAGATTTGAAAAAAGAAAACTGAAGTTCCTAAAGTGCTTTAGAGGACATACTGCTTAAGACGGCTGCTGCAATAAAAAAGAATATAAGGGATAGGTTTCAAAAATTAAAAAATTCCATAAGGATAGAAAGTATTGATGTTTTACTCTTACTGATTACTAACTCGTAACACAAAGCCTTGCTTCTATTAATGCATAAAATGTATAAATTTCTGAAAATCATCAACCAAAAAAATGGCCAGGGTAAATATAGCAAATATTTTTTAACTATAAAGAACGGAACAGGAAGCTCCAAGCTCATAAAATAAATCATGTAAAACTAAAATCAGCATCAATCAAATTTAACTCACAATTCCTTTCACATTTTCATCTTTTCCATCAACGCGTTGAACACGGAGAATATGATAGCAAAAGTCAAGAGCTTCGAAACGCCTTTGCTGGCCTAACAACACAATCATAGTACATCCAGCCCAATTAAGTCCTTCACCAAATAGTTCTCTAAAAACATTAATATAAAAACAAAGTAATTAATAAATTTACGATAATATGAAATAGCTGTAAAATATTAATAGTTCAGATACAAATTAAGATTATATTTACTCACTCCACAGTAAATTCAGTTTCACCAACAGGAATACAATAAACAAACTGTAATGCTGACCACAGACGATGGAACTCAGTGCATTCATCAATGTTCATCACACCATTCGAGGGGGGTGGTCCAATCCATACAGGATCATTCAAGAATCCACGTAATCTGGACAATACTACTTCAAAAATAGATAATCCGCAACATAAGCGTTCTCTCGTCAAAAGGTCTCCTTCTCGAGCAATCTGAGATTGCTATTGAAAAAAATCAAATAATTATTTTTTTAATAACAGTTTAAAAATGGAAATATTACACACATAAAAAAGGATATAATTGGTATAATATAATTTAAAAATTGTTAAAAAAATTAAACAGATTCTTACCTTAGGTGTTCCTAGTCTTTCAATGTTTGGAACAATCTGTAATGATGCATATTTTGCTTCCAATCTTTTTTGTTTAGTTTCTGGTTTCTCACCATCTTTGAATAAGGAGGCAAATAAAAGGAATTTTATAGAATTTTTGATTTATCAAATTTTATTCTTAAACTCAAAAGACAATAAATACCTTTACAGAAGGGACGAGGTAATATATTTTGAAAAGGAGCTGCATGTAATAAATCACATACTTCTTCTTGAGATAAGGCTTGTTCCATCAATAAACAAAATAAAATAGTATTACCCAGTTCTCTAAAGTTATGAAACAATTCTGTCTTGGCATCTGGATACTGTACTATGTCATTTAATTGAGCATGATAATAACCTAAAACACCTGCAAGAATAGTTTTTATTAAAAGAAAAAAATAAGTAAAAGTTAAAACTGATAATGTATCTAAATAACAAACTCCATTTTCCAACAATTTATCAAATCATAAAATACCTGGTGACCCATAATCATAGCGAGGAAGTTTACAAACTTTAGGCATAGCGTCCATAAGTGTTCGGGTGAATTGCAATAGATTACCATGTATGAGGTTTTTAACAATTTTTAGAAGCTCCTCCATTACTACAGCTATACCTTGATAACCCAGAAGACGACAAATTGATCTCATATGACAAGCACCAACAAATCCTGGGGGAAACAATTATATTTGTAAGTATATAAATATATAAAACATAAAAATATTTATATGATATGATAGCTTGAAAATGACTGTAAGCCATGATATTAATGATATGATAAAGAAACCTTCCCCCCAAGGTACATATATATATATATATATATTTAATTTAGTTAAATACTTTTATCGATTGAATTTCTAATAATATAATACCCTAATGGTTTTTAATTGGTTATTCAATACTATTAATATTTTCATTATTAAATAATAACCGAATAACTTCACTTTTTTATGGTTTGGTATTTAGATTCTTTAAAAATTCTTTTTTGTGTAATAAATAACATCTCAATATTTTTTTTTCTCTTTGACTCTCCTACTTTAGTATCTCTTTTAAAAAGGGAAATTATCCCAGAAAATGAAACAGAAACAGCAACATACTCGGTAAAATAAATAATTCAATAAAAATATGCATACTGTTTATTTTTCTGACCAGCAAAAATAATATTCTTTCTTTGGTTGAGTCAAATTCCCCAATTAGATATGTTAGTTAATAAAACACATTAATTCTTTACTAAATAAAAACATTCACCTTCTAGAGTTATATGTATGCATGTGAAAATAGTTAAAATTTAACATACAAAATACAATATTTAAGAATATATAAGTACACAGAAACCACTAATTGGCTTGAAATATATCAATAATATGTCAAAAGAACTGTAACAAATGGAAATGTTGATTAAACACAATTTCAAAATGAAAAGAAATATTATTACCATTATACTGTCCATAAATAGTGGAATATGCAAGATTCAGGTGTTTGCTGCCCCATAAATACTGATAACCCATTTGAGGTGGTTTGTCTCTTTGAACAGGTTGACAGAAAGTTATTCCTTTACACTTCACGAATCTAAATTCAAATAAAAAACAGAAATGTGTTAATGATCGAAGAGTTCTAACATGAAAAAATGCACAATAGATGAATTTATCACAATGAAATCTAATAGACCTACTGATTAAACCTAGATAATATCTATAATAGTGATATAAAAGTTAAATAACTACAACTTTCACACTACTATTTCTGATAACAAAAAATTACCTATTTGTTGCTGCATTATAACAGTAATTTGGAAGAAAATCATAATTTAATTCCCAAAAAACATGAAGAGTTATCCTTCCATACGGAGCCAAAACATTATGATTTGCTTCTCGAAACATAGCATCATAATCATCTAATGCAAGAAATTTGCTAAGAAGTTTGTGGCAAACTCTATTCACTTGTAATAAGCCATCTAATTCCTGAAATAGAAAGGTTGTCAAAATTAATGATCTTTCATGAAGATTAATTCAGATAAAAAGAGCATAATGATATTAACATATAATTATATAATATAATTAAGTTCTATATGTATACATTTACGGCTGTAAATAGTCTACACACACACACATGCACACGCGTGCGCACACACACTCACACTCACACACACACACACACAACACAGAGATACACACAACACAGAGATACACACATATATCTGGTAAAGGAAAAATTCCTCAAAGGTACCTATCTGTTAGCAGTATTAAAGTTATTTATTCATTATATTAATGATTGATTGCGGCACAAAATCTTTCTATAAATATTCATGATTTAAACTCACGTAATAATTTTTTAAATCACAAATATTAATTTTTGTTATATTTTTCTTGGTGAAAAGCTTTCTTATATTCTATGTTTCTTTGTTATATTTTTCTTTTAAAAGAGGTGCTTTATTTTAATTTTATTTGTAAATATTTTTCTTCGTTATGCCATGTACATATATAAAATATTTGTCATTCTTATTGCATTAACGTTATTCCAGAAGATAGTAACTTTTATTTTTTTTTATCATTGAATTTTTTTATGTTATATCATCCCATCAATTACAATCAGATGTAGTCAGAAATTTTCTTTTATTTATTACCTAGCCAATTGAAACATTAAAAGAATTACTGATTTTTTGGCAGGAGGTCAGTTTTGTTAATTTTGTTTTCAATAGTTATGTACGAGGGTGAATCAAATATAAATGAGACTTTTCGCCCTTCAGGCACAATAGTGGAGGGAGAAAGTTCCCGCTTTGTTTGTTGTTGGGTAGGTTTGTCAGGAGTAGGGGAAGCACGTGGGCTCGTCTCCTCGACCCTCTCAGTGTCCACCGTGACGATGTCGGAGCAAGAGGTACCTCCGTCAATTGCGCAACGTGTTGTAATCAAGTTTATCACCGTAGAAGGCGTAAAACTAGAGGAAATAATGAGGATATTGACTGCCCAGTTCAGGGAAGAGAAACTGTCGCGAGCCAGAGTGTTTGCATAACATAAACAGTTCGTGGAGGGTCGTGATCGTGTTGAAAATGAGAGCCATGACCGCAGACCTGGCACCAGCATTACAGCGAACAACATCAGCAGTGTTCGACGGCTTATTGAAGATGACAGACGCCGTACCACTTCTGAAATTGCAAGTGAGGTCGGGATAAGTTATGGGAGCACTTACTCTTACACTTACTCCATACTCACAGAGGAGCTAGGATACCGTAAGGTGTGCGCCAGGTGGGTTCCCCGCCTTCTCACAGCTGACCAGAAATTGCATCGTCTTCAGGTGTGTGGGCGTCTTCTTGCACGATTTCAGGAACAAGGAGACCAATCTCACTCACATTATCACCTGTGATGAAACATGGGTGCACCACTACACCCCAGAGTCTAAACAAGCGAGTATGGAGTGGAGAAAAAAAGGAGAACCTGGACCAGTAAAAGCCAAGTCACGTTTGTCGCAAGGTTTTGGCTACCGTTTTTTTTTACCAGCATGGATTGCTGTATCTCGGTTTTTGGCACGAGCGCAGGACAATTAATGCGGCCTACTAATGCGACGTTTTGAGTGGGGTCCGTCTTGCATATAGCTGCAAAAGACGAGACCTATCGATCAGGGAAGTGGTTCTTCTCCATGACAATGCTTGCCCCCATACAGCAGCCTTGACTAGGGAAAAATTGGAGCGACTGGGGTGGGAAACATTGGAACACCCTCCTTACAGTCCAGACCTGTCACCCTGTGACTTTCATGTGTTTGGCTCTCTCAAGGAAGCTTTGGGAGGCCAAAGATTCGATAGCGATGCTGAGGTTGAAGCCTACGTGCGCAATCGGCTGCAGACACAACCTGCATCTTTCTACGTGGAAGAAATTGGAAAGCTGCCTATCCGCTGGGAAAAATGTGTTTCCAAATCAGGAGATTATGTAGAAAAATAAACTATATTCTTTTTTGCGTTTAAAATAAAAATAAATTACAAAAAAAAAAGTCTCGTTTATATTTGATTCACCCTCGTATGAATAAATATAGAGCAATGAAAAAGTATAATTTGACTGATTATCATGTGGAATTTCAGCCTTTATTAGAGGCTATATAGATTAAATTACGAATTATAAAATAAAATTATATTGATGGTAAAATAATTTTAAAAACAAATAATCATCTAAATAGACAAATTATTTGAACAGCCTTCTACTATTTTTTAATAAGATAATGAACATTAAAAATTCTTTTATAGGTAAAAGATTAAAGTATGACATAGAAAACTGAATTCAGACTGCTTAAAGACATCAATTAAAATGTGAAAAAACAGTTTAAATAAAATCCTAGGAGATACTTACAACAACTCCAGTGATATCACCAGCTTCAAATTTGCTTATGGCTAGATCAAGAGCTTTTTGCATATCAGCATTGATTCTTTGAGTTATGAGTTTATTAAGATCAATAGATCTTCCTAACAGCTGAACATGGCGTTGTTTCAACAAAGTTTCATACCGATTAGCTCTGGGGTAAGGCAGTAAATAAGTGCCCATGCATTGAGCAACACATTCTACTCGAAATCGTTTATCTAATAGAATACTGAAACATAAAAAAAAAAAAAAATTCAAATAACAATATTAATGACATTTAAGAGTTTAATACTAAATTAATAATTAAGTGCTGATGTTTGACCATTTTCTAAATAAAAAATAGACATTTATTTTTTAAATGTATGCATAGAAGATTAATATTTGTGGAATGTAGAGGAGTAAGTATTGTTTAAAGAGGTCAGTGAGGGTGCTTCATAAATGGAGATGGCTAAAAAAGAGTTTCTACAGTAACGAAAAAAAAAAATAATAATAAAGATAAATTAAATGAGCGCAGAACTGAACGATCACAGTTCCAACAATTCAACAAATAATGATGAACACCCACTAACAACAAAAAAATTATCAATTTTAATACACACAGCCATAAATCTTACCTAGAAGCAAGCTGTTTGTAGTGTGTAAAAATCTGTTCACTAAGTTTGTAAACAAATTGATCAAAGCAGAGATTCACTTCGGCTTCAACTTCATCATACAAAAATTGCTTGCGAAAAACAGTTAATGCATAATGAGCACTGTCATTATACAAATCCAATGGATACAAAACATACCTAAAAACAAAAAAACAAAAAAAAAAATATGAATTTTAGAATTAATTACAAACTACTGCAACTTGAGAAAGAGACATTGTGTATTCCTCAGATTGAAAAAAAAAAGTCATAAAATACAGCAATATTGAGCACTGGTATATAATTTTAAACTTCTTTAAAGTATTAATCCATCTGTAAATAAATTTTCCTAACGCATATAATTTGAAAAGTAAAAAATATAATTTCATAATTTTAAAATATCAGAAATAGAATTTTAAAGATTAAGCGATGTAAAAATTATCTTAGGGGCTATATTTTCATGAATGAAAAGTTTTTTCATTGCCTTTTTTTTTTTTTTATAAGCAATTATTGATATTTACAACTGTATCATAACACAGTTGTAAATATCAATCAATAAATTAATACATGCATTAAATGCGGAGAAGTTAAATGTTCAATTGGTGCTTATGTAATCAATTCCTAAAACTACCAATAAATATTAGATTACGAGCAACAAATATTTAGCTTGTTTACCTTTTTTAAATTATATTAATAATATAAATTTTAGGGATTCTATTTCATTTTCTAACATTAAATATTGTTTGAATAGACATATACAGTCAACTCTCGATACTTCGATCTCAAAGGTATGATGAAAAATTGTTCGACTTACCTACAGTTCGAATTATGGAATATCGACTTAACAAGGTTATCATTTGACTTATCTACATGTTAATGGGAAAAATGAAAACAACATTGGAGCTAAACTCATCTACGTATTTTAATACCAATACTTGTATGTGTTAATTGTACATAAATATAAAGCCAATTGACCTGCGCTTGAAATTTGAATGCCAGCCACTACTCTCATCATTAAGCAGTATAAATTCTTTGAGTTTTTTTAATAAGAGGCCCACTCACCAGAATCTTTTCTTTGTTCTTTAAGATGGTCAAAACTGTATTATGCAGAATTTTAAATTACTGACTATAATCTCCTGACTCCTTTCTCACTTTGAGAATCATTTTTAGCCATTGCTAAAAGTGCGATAGCCATTGTTAACAACTGCTCCAATGAATAAGCAACATGTGATGGGTGTATATAAAAGGAAAACATAAAGATTAACAGGATACAGGAAATCAAATTGATCATGAAATTTTCTGAAATTTGCAATAGGAGTAACAGTTGTAGATTAAGACCTAAAAGTCCCCTCCCATGACCCCTATTTTCAGGTCAGCTTATTTATATAATTTTTTAACCTTTTTTGGTCTGAAATTTACAAGTAATGGCTCCGGACCACAAATTGCGTTCGATATATTAAATATTAGCGAACTTTCACACATCAAGAGTTGACTTTATAATGAATACTTTAAAGCACAAGACTGAGACAAATACAAATACAAATATATGAATAAATATATATTTACTCCATCATTGAGGGTTCCTTTGTTCTTAAAATATGGTCAGTTAAGATCCAGGGCATGGACATTTCTATGGGAAACTGAAACAAAAAAGGATGAAATCATTTTCCTTCAACAGAAATTAGAAGTCATCTGCAAGTTATATTTGTTATATTATAGAGGAACAATATTTTTAAAATTACTTTAGGTTTAAAAACCAAAAAAGAAAAGAAAAAGGAATGATGAAGTATAAGAGATTAATAAATATAGAAATGGTGCCTAAGCCTATTCTGGTAGCTCCTAATTTTAACGCTAGCATGGTTAGCTAACATATTATCAGGCAGCAGACAAAGTATGGTCACAACAAATATTTATGTCATTAAAACCAATTTTTTACTTCGTTATTATTAGTTTTAAGGCATCAGTGATCATGGAAACCTTATGTCTGATGTCACGGCACTATTTGAATCCAGGCTGGATTGGTTGAAATTTATTTCATGGCGACCCATTGAATGAATCTCTCCCTTCCCACCCAGGTTAAAAAAGGATATTTACACCTATAGAATAATAATCCTGTGTGGCAGGAATGGCTAGGAAGAATTTTTAAAAAATGTTGACACTTAATGATCCCCAAATAAATATATACTAGACACACTATTGCATTATATGAGATTATTGCATTATTATATCTGAGTAGAAAAATATTTTAGAACCAACAATGCTTAATATTTATAAACACATATTTTCGTAGATGTTATGACATATGGGCCGCAGCATGGCCGAGGGGATAGCGTCTCCGACTCCCACGCTGGCGGTGCGGGTTCGAATCCCGCCCAAGCCCGCTCGATTCTGTTCGTTGACGGCCTCACTGAACAGACTCAGCGGCTTGCCATGAATTAGAAGAGGTTGGTTACCCATAGATAACCCTTCCCGATATGCCCTCGTGGCATAAAACAGAATGTTAATTCAAATTAATTTAATTCAAATAAACTGATACTAATTGTCAAACAAAATTTAAGACAGAGGTCCATCATTTAACAAAGTATCAAGTGATTAATCATCAAAATTCCATCAATCATCAAATGAAGTGCACAAAACAGAATAATTTGTAAAGAGAAATATATATAAAAATGACAAACCTGTATTCTTTTTTCCATTGTGATCAAATCACTACACTCCTCATTATGTTGATGGCGAACCGTGCACTTCTGCAAAGAAATATAAAATTTTTATGAAAAATTCAAATTTTATTATAATATTATACACTACAAGGAATTATAAATATAAAAAACATTGGATAATTAGAATATATATGTATATCTTTTAATCTTCTTCAAAAAATTTTATTCCATTTCACCTTTTTCAACGTTTAATTCCTAGATGTTTGAAAATATATTTATTTTTTCTACATTTTATGGAGAATTAGATGATACTGAAGGCTTAGCATTATGATTTTTTATCCAGATTTAAGGAAAAACCTAGTGGTGGCTGGTATTCTTGCACAACTGTTGGATAAAGAAGAAAATTTATTTCTATACAAAGTACTGAATCCAAGAGGTAGAGGTACAGTTGATTTACTTATTTAATTCTTTGCAACCAAATAAGTAATTATTCAAATTTTAGAAAATTTTTTTAAATTTGTCAATCTTGAACTGGGATGTAAATTTTTAGAAATCATAATTTTCATGTTTCTATTCGTTTATTCTTCCCCTTACCATTGCCCTCATTAGCGTAAAACTAAAATTTTTAACTGTATTAATTTGGTGCCTATTATATGGTTACATTGTTTCTTTCCATCATCATGGGCGGATTTAGGGGGTGCGAGCTCACCGGAAGATATGAGGTATTTGTACCTAATTTAAACACCTAAGCCCCATTTAAATGGTCAGTTTTTATGCCTAAAAAGGTAGCCCATTTCTTTTATCTGACAATAACCCTTTCGTATTTTAATTAACAATTTATTTTACTACAATTGCTGATTATTGACTTTAATCAAGCAAATTTTTATTTTTAAAATTAACTAGAACAGTTATGTCCTTTCGTATTTTATGTTACAGTTCATTAAAATTGTTAGAAGTAATATTTCATTTGTATTATTACTAACCATAGTAGATTAGACTAATAATGTCACATATATCACGTATAGCACACAGACTAATAATGTTTTAAAACAGTGTTGATGTAATTACGTGATTCATCTCTCATATGTTTTCGTAGTTTTAACATCTTAAGATGAATGAAGTTGGTACTAGATTTTCATAAATAATATTTTTCATAAACATCTGCTTATTAATTATAAAAACTACTATCCATCAGCAAACCATAAACTTGCTTTTATTTTACTTACCAATATATGAAATATATAGTAGGTAAGGGAAACTGTAGCAATCGTGAAAAAATTCGAATATCGGCTTTCAACAGAAATACACGTTTTGTGGTCTCATGAGTCCAAATAACCAAGTCCTACGAACTGATCTGTGTGAACAGACTCTCAATAAAAACGATTTTTCATATGAAGCTAAGGTATATTAGGTATTTGAGGTACATGACAAGCTCTTCTGGTATGAAAGAGTTCTGATAAAAATATTTGGAGCTGTCAAACAACAGCAGAAGTAGACGGTAACAAGCATGCTGAACGAATGGAATTAAATGGTGAACCTGAAATGCTCAGTGCTGTTAAGAAGAGCAGACAAAGATGGTGAGGAAAACATGGAAAGAATGGAGCCCTGTGGGCTGCCTAAAATGGTGCTGAATGGTACACTGGGAGGAAAATGGACAGTGTACCATTCATCGGTGGATTGGTAACCTAGAAGACAACTTGAGAACGCTGGAGATCAGAAATTGGAGGTACCATGCTGGAGACTGCGAGGAATGGGGAAGAATGGTAGCAGAGACCATGGTCTTAAAAGACTGTGGCGCCAAACACACAAAAAAACAAAACAAAAAAAACACACACACCTAACTAACATGAAAAAAGTCGAGGTTTATACTGTAAACACATTCATTTCTTATTCATTTTAATTCATAATAAATAAAGTATATATCCATGATTTGTAAACTTGATAAAAATTTGATAACCGACAACTTCATATTTAATTTTCAAGTTAATAATAGAATAATAGAAAAATAAATAAAAATCAAATGAAACTGTTTACAAGGCCATAAAGTAAGAAAATTGAAATACTAACCTGTATCCTTCTTCCCATTGTCATTTCCAAATAGAATTCCCGGTACCATAATTGTGACAAATCACAACATTGTTGCAGAGATTCTAAAAATCAAGAAAGAAATTATTGAAATGATACAAAATATACTATTGAGGAGAGTGCATAGAGAAAAAACTAACCACTGAAACTCAAAAGATAACTCCAAAAAAACGAATTTTTGTGAAATTGATCAATCTGCACTAAATACTGCCCATCAATATCTTTCCTTAAAGTTCTTTTTCCTCCAGACTTGTCAGCAATAAGAGATTCTAGCATAGTCCGCACCATGTACATTTGAGTAGAAGAAGGACCTAAAAAATAACCATACGAAGATCATTAAATCAGTTGTAAATCATTAATTTTTTTAATAAACTGAATGAAACAAAATAATCAACCATGAAATGATAGATAACATCATAGAGTTCCATGAAAACTCAAAACTATGTTTGTTTGTTTGTTTAATGTCACTTTATGCTGCTATTATTATGGTTAATAGGACAATGCTGAATTGAAAGGCCTAATTTTTGACTTTCCAAGTATAATTAGAATTGGTATCTTTAAGGAGTTTCTGACATCGTACTGGCTTGAGACCTCCATTTTACATCCCATCAAAAGTATTGAATAGCTAAGGAGTTTCTACTCCCTTTAGAACTTGCAAATTTATCAATGTGCATTGGGTAGCTGGTAAGTAACATCCACAATTTTGCCGAGTATACAGGGTTAAAAATTAATGTACATACAGCTCTTGATCTGGTAATCTGACCCTCCTAGAGCTCGTAAAGCCACTTTAAAGCAGGGATAATTAATAATTATTTAAGAGGAAAAAAAGATTATTTTGGTGAAATTACCATGTTGCATGTCTGCTGAACAAGAAATAAAGAGCTGAACCCAAGAAAGTAATACCTGATTGAATTTAAATTTTACTAATTACCGAATGACTCATGATTGTAGAAGAAAAAAACAATTGTCGAATACAATTAGTGATTTAGTTGGCAAAGTTCTAAGCCAGGATTGATTAAAATATTTTAGACAAAAATGAATGATAAAACTTACCAACATTTCTACGAGGGACCTTTGGAATACCAAATCCTGTATCAGTATCCTTTTTGCCTTTAAGAGCAGGATCGGCTTGTGGTTCTACACCTCTTTGCCAATCAGCACAGGTTTCTCTGACTGAAACTATAATACTGAAACAGATAAAGGAATCATTAATTAAAGTTTTTTTTTTATATTTTCTGCACACTACTAAAAAAAAAAATTATTAAAAGAAAAACAAATTATCACTTAATTTATTACACAGAACAAAAATAAGTTATTATTTAAAGTATTTAAAATAATTTGTTTAATTAATTTAATAACAATAATCAATTAAAATATTTTAATAATATAAAATTACAAAATTAATGATCAACTATTTTATCCCCTCTAAATTGAAATCTTAGTAATAAGTTATTAATATGTGTGTATGAACCGCAGTTAATCATATGAGTAAGTAAGCAGGCGTTTTAGTATTGAATTGGACAATGATCAATGACTTCAAAAAAATTTATTCATCCTTGGTGTTACGAACCACTGTTCATATATACATATGGTAATGTATATATGACAATCCTGACGAAAAAACCAAACCGCATTTAAAAAAAATGAGTATTTAATTACTTGACATTAGGTTAGTACAGATGAATGTAGTTTACAACATTCTGAAGAACTTTTAACCAACTAAGAGTAGTTGGTCATTTTTTTATGAAGTTTTATATATATATATATATATATATATTACAACTTATAAAATTCAATTAAATAAAAGGTATAAAAGCATACCTTCGAATTAGTTCCCTTTTGTTTTTGATAGCTTTTCTCAGAGGCTCTCTCAAACCAATTTGGACAAAATCTTGAAGCTCAGCATATATATTACGTCTAATTGCATCAGTAAACACTGTTTCCATACGAGCCATTAATACTTGTAACCCTTTCACCATAGCAATAACTTCAATGAGAGCAAATTTTTCTTCGGCTGTATAATTATAACGTGTAGCCTGAAAGAAAAAAAATTACTATTGTAATAACAAACAAATTCAAATTAATTCTTTAAAGAAGCTTCTTTCAATTTTTAAGCTTTTTACATTAATAAAATCTGAAATGCAAATGTCACTTTTTTATAAGTTTGAATATGTTATAAATACGTATATATTTTGAAGGTAGAACTCTAGACCAAGTTTAATTTAATAATGTTTGGTTAAGTGATATATACTGTAATGTGGAACTAAGAAGAGTAAAATTAGAAGAGTAAAATTAGAATTTCAAAATTATGTTCAATAGTTTTATATTAAAGTCAATTGTAATTTAAAAAAAAAAAAAGGAACAATATTTTCAGATTGTTAAAATAAATCTTACCCTTTCATATTCTTCTGCCTCAGGAGGACACTCCTTATTTTGATGATGGTCAGTAGGGTGTAATAATTTCCAAGAATATAATTCTGTGACAACACTAGTCCATTCAGAAAGTAATTGTAATCCTCTCAAAGCTAAATCAGCAGTTTCTTTATTTTCTGCATCAGTGCGTGATTCTTTGTAAGTGGTAGTTACCTAATTTAAACAAGTAAAGTCATTAATTTAAGTAATAGATATTTTTTATAGGACACATCTTCAAAAATTTAAATATATTATGATGATCAAGCTTCTGAAAATTCTATTTAACCCTTCAACTTGGCGAAACCACTTAAGTGCTTTGATGCCGCCATGCCCTTAGTAAGTGAAACCACTATAATGGCTCGGAGGTTTCCATGCCCCAGGTGCGAGAAGCCTCTACATTGCAACTTTTTTAATTGTTAGTAAATAACTATATTAATAGTATTTATCATTTTAGGGTTATTCTTGGAACTAATATCAAATATTACACAATTTAAATGTAATGTTAAAGAGTAACAAAAATTAATTTACCTTACATCTATTTTTATTAAACAGTAAATCTTAAAATAATATCTAAGATAAATAGAGAAGCAAATAATCATAATATCAAATAACCATAAGCAAAATCAAAAGTAAAAACTGCAAAAGTGTGATTAAAATGTGTTTATTAAAATACGTAAAGGAAATGAGATTCACGGAGGGTCAGCCCAAAATTTCAATATTACTGAATCAGGAAAAAAAAAACTGATCATCTTGTAACAGTTTGTGTTATATTCCATTTTAAAATTGATGCGTTGGCTGCTCCCCACCCTGTAAAAATTAACCTGTATTTTTAGCCAATATTCTATTTAATGAATGATCTATTATACACGTTATCGAAACTATTCTCAATCAGTAATATCAGAAAACAAAAAAATATTTTATATTAAGAATATATAAAAAGTGTATCACAGCACAGTACATTAATTACAAATCAATTTGATACAGATATGACCTCTGAAGACAATTGCATTTGGGCAAGTTTCGAAGAAAGCTAGGTGAGGAACAGCATGGATTAAGCTCTCAATTGGAATAACTAATATTTATATTTTGACAGCCCCAAAAAATCAATCATGATATTACAACTCTGATTTGAGAAGGATGAAGAAAGCTCTGGATAGATGTTAAAATTCATTTCATGTGACCAGTATAAGTACAGAATAACTCAAGAAGGCAACTGAACCCAAACTGCAACAAAATTAGGTCTCCTTGGGTACCATGGGTACCTCTTCCATCTAATACTCTAAGCTACCATGATCTCAAATCAAGCACAAACTTATAGAAATTATAATCATAAATTAAAACCTATTAAAAATTATTAACATACCTCTATTAACATACCTACCTATTAAAAATTATTAACATACCTATTAAAAATTAAAAACATACCTCATTACTATATCTTGCAAGTTCACTAATATATTTTCCATGATCCTCTCTTATTTGAGGCAAATGTATCATCAGTTCTGCTTGAGGACTAATAGCTGGAGAACTAGAAAGAGGCCATTTGCTGGCATCAAAATGAGCACTTCGTTTAATATAATTGAAAGGTGCTATTTGCATATCACCAAAAAGAGGAACGACCTCAAGATTCTGAAACATAAATAAAATAATTACGATTTGTTTTCCAAGCAGAGGAGTTTGTTCTTACTGAAAGTATTTATAATTTCAATAGCCAACTAACTAAGATGAATCTTGGGTAAGAAACTTGAACCAAGGTATGTATCTTTACTAAAATTATAATTTGTAAGTTCATATTAGTCAGCATCATGCTTAAAGTACACTTTTTGTCAATAAATCATGCAATGATAGAAATAGTATTTCTATCCTTACCTTAAATATCCTGTCTATTTTCCCCAAATTCAATTTCTTTTTTTGATCAAGTTTGTTGATATTGCACGCCTCATTATCCATTAAAAAAAGACCAAAGCCCATTACCTACGGAAAATGAAAACATAGGTTAAAAAAAAAACAATCATGACCAAAATAAATATCAATAATAACTTTATTCTTCAATTACCTTAACAAGCATATGCTTTTCATTAGGAGTTAAATACATTCGTGTATCAAACATATGAACCGCTAAATTTACAACATCAGAAAGAAGATCTTCATACCCACAAATTTTTTCTAAATTTTCCTTTACAGTATCACGAATTTTATTTTGTGTAGCCAGAAACATAGAAAGATTTTGAGACTCTTGTAATGTATGTGAATCAGCTAACACCTTCAAGAATTGAGCAGCTCTGCGAAAGAAGAAATAACAAACATCTTAAAATTAAACAAAAAGCTTAGTAAAATGCCTTTTACAAATTCATGGATTCTAAGGGCATTAATAAATGTTCAAAGAATATGAAAAAGCTATTAACACAATAAAAGAATATTGATTTGAATACAGCCTAGTTTTCATTAAAAACAAACAAAAGTATGCAACTATTCCCAGATAAAATGAACATCTAATGTTAAAGAATAACAGAACTAAATGATAACCAAAAGAATACCTTCTGTAGGTAGAATAATCATTTTTGACACTAGATTTCATATTTTTTAATTCATCAAGAACAGCAAACATATTTATAAATTTTCCTAATGTCAGGAGATATGCCTCTGATACGAAATCTTTTCTCTTCTCTGTATGGCATAATCGTTTTACCTCTGCAGAAAATCTCTCAATAGCTTTACGCTGAAAAACGAAAAAGAGTACATTATTCATTATACCATAGTAATTACTAAGAAACGATAATTAAGGTTTAAAATATTTTAAATAATTCAGTATAAAAAGATATTTATATGAATACTTATAACCTAATTTCTTTACCTGAAAATACATAAAATTTAAGAGTTTATTCACTTCAGGAGCTAAAACCTCAACTGTTTTTTCATAAATTTCAACACGATTAGGTTGTTCATTTGATTTAGGCTGTGGTATAGCCCGAGAGCAACATCTCCAAGTATACAACATAACAGCATGCTCCTGGCCCTCTTCCAAAAGTTCATTCTGAAATTGACAAACAAAATAGAAAAATCTGGTGGATCTATCTAGGTGTGCATCCATCATAAACCTTTAACCTACTACCCAAGTTTAGCTAAAAATAGGCAAATAAAGAAAAAATTATATATATTTCAATGCAGTCATTAAGAGAAAATAATTCTAATTTTTTAATGTCTAATTAGAAATGAAAAAAACTTAATTGAAAAATAATCAAAACACTGTGAGTGGTTCTTGTGATAACAATGAGTATATTCATGAAATTCTTATCCAGAAACCAAAGGATAATCTATCTTTTATCCCACATGTCAGAGGTATACCAAGCTGAAGGGGCTTTATCCATTTTACTGATGGCAATATTTACGAGTTTATAACTTTTCCAAATCTTTAGAACCAAAAAGCCTCCTTACATTTTGAATAGTTCACTTCATGGTTCTCTATCCATTCTTTAAACATAAAAAATTTAATTAATTACAATAAGTCTCTTCAACTATAATCTTCTAAATGTATTTAAGAAATTTTTTTTCTATCTTTTTAAATCTATCATATTGATTATTAGTTCATATTAGATAATTTACTCATAATTATATTTAAATTGATTAGACTATTTGACTAAATGTTTCAGAATAACGTTTACTTTTATTTTACTGCGTTCCTAAATGCTATTATAAAGCTTTCTTTCCTCTACTATCATCTCCTTTCCTCATTCACATTGTAAATCTTCTTTCTTTAATTACTTTTAATACTTTTCCTTTGCCTTTTACACGACTTTATATTAGATGTAACTCACGATCATAATCATATTTGTTAAATGTTTTCGTTATCATGTGTTTCAATTTTCATAGTTCATTTATACATAATTTTCAGACCACATGCTGTTTCACTTTTAAATATGTTTTTAAAGCATTTACAGTAAAGGTAATGCTATTTATATACATTGTATCACATTCATATGGTTGCATATCCCAGACAAAGAATAGAAGAAAGATATGGGATGCTAGGGGTCAAAGAATACAGGTTAATTTTAGGTTAGGTTAATTCCTTTTTTTATACTCGATATCAAAAATAAAAATTAGGTAATTTTGCCTCCTTCTTATGTTACTTTAATAGAGTTTAAAAATCTTGTTTAGTTATCCCATTTCTGTATGAATAACAGGTAACCAGCAAGATAAAAAAAAAAATGAATTAAGAACTTAGCAGTGGCTAAAATTCTATAAATGAAAAACTCACCAAACTAGCATGTACAGTAGCTTCCTCAATATACTTAGCTATTCCAGTAACAAAACCATTTCGATCTTCAAAATTTGTGTCAAAATTAGCTTGATATACAATTGAACATGGCTGTGCTTCAATACAAGGTTGTTCATCAGGTAATGTGAGTTCATCAAGAACATCAACATTTGAAAGAGCATCAGTAAGTGTGACTTTGTCAGTAGCCATCCTAAAAATTACACATAAGTTCATTACATAAAAAGTTTAATTAATTCATACCAAACTATTCATTACTTTCAAAAGATTTCAAATGGACTTCAATGTCTATTTTCTAGTCATATTTAAATACCATAATATTTATTTAGGTGAATTTTATCAATCAACGATACAGAACTAAAACAATCAACAAGACATGATGACAAGGAAAACTGATTGGTTCAAAAAAGGCAAATTTTAATTAAAATGAGAGAAATATACATTTTAATAGGTAGTTTTTATCCTTGAGCATGGCTATCGTAGCTAAAAGGACAGTTGCCAAAACAAACAACATAGTTTTATGAAATTTTATAATTCACTGTAAATTTGATTCAAATGAAATGAAAGTATGAAAGAATCCCAAGAAATGTGTTATTGTACTTAAAGCAGTTGCAAATAACAATAAACAAGCTAGAGGGAAAAGAATTTGATCCACCTAGGCTTAATAAAAGTCACCATAAATTAGTCCCTCCATCCTAGCATGGTTCAGCCACATGCGGAACATAGTAAATACTAGACTATCAAGAAGATTAATGGTGACGACATTGGGAGGAGTATCACCCAGGGGGTAGTAAAGATCCATTTGGTTGCACATAACTTAAAGGCACCTTACTAGAAAAAAAAAGGAACCAAAAATGGATTGTTAAACTATTCCAGAAAGAAAGGAAAAATTCTCAAAAATAAATATAAGAAGACAAAACAAAATTTTTCTTACCCTATCTGCAAGCTTATATAATACTGAAGCCAAGTCAAATCATGGAAGGATGATCCTAACAACTTATGGATAGTACCACAATAAATTCCAAACATTTCTGAATTCCAGTCAGCAATCAGACAATAATAATTCAACAGATCTTGTAATAATAAAAACCCTGTTGAACAGCGTGAGAAATTCTATCAGGTAATATAGCCCCCTCCCCCCAAATAGACAAATAGAAGCTACATATTATCATAAATTAGGTCTCAATTATCAAGTAACCTTTCTAAAAATACATGATATCATTATTCACAAAGAGAAGGATAATTAGTGGATTTCATACTTAATGTATTTTTTAATATCTTGAATATGCTAAAAAATGTTTTCTTCGTTTATTCAACGTTAAGTGACAGTAATTATGTGAGGAGTAATAAGAAGGAAAGACCTGGAGGAAACTGAAGAGTCTGGCACAGAACCGATTGCATAGAAATTCTTTCATACACATCCAAAGTGGAATTAAAGCAAATAAATAATAATAATTTAATTAGGACTGATACAATGAGAGCTGAACAAGAATAAAAATTAGTTTTATTCTTGGAAAAGAAATATGCCATTTAGTTACAAGATTATATGCATAAGCATGGGATAAAGAAAAATAATAGGGGTCACCTGTGGTATAGTGGTTAGCATGGCAACCTACAATACTAAAGGTCACAGGTTCGCGCCCAGCGGTGGCCTTAGGATTTTTTGATGGGAGCAAGAAAATCCTTAGCCATGCCGTCCCTCGGATAGGACGTAAAATGGAGGTCACGAGCCTGTACGATGTCAGGTACTCGTTAAAGATCTCTATCCTAATTGTACCTGGATAGGCAAAATTTAGGACTCCCAATGTAGCATCGTCCGATTAGCCTTAGTGGCATAAAGTGATGTTAAACAAACAAACAAAGAAAAATAATAATTTTAAAGTAAAACAATAGAGAGAAATACTTTATTGATAAGTAGTGCTGCCCTACTTCATAGGATTGCTAGACACACAGCATACTAATCAATCCGTTTGGACATTAAATTTCCTATTTTTTCGTTCCATTTTTGGTCTTCTTTTCTTTTCCTTTCTTTTTTTAACTTATCAGTATTGTCATCAGGGGTTGGATTACAATTTTTGGATCTTTTTCAGAAACAAATAATTATAATATAAATTCCATTTTGAAAGTTAGTTGCTATACAGGTGATGATGGTGAATTATGCCCAAGGAGTCAAGAATTATGCTCTCGGCCAAGATCCCTATATCACCTATTGCGACCCCTAGGTCTTCTAGGAAGCAATATGTAGATCTCGGAATTGATCCGCGAGACCCGAACCAGAGGCCTCTCACGGTGAAATCTCTTTCTCCGAAGGTTCCACGGAATTTTTCTTTTAAGAAAGGGATACACTTTTCATAGATCTGTTTTTTTTCCCTTTCAACTGCACCTGCCTGATCGAGGTCATTGCCCTCATATCTTACTGTCGGATCAAGGATCAGTGCTGTACTTCCTGTCCTGGGGAAGGCTACAATATCAGCATACCTTACTGATCCATCGGAGTCAATGCAATGGACCTCGTCGAAGCACGTGTTTTCCCTTCTTTTAAGGAACCTTATTAGTTCTTCTTTGACCCTATGGTGTCGGCGGGTTATGAGGAGGGAGTTATTGGGGCATTTTCCCAGCACATGGGCCGGTGTTTCAGACTCTCTGCCGCATTTGCGGCAGAGGGACCCAACTTCTCTAGACTCTCCGCTGACTCCAGGGACCCCACGCAAAGGCGCATAGTTAATATTAAGTTTTAGGGCATTGGACCATTCTGACCCTGAGAGTACTTGTTTTTGACAAATAAATTTATTTGCCTTTGGTGTGTCCCTAAAATGCGTAATTCCAACGCCTTGCCATTTACACTTGGCCCATTCGTCAAAAGAACGTTCTCTCAGCGACTGCCGTAGAGCTCTCACGCTTCGGTTGCCCTGATCCACTCCAAGTCTTTCCGCACATTCAGCGATTTCCGCTCTATAATCGAAAGTGGACTGAAACAGGGCGTCCGGTATATTTAACAGTCGCTGGGCAATGGACCAATGCTGCAGAGGAGCCTCCCATTGGCAGCGATTGTCTTGTCCCCGATATCTCCTCGGGGCGTAAAGCATCCCTGAACAGGTGTTAGCTGGGAGCCCGATGATGGCTTTCACACTCCTGCGGATGTTTACATCAATACCATCTAATATCGCTTGAGGTATTTTTGAGAGAGGCGCAGTTTGGAGAGGGTATGTTAACATAGGAAATAAATATTGATTTGCCATGTTAATCTTTTGCTCTGGTTTGAGCAGACTAGAGCTCACCAATTTGTTAAGGTTATTATTGAGCTTACTTATAGCCTCTTCGTTAAAAACTAATTCGCCTGAGAATTTGCAACCTAAATATTTTATAGACTCGCCTGCTTTAATCGTTTCAATGGTATCTCCATTATCAAGAGAGAGAGTACTCTGCGTCAGCTCTCCTTTACTTATTATCAGACCTACGCTTTTCTTTGGGTTTATAGGTAGACCTATCTCTGCGAGCAGCCTTTGCACACTGTTGATAACTCTTTCAGCAGTACTCTTATCGCGCGCCGTGACAGCCTGATCATCCGCGAAGCCCGTGAGGACCATGGATTCTTGGTCACTGGTTAATTTATATCCATTTGCATTAGAAAACTCTTGATCACAAAGATCGCGGTATACATGATCAATAGCCAGATTAAATAGTGAAGGCGATAAGGGCCCTCCTTGTGGTACTCCACGAAGCACTTTAATCTGGCTTGTTGAGAGGGCTCCCGTACTAATCCTAATTTGGTTGGAGCTTAGGAGAGCTGCGATAACGTTTTTTAGGTCTGCTGACACCCCTCTAGCTTCAAGTGAGCTAACAATATGATCGTGCCCTACGTTATCAAATGCTCCCACGACGTCGAGAAACACTACTGCGCAGTCATTCTTCTTTTGCTTGGCATGTTTAATGATGGCTTCGATGATTCTTGCATTGACGTGGGTCCCCGGTAGGCCTTTGATGAAGCCCCTTTGGTATTTACTGAAAGTGATTTGCTTCCATAATTCGTGATCTAGAACCTTTTCTATGATCCTGCGCACAACAGAGTAGATCGTTATAGGTCTCCAAGACGACATGTTTTTGATATCTCCTTTCCCCTTGTAGACCAAGATTGTGCGCCCTTGACGTAAAGGCTCTGGAACATAAGCATTCTTCAGCATGATCTCCGCAATAGTCTTAATGACATGAGATACGTCAAAGTATTTTATTGTACGGATCAGAACTCCATCTGGACCCGGAGATGTATCTAGTGATGTCGATTTAATCGCTTTTTTAAACGATTGGATGCCGATGGATATTAAATTTGGGTTCGGGGCACATTTTTCATAATCAGTACGTTTGTAGGAATTTTTCCTTTCGAAAAGATTTCTATAGTGATTTTCGATTTCAGCTATTTTTAACGGGCACTGTTTAGGAGCATCGGCGTTCATTATATTTTGAACAACTTTCTTCCGCCTGTTATAATAATTGTACTGAGCCACTTCATACTGATATTGCTGTTGCCTGCGGTTCCTGTCCGCCTTGTTCGCTCTCTGTGGATTTGAAACTTTTCCCACGCCCTTGTCGGCTATAACGGTTTTGTTTTTTTTCCTCATTTTGAAGAATTTGACGGCAGGGTGTTGTGGTCCGGGCAATTCATCATTGATGCCCTTTAAGAAGCTAAGAAAGTTGCCCACTTCTCTGTCAAAGTCCGCTTTATCAAACTCATTTCTTTGTAGAAAAACTTTAAAGGAAGCCGACCATCCACTTACTTCATTCTTTACCCCATCACTCTCGTCTTTTCCATTCTCGTTACTCGTACCCTCAATGTTAACTAATCTTCTTAGCTTATTGTCATTAGCCTCTAGAGGGTGTTTCTTAGCAATGTGGGTTCCGAGGCCTCTATCACCCTTGTAACTTAGACTACATATGGGACATGTTTTATCAGTAGTTCTAGAGGAACAGCCCGGTTCCTGATCGTTTAATTGGTCATTTGTAATTCTTGACGGATTTGGAATCTTGGGTATCTTTAGAATTACATCATCGAGTGATACTGTTTTACCCAATACCTTACCTTCTTCGCCTAGCCACTCTACCTGGACTAATTCCTTATCCCCGCCTCCCGTGGCCGCTACAGACATCACAGAGGTTACAACTGCTTCCTGAATAGAGCCCCTAGATCTCAGAACCCATACCTTTTGGCCGGTAATAACTTTTTTGGAAACATTTGACCTCATATTTCTTTATTTCTCTTACGATATACTATTGGGTATGCATTTTTAGTGAACCAAATAAACGTATGAACTCTAAAGTAGGTATTTACCTCGTTGGTTCCTCTTATTATTCAACCTCTATCTTACTACTTGCACATTTTTAAATCTGTCACTTTGAAGATCAGCTTTTTGATTCTACCGCAGGTGGCGACTTCCCAGAACTTCCTCTCGCGATTATATTCAAAAATCACTTCAATTTCCTTTGCAAAAACAATTTTAAAAACGGAGAGAAAAAATTAATAATTTTAAATTCAGTATTCACCATGTGATGTGAATCAATTTTTATTACAATTTACCAGAAAAATATGAGAGTTAAAGATCTTAGTTTTTGGAATCTAAAAACAAAAGTCAACCTGAGAGACTTGATTAAACAAAACAGAGTTATTCAAACAGAAATAACAATTAGGAATAATATAAAGGATAAAAATAATTACTAACAATTGAAATGAAATTATATTGGGGCAGCTTAAGAATTTTAATAAGACAGAACATTACTCTTAAGGTAAATACATAATGTCAAATCAGATTATTAACTCTAAGCTAACATAAAATAAAAATTTAATTTAGCTGATACAAATATTTTATAAATATCTAAATAAACCATAGATTTAACAATAAAACTCTCAGCCATATAAAAAACATTAAACCTGTATGTATGTTCAATGTTGTGTTCTATTGCAGGATAACATGTTGATCGAAACATTTATTTTAACAAATAAATCAAAACTCAAATGGATACCTAACACTGGGGAAAATAAATTTTGCGGCAGGTTGAAGTATAAGTACAGTGAGCTAAGTAAAAGGCTTTTGTATAAGTACAGTAAAATTTGTATAAGTACAACTTACAATAAAAATATCAGATTTGTCAAATTGACTAGTTTATGAGATAAGACAAAAATGACTGAAAAGATTAAAACAAAGAATACAATTTACTTTTCAATATATTTTAAAAGTAAATTAATGAGAAACAAAAACTTAAATACATTTGCTGTTATCAAAAATAATAACAATGGCTAATTCGCTTAACACAATGCCAAAAAAAGATCAGATTATATTCCACTGTACAGTAGGGAAAAATATCTTTCTCTCGGATCAGGTAGGATTTAATAGTGACATCAGGTTAATGACAGTGTTTTTCTGTCAGTCTCAGCTGAAGAAAGTGCAACTTATTCCTTCACAGACCAAAATTCATTTAGTTCTTCTTAAGAAAATCTGTCTTGTGGAAGTAGCTTCTTTGCAATCACATTCACTGCTGCTGATGTACAGTCAGTGCAGAAAGTATTTGAACAGTCTGAGTAATATTTTATTTTTAATCGTTTTTATAGATTATGTTCTGAATATTTTTAATTTAACATACATATTACCTTTAGTTATGCCTAAATAGGTGACAAATGGATTTATTCCCTCCTAAAAAAAATCAAATGGGGAATTAGAGTTAGATATAAAGGAATTCTGTCTGAGACGAAAAAGCAAAAAGTATTCGAACAGGAGTATTTGAACCAAAACTTACTTGTTTGCGGCGATAATCCTTTCTGTATCACTAGTAAGGGCTTAGGTATATTACAAATTCTCCTATGCATCAGACAGTGTTAGTTCGCGCAAGATGGGACGTAAATTAAGAGAGACTAGCCCCGAAGAAAGGAAAATTTTAGGAAATTTGCTTAACCAGTGTAAATCGTAGCGGGAAATCGCCAAACTAATAATAGGAGCCATGTAACGGTGTCAGACATTATTAACCGATTTGGAAAAACTAAGTCATATCAATCTCAACCTCGCAGTGGTCGACCTAAGCTGCTCACAGAAGATCGAAAGCTGGATGGCCAGGTAAATCCTAGATTAAGTGCTTCGAAATTGGCAATGGACTTAGCTCAAACAAAGAATATTAATATTTCGGCCAGTACAGTGCGAATTTATTTCAGAGATTTAGATAGGTTAAATAATGGTCAGGATTTTCAGTTTACAATGATATTTATTATGGTAAGCCAACGTTTCGATCCAGCTAGTGGATCTTCATCAGGGCTAAAAGAAAACAAATATATGAGTATCTATGCTAGAGGGTGACAATAAATGGATACATTACAGAACTGATAATAATATAAAAGATGGTATACATAAATATTAAAATAAGAGGCTGGTTAACAAGATAAAATAGAATCTGATATTTACCTACTGAGTCCAGGTGGATACTAAGACTAAAGGTAAAAATAAGGTGAGAGGTAGTGGTAGGGGGTAGGTTTGCCGACTTCAAAGGTTTATGGCGGGGAAATCCAACGCTTTTGAAGTGAAGGCACATGACAACTGAGTGAACAAAATATTTAAAAACTAACAAAATATATGGTACTGTATACAAATAGTTGTGTCTGGACTGAATAATAACATAAAAATGAGATAATACATAATGAAACATACATAAAAAAACCTCATCCACCGTAGCCTAAACTTGTCCGATCCACAATTTCATTGTCATAACAAAATCCGCCTGAAAAATATCTTACAATCTAACGATTTTCCTGAGCATTTAATAAAAACACTTATCAATAACAATGCTAAAACTCAAAATCTCTCTAACAACTCTTCACAACCTCCGATTTCTACTTTCCAATACAGATCTATCCCATATATCCCCATTCTCCCAAACAAAATTAAAAAATCTTTATACTAAACTCAAAGACCCTGTACCTCTCCTAGACAAGTGTAATGTAGTTTATCGTATCCAGTGCTCCACGCTTAATTGCAACAGTTGCTATATAGGTGAAACCAAAAATTATTTAAAAAAACGTATTTATCAACATAAATACAGTATTTCCACGCGTAATTCGTCTACATCTAAATTAGCAGAACATGCCATTGCCCACAACCATTCCTTCGACTTTGAGAACCCCTCCATATTAGCAACTGTATCTAACCACGACAAACGTCTCCTCTCAGAATCCATTTTCATCCATCTAGAAACTAATAACCCGGTAAATCACAAAACAGATAAAGAGATAATTTCATCCACTTATTCTAACATCTTCCGCATCCTCAAATCCTAGTTTTGATTTCATAGGTACCTGCAATTATCTCTGTACCTCTTATACTATTATTATTTTTGTATTGTATGCTTCTTTCTATATATTTTCCAAATTTTGTATGCATTGTTTCATTATGTATTATCTCATTTTTATGTTATTATTCAGTCCAGACACAACTATTTGTATACAGTACCATATATTTTGTTAGTTTTTAAATATTTTGTTCACTCAGTTGTCATGTGCCTTCACTTCAAAAGCGTTGGATTTCCCCGCCATAAACCTTTGAAGTCGGCAAACCTACCCCCTACCACTACCTCTCACCTTATTTTTACCTTTAGTCTTAGTATCCACCTGGACTCAGTAGGTAAATATCAGATTCTATTTTATCTTGTTAACCAGCCTCTTATTTTAATATTTATGTATACCATCTTTTATATTATTATCAGTTCTGTAATGTATCCATTTATTGTCACCCTCTAGCATAGATACTCATATATTTGTTTTCTTTTAGCCCTGATGAAGATCCACAAGCTGGATCGAAACGTTGGCTTACCATAATAAATATCATTGTAAACTGAAAATCCTGACCATTATTTAACCTATCGTAATTGAAGAACAGTTGACCATCTCTCATCTCTATCAGAGATTTAGGCTTTCATGGGCAAACAACACGTAAAAAATGCTTTATTTCACAAAGGAATAGGGTGAAGAGGGAAATCTATGAAAAAGAACAGTACAACCAACCTCTAGAGTTCTGGAAACGAGTCATTTTTACTGAGGAATGCAAATTCGAAGTGTTTTCTAAAAGAAATCACCAAAAAATATAGAGGAAAAGAAACTGTTCAATGGATCCAAAAAATTTAGTTCTAACCGTTAAGTGCGGAGGTGGTTCCTTTATGGTTTGGGGCTGCATGACTGCCAGTGGAGTTGGTAAATTAGTGTTCTATGATGGTATAATGGACCATATAAAGTATGTTAACATTTTTAAGGAAAATTTAGCACCAAGTGTCAAGAAAATGGGTTTGGGAAATAATTACATATTCACTCAGGACAATGACCCCAAGCAAACCGCTTGGAAAACCAGATTGTGGTTACTTTACAACGTTCCAAAATACATGGTGACACCCCCCCAAAGTCCGGACTTGAATTCTATCGAACATTTGTGGGACTACCTAAAAAGAAGAATGGCAGAACGGAAACCTTACAGCCTACAAGAATTAAAAACTTTCCATCAGGAAGTGTGGGACAGAATACCGATTTTGTTTTTAGAAAACCTGGTGTTATCTTTAACAAAACGCTTAAAAGCTGTAATTGAATCAAAAGGGGCGCTGTCGAAGTATTAAGCTCCGAAATGGTAATAATTTCTCGAATGTTCGAATACTTTGTGTGTGAAGTTTTTCCACAAGTTTTTCAAGTTTTATAAAAATGATTATGTTAACGTGTTAATAAAAAAATTGTTACTCTGTTATTGTATTCTAAAGTGTTTAATTAAATGTTTTTTTTGCCGTCAGTTATATTTTTCCCACAAATTAACCATTTTGAAGTCACAATTGCACATACTAAAATAATTTTCACAAGTGTTCGAATACTTTCTGCACTGACTGTATATCTGGCTGTATAATTAATCTAACATTCCAACTTCAAGACAGTTTGCAATAGGTGGTACTGATTCATATTTTTCAAATTATCAGCACAAAAGTAACGGTCATAGAAATGATTATTTCACAATACTTGTCATGTATTAAATAAAAATTGTCAGGATCATTAAAAACAGACCATCATGACAAGCTTATATTTATTAACATAAAAAGGGCAATATACTTAACATATAGCATGAAGGGGTATGTTTCTCTTATACTACTTCAGGGAGTGGCCTATTTCGTGAGCTTATATGACCTTAAAATAAGAGGAGTCTTACAGTGTCCTTTCGAATTAAAAAGGGCCTTGATTAGCTTTCATAGATCCCTGCTTTCAACTAGCCCCAAAAAGATACTTTTCAGTTGAGATTGAAGCCGCACTAAACAGTACCATATTGGCCAAGCCCAGAAGAAACATAGGGGAACTAGTACCTATGAAGAATTTAAGCGATAGTGTTTTAACTACCTACATTAATAGAAAACAAAATGTGTTTCAATCTTCTATGAGTTGAAATTAATTCAACTAAAGGCTCATATTTTTTCAATTGATAATTTAAATATCAAGAACCGGAGTTAATTCAAACAAAGTAAATACATTGTGGTTATGTCTAATGTAAATATTAACGAAAACAGTTAACAAAATTTTTACTGCAGAAAATGTGGTTTAATATGTACCCCAGTTATTTACTAAAATTTTAAAAATCGGCAGAAGATTCTTAAATGAAACACAATCATTCAATTAGATTTAATAATAAAAAAAGCTAGGATAAAATCAAGAAATAATAAAAAACAAGTTTGCTTACTTTTTAAAGTGAATGCTATCTAATTTTCACATTTAATGATAATCAAACCAGTCATAACAATCATTTACACATTTATTACTAAATAATTAAAAACTATTTATTTTCTTATGCCGACAGTTTATAAATGTATTTTAATGTCGTTAGTGAACGAATGTTTTAAGTGACAGGTATAAGTGATAAGAGAAAGAGGTATTTCTCAGCTTCATTGGTGGAAGGGACTAATAGAAGATTGTCCGGGAGGTACTGTGGTACAGGAGGTATTCAGTGAAAAGGATCAAAGTACCAAAGAGAGTTGATCATCTAAAGTTATGATGGAAGAATTAGGAGGCTACAGATGGCATAATTCTACTTGCTTCTGAAAGTCGGTAGCCGGTCAGTGCATCTGGAAAAACAGTATGTCAACTTGGAACGTAGCGCCCCTTCTTCTTATTTTGATTCTTATTATTAATAAGAATTGGACATGTGAATATCAAAGTTCCTGGATAATCTATCATCAGATGCTAAATATCTAAACATTCATTTTTATTATTCGTATTAAGTGACATATGCCATTCTGGTTCAGTGCCAGCGGACATGGGTTAGGATTGTCCGGTCTTAAGGAATTGGCTAATATTACCTTGTATCCAGTCATTAATAATAACTAAGAGACTTTCACTATTTCAGTTCCACCGTCTAAATTTGCGGGGATGAGGAATAATTAAAATTATTTGCGACAGAAACCCTAAGTATGTTTGATATCACCTAAGGGAATCATCCTATAAGTTTTAAGGCTGTTATATTCAGCGAAATATTTTTTTTTTAATTTTAATAGTTCATCCATTCTGTCCACAGATATAAATAATATGCATTTTCGACCTTTCTATTCCTATGTTTTATATGATTGGAAAATTTAAAAATTATTGCCCCCTAGGAACTGTTTTTTTTTTTTTTTTTTTTTTTTTTTTTGTCTTTTGGAAACTCAATCCTGGTGCATTAAGGGATTTTTCTGAGAAATTTCTTCAGTTTGAAAGCTCCTTATCAAAACTCCTATCTCTGCGGGTACCTCTATCTTTGCCGGTCCAAGGCGTCCTCCTCCGCCAGTTCCCTAGCTGCCAAAATCTCGTCTACTCTGTCCTTCTACCCGATATCGGATCTTTCCTCTGCCTCCCAGTCCATTATTAGTTCAGGTACTCTGACATTTTCCATCCGCCTTACTTGGTGGTACCATCTGCATCTCCTCTGCATCCTCCGTACCTTTAGGAAACTTTGTGTGGCTTCCATTCTTTCCCTGATTCACATATATACTTTATTATTTACTATGTTATGAGGCATATGAGAGAATTATAAAAGGGATAGAGTTTGAATTATTTAGATATTGTGTTTGTGGATAACACTGTTCTTTATTAAGACGATAAGCAGAATTAAGAATCAGATGAGAAGCTTTCAAGCTAGGGCTCTAGAAGCTATGTAACGAGATATCCTTCAATTGGCAATAAATGTTTAGACATTTCCTATGATATTTTCTACAATTTTTAAATATTAACTTTGATCTTGGGCCAATCAGGAACATTTGTATGTAATTTGTGAAAAGAATCGATGCTACAAGAAAATATAATTAAAAATAGAGGTATTGTTCTTACCCATATCATTGTATCAAGAAAGAATTGAGCCAATGATGGTAAAAGGAATTGATGCATATTTTTCTAGCAAATATGTATAAGTTACTTGCAATCGAAATTTCAATTTGAATATTGGCAGGATTCGCACCTCCCCCACGCCCTATTTTTATTTTGTTATTATTTTATTATTATAACTAAGATAAAAAAATATATAAACCATTGTAAATTGCATTTATATTTATATAAAATTTTAAGGTAAAATATAAAAAACAATTTCAAAAATTAAGAAATATGTATCATATAAATTAATTTAATTGTATGTAGATATAAATTATACAACATAAATTTGTATCATTCTATTTTATTATATCTGATAAAAATTAAGGCATGAAATATGAAAACATTTTGTAGATTCATTTTCCTTCAACAGAAGTTGATAATGAAGTTGTCTTAACAAAAGTACTTCAGTTTCCAACATGGCACCAGGGAGGTGAGGACGGGTTCAGTTTTGTTTTCCCGGCTACATATCATTCCATATTATGTGATAACCGATTTTTGTCTTGCCGAATTTTGAACTGCTAAAACCATGGCAGGAACAATGCCGTCAGAAATAACAAGTGATATAAAGAAACCCGAAGATGTGGTGCGAATGGATATGAATGATAACTTGAAGTTTGCTGTTCTTATCGGACTGGTTGAAGTTGGACAAGTGACAAATAGAGAAGTTGTTAATACTGTATTGCATTTGGTAAGTATTAAATATTTCAATGGGCACCTTTAAATTGGTGGGGGTAAATACTTGTAGTGTAGAACTGTGTTATGTTTGTTATCATGTAGTTGTCATAAATCCATTTGATTTGTATTTTTCATTATTTATGCTAATATTTGTTACTTTATGCCTTATTTATTACAGTAAATGTGATTTATGTGTTTCTTTTAGTACGCCTGTTGTTCCTACACTTATTTTGTGTTGTACTACAATTAAGGTACCAATACCTATTAGTCATTGACAGTTTTATTGTTTCTGGTACCCATTTATTCATTATTTGTCTGCTTTCATTTAAACTTATTGATTAACATTGAATCATTTTCATGTTTTAAAATGATGATTAGATAGATGTCATAGTTGTCATGTTTGTGCTTATTTTAATTTCATTTAGGAGCATTGTGCTTCTGTCAATTCTACCAGTTTCATGCTTTTAATTTCCATTATTAGATCATTGAAAATTAAATCATATTTAATACAACAATAGCTTATCTTTCAGGGCTGTAAAGGTTCATTTTTTTGTTTACAAGTTTTCTTAAATGTAAATATGCAATCGTTTGTGTACATATGTAATTAGCGTAAATGAAAAGAATTTGTATTACACTGAGCTTATTTGAATATGAATTTGAGTTAAAGTATATCTTATTACTTAAAAAGTATATGTCAATTTTATTTTTATTGTAATTTTTTATTATATTTTAAATATACTTCATTTTTTTCATATATTAGAAATATATTCTACAAAAAGTTATTGTGACAAACTTAAAACTTAACTTGTAATTCTATGTGAATCTGATGATTATTTTCTGATTCTGATTGTTGTATTAAAACCTGAAAACAGAGTTGAAATAGTAGGCATGGGTCTTTCCTTGCTATTCACCATGTCTGCTATTATATTTTTCACTTCTTCATCTAAAAATATCTATCTCTTTACTGTTGACTTATTCATGTAATGCATTATAGCAATGTTTTTTATGAAAGGCCACCTTATGAAAATTTATCGTTACCCATAGTACAATACAACAGTTAATGTTTGTTATGGTTGGAATTGAATGGTTGTAACTATAATTACATCATATGGACAGGAATTCCAAAAAAAATGAGCCTTATTGGTGGCTTATTAAAAAGTTATACAGTTGGATTCGTCTCCATTATTAAGATGTGTGATTACCCTTATTAATTAATAAAAGAAATTCATTATATCTCTGTTATTTTTATGACTCCTTTTGTTGTCGTTTGGTGGGTTTTTTCCTCTGTTACTGCTATCAAAGTAGAAATCTGCCTCTTCAGATGCTTAAAGTTATTTATTTAATTACATTTTTGGTGCCGTGTACAAGAACAAAGGCTAGAGGCACAATCTGCTATTATATTTTAAATGTTAATCAAGTAATATCTTAAAGTTGTCAATCAGTAATTGAGATGTTTTCTTACCAGCCATCAATTTATTCGGTTGTTTAGTAATGTGCTTTTATAGGTGGAAAGAGTTTTTCAATGATTAAGTCCATCACTGTAATTTTTCTTCCTGTTGATGTTATAGCTTCTTGTTTGGGATAGTTTTAAAAACTAATATTTATGATTCTTTTGTTCAGCGAATAAACCAAATTGGTTAGTTTCCTAACCCCTGATCTTTAAGTTTTATACTATAACCCCGATAATAATTAATACTTTATTAAATAAAAATATAATTTCATTTAAATCATTGTGATCAATGCATTTAAATAAATTTAGCTCTGATTTCTAGTACCTGAATATCATATGTGACAATGGATTGCAGCTTATGATGCCCAAATGTTCTTATAAAACAATTTTATGATGTAAAATTAAAAGTTTGAGTTTTCCTCAATTAATTAGGGAAAGTAGATAAATGTGTCCATGCATATTTAAGTAAATAGGTTAACTAACAACTGGGATAACGACTAGATGAGATATTCAAGCTTATGAGTAAATGGTACTGTTAGGAAGTAGAAGGGTATTCGAAAATAAGGAATTATAAAGGTAGATAGCAATATTTCGATTATACCAAAATATCTTAAATAGGAGCCTGAAATGTGTATTGATAGATTTATGTGACTCAAATTATGAAAAAATAAATTTAAAATCCATTATATTATATTTGTCCCACCAACCTTTTTAATATTATTCCAGGAAAAAATGACGTACTTAGCAGTTCCAAAAGTATATGTGATAGGTTGAGATGCGGTGAAGGGGGACGTCATAAAATCAACATTTATTATTTTTTATTTTAATTTTTTTGTATCTTGGAAACTATGCAGTTTTGCAAAAAAAAAAAAAAAAAAAAAAAAGTCTTCATACAATATTAAGTTTACATAATAACTTCACAAGTTTACCATAGTGCTTGTCTAACCTTTTTCTGACAGTTTTGGGGTATTGAATGAGGGTATAGAGCTAAATTGCTTTCTTGAAAAATGTTTTTTAAATTAAATGTATGGATAATATTAATGAAAAACCCTCAGCTTCCTTTTTAACCACCAATTTCTGTATTTGCTAATTACATGAAGAAGTCACTTAGGGGCATAGCTCAGGCTGAATGACTGTTAAAAATTTGTCAAAAATGCCATCTTAAATTTGTTAAAACATTTTAACATGTTATTTGTTATAATTTCTTTCATTGATAGAGTCTATTAGCAAATGCTGTTGGAGTAATATAATTTCTCTCCGTCATGTGCATAAATTTACGAATTGATTGTTTTTTTCATTTACAAATTGGTACCAGCCCCACTAAAAGGATTTCCCTTTAGTTGTTTTCCTTTGTAATCTACTGGTCGCATATGACCCATTCTTTGTTTGTACCATGAATACAACAAAAATTTTATGTGGGGTCAAGAAATCTTATTTATGCTTAGATTTTTGAATATTACAGTTATAAAATAGCGAGAGAAATCATATATGGAGATAGCCTATGAAGATTCAAGGTTAAATCTGAAGAAGTATCAGCAAAAGAATATTTGAAACAAAATGACAAATACAAGTACCCAATATAAGAACTTAAAGCTTTCTTTTACTCTTTAATCCCTGAGATTCAAACTCTACGAAACTTTTGAAAGATGTATGTTTTAGAATGTCATGTTCCACTCAATTCTTGCTTCTATCTGATGATACTGGAGTATTTACACTGGAGATTAGGTTCTAAGCTGCTATATTTGATGTAATTGTCAAGTATGCTTTTGTGCTTCATATCATGAAATTTGAATGATTAAGACTGCCAAGGAAGGAGAGGAACAAAGTAATACTATGTGAGAGATATTTGTTTTGATAATGATAATGTGATGCAGTTCGATTTGGTATAACATTTTACTTGAAAGTAACTCTATGAAAGTATTCTATACATTAATAAATCATTATAAAAAAATATAAAAAGCCATGGTTTTTGCAGCAATAGATTGATGGATCAAGTCAGACATATTTGGAGTAGATCATTTGAAATTCTGCATTTTTGTTTCTTCTAAGATCTTTATTCATGTTCTCCATACAGTTCAAACCAAAAATGAATGGTAAAGATGATACAAGGGGAGGTCAAAAAGTTTCTGGCCTGACATAGTAGGGAATGAAAAAAAAAAAAAAAATCATATGTTCAATGTTATGTCCCTCGATACTTATACACTTTTCACTCCTATTTATAAATTTTTCTAAATCACCAAAATAATAACTTTCTCCTTTAACTTAAAATCGCCCCCCCCCCCTGAGCTCCTTTTTGAGGTTTGGGAATAGAAAGTAATCACTTGGGGCTAGATCTGGGCTGTAGGGTGGATGGTTGATCACAGCAAACCCCAATGTGTCAATCGTGGCAATTACTTGACGAAAGGTATGCCCAGGGACATTGTCATGAAGCAGCATTACTCCTCGGCTAAGCTTCCCCCTCTCTTCTCCTTGATAGATTCTCTTAAATGGGTCAAAACATAACAATAGTATTATCCTGTGATTGTAATGCCTTTGTCTTTGTAATCGAACATCAGGATTCCTTCTGAATCCCAAAAAATTGTGGCCATGATTTTTCTGGCCGAGGGTGTGACTTTAAACTTGACAGGTGGCTTTTCACAGTGCTACAGCAAGGGGACAAGTCCCCATACACATTCCTTAGATGTTCAAAAATTTCTAAAGGCTTTATGTCTCAAATAAAATTGCCAAAAAGCTGGTATTAAATATATTTAAAAATCTGATATGCCCCTGAATATTTAGCTTATCAAATGCAGTTATCAGATTTCCTGAAATATTTTATGGTCTGGGATCTTTGTTTTACAAATGATTATATTTAGAAAAACTATCAACTCTTAATTTACTTTATTTTTCATATAAAATATATTTTTCACAAATTTAAAAATAATATGTGGTTTTTTAAGGTATGTATTTTTTCTTATATGTCTTTGTACAAATCCTTCAATGTTGCTTATACATGGATCGATGGTCTATTGCTTTTGGAAGTTTTCCATACAAAATTTGATTACCGCTCATCATCACCTCCTGTCATGACCTCCATAAATTCTAGAAACAAAGAAAAGTTATTAGTAAATGTTTCTTTATTCTAATTGTATTATTATATTTTCTATGTTCTTCAAAATCGCTCCATTACTAGATTTATACTACATTTTTATTTTCATCAGTTGAGATTTCATCAATGTTAATTTTAAAATCAGTCATAGCTTAACCAAACATAAAGTTTTGCTTTGTTTAAAACATTAGTGTTAACGATTGCCAGAGCATTTCTGCTCAAATTACTGACATAATTTTATAAATTATGATTTTACCAAGTACAGTTCACTTGTGAAATTTCTCTGTTGCACATTACCATAGATACATTTTGGTTTTAGCAATTTTTTTACTAAATAACATTTTTTCGAAGGCTCTTGGGGCATATTGGTGACAAGGCTTGGATCAATATTTTAAATAGATTAATATAGAAATGTTTAGTCATGTTCAATGTTTCATAGAGACACTTGATATTTTCTTTTAAAATAATTTAAGTGAACTAATTGAGGATATTGCATAGCAACATTACTTATAATGCATTAGTCTAAATTATGCCATTGATTTTCACACTTTTAATTTGACACATTCCTGCTGTGAATAGATTGTTTAATTAGGAATTGTTTGCATAATCGGATTATTACCATCAAAGTCAACGGTGCCAGAACCATCTGAGTCAATTTCAGCAATCATCATATCCAATTCTTGTGATGTTATTTTATCGTCTAGTTCTTTAAGAATTTCTCTTAAAACAGCAGTGGTTATATAGCCATTACCTGGAAGAATATATTTATTTATATTTGATTTAATTGTAATACCTTAAAACATCTTTGCTTATAAATTAAGATAACCAATTGTCAAATTTTATAGATGCATTTATATAGCTCTGTTAGAATAATAATATTCTTATTACTATTTTTCAAATCCAATAAATATGTAGGTAATTGAAAAAAAAAATATAAAATACTGGTAAGTTGACGATGTTGTTAGGATGTTAGTCGTTTGTAGGGTTTATTTAGTTAATTTTAAATTAATTTGTAAATATTTGTTGTAGCTAAGTCTTTACTATTATTATTACCTTCCTTGTCGTAGAGCCTAAAAGC